>CABPRJ010000964.1:119746-290150 GCA_902439185.1 Cinara cedri | reverse complement strand
TTTTTTTTTTTTTTTTTTTTTTATCTTCTTCTTCTTCGTCTGTATAATATCGCGGACCCGTCGTCGTCGTCGTCGTCGCCGTCGTGTAGTATAGGAGGTACGCTTCATCGTGTGCCGTGTGCGGCGGTGAACCGAATTCGCGGCGTAAATGCGCGCGACAACGACAACGCACACGCGCACGCACGATAATAACAACGTGTAAAACCACCACCACCCCCCACTCCCCCCCCCCGTCCGAGTCGAAACATTGTTTTTTTGATTTACATTACGTTTGTGAGTCGTTAGTGAAGGTTTGTAAAATTTACAATTTTCGCGTGTAAAAAGTAAAAAGTTATTCGCATTTAAAAATGGGCGAGAGGGGGGCCGGGGACGGACGGCGATGTAGGAATGGACGAAAAATTCGGAAAACCTATATTTTTATGACAAACGATGTTAAACGAGTGTACCGGGCCCAATATGAATGTTCGCGTTATCGAAATTATCACCGCACACGCTCCGCGAGTCGTGTAGCCGTAATTCTTAAATCGGAAATATAATGCAAATGCCGATGATCATGGCAAATCAATTATCTCAGCCGGATCACATAAATATTTTATTGTAAATTGTTTCTTAATTTTCGGCTGTTTCGTGACTGGCCTTTTTCGTGCCATTTCCGTCCGTCAACCGTTACCCGGTAAATTCAACATTGGGCGCGGGCTAAAATTTAAATTTATATAAATTTATAATATTTGTATACATATGGTATATATGAGCATATATGCTCTTTTCGTACTAGGCAAAGTTTCTGCGTGCGGTTTCATCTGAAAACCGCACGAATATGAGATTTCAACTCCAAAAAAAAAATGGAGATGGACAAAAACCGCACGTCTTGCGTATAGTGTCGTGTGTCTTGTGTACACACGTTGCGTTTATAATTTTTTTAACAATCTGTTGCGCACAAATGCTCGTATCTCATTGTAGGTTGACAGGCTCAAACCGTTATTCGTTAAATATAGGCATTTCATCAAAACATACAATAAACTGATGGTAAAACGGTCAAACCGATGTGGAGTGTTTTTCCAGTACAGTTACCGACTGAAGCCAACGCGCCAGCGCAACCCGAAATGTACGCGTGGTTTTTAGCGTTTTAGTAGTTTCATATCAAATACATTTTTCAATATGCACAGTCCTCCTAAACGATTTGTTTTTGATGCATACATAAATATTAAATGATCGATTATGATCATATTATTAAATGTGCGGTTTTTGGATACAAATTTTTAAAAAAATGTGCGGTTTTAACTTATCAAAAGTGTACACGGTTTTGCCGTGAATTTTATCGCAAGTGTGCGGTTTCTAGAGTAAAAAGTTACCGCGACTCTCCAATGGTTTTAGTAATTGCATGCAAATAAATACGCATGTATACACGTTTCATTGTAATTATATAATAATTTAATTAAAAATAACAAAAAATTAAACGATAAATAAAAAAAGACGTTGTGTGTATACATATATACACACAATATATATACGCATGATAATATATAATGGGGACGGGTAAAGCCACTGTTACAGGTAATTCAATGTATAGCTGTAAGGCGTAACGATAAACCATTGCTAACGAAAAAAAAAAAAAAAAACGATTGTGAGTGTGTGTATGTAAAATAATAATAGTGAAATAATTAAATAGGCGTTAAATATTTTCTTTAATAATATTTGTTTAATATTGTATCGACTTTCTCGGTTTTTCACATTTGCTGGGAAAATCGAAAAATGACCGTCCAGAATAAACCAGCCGAGATTTTCTTTCAGAAAAAGTGCTTTTATTTTATCATTTTAAATTGCAGGGAAATTGCTGATAGAAAAGTTGTTCACGGGAAAAACGATAGCCGTAATATATTTTAACTAACACCTACGTTTCTTTTACTTTCTCGTATTTCCTCAGTTTTTTCGGGTTTTCACATTTGTTGAGGAAACCCCTTGGAAAATCGGAAATTGACCTCTTTAATCGGTAACCTCACACCGATTTCCGAACAGAAATGGTAGCACGCTCAAAAAAATCGGAGCAAGAGATCTGGTAGAAAAGTTAATAAAAATAAAATAAACATCTTTGTAATAAACCATACATTTCTTCGCTCCACTCACAATCCGAAAACAATTTTTATTAAAACATCATATCGTTTATAATTAATCGTCAGTATAAGTTGGCCGCGGTTTTCGGGCATCAGTGTTTATCAGTGTTTTCGTTATTGAACAGCGCCGACAATCTGATTAATCGGTTTCCAACTTTTTCCTGGTGTCGTGTACAACGCAATAACAATAACCGCCGCCGCGGGTCTCTGCGGGCTATTTTATAATAATATACGTGATAATAGTGGCCGCCGGGTACAACGAATACAATATTATTACGAATAGCCTGAAATTATCGAGTTACTCGAACTGGATTTCGGAGATTTCGGATTTTGAATACGAAATGAAATAATTTCGATCGACATGAACGATTCCTGTAATTAGTTAACGGTGCGCGATCGAGAGGTGTGATTAAAAAAAATTCGCCCACGCCACACTACAATTGGATTTAGAAAAATGATAAATTTAACGGTAAAAAATAATAATTTAGTATACAATACTAATATATTATAACGGTGTAAATCAATAACGCTTATTTCTATTATTTCTATAATCTATTATTTTATTGATAAAAAAGACGTCCTAGGATAATCAATATATAATAAATAATGGGGACGGGTGTAGCTACTGTTATAGGTAATTTAATGTATACCTGTAAGCAACGATAAACCATTTCTAACGAAAAAACGATTCTGAGCGCAGTTCGGTTGATAGTGATACTTTGCCAAGAGTATATTATACGTTATATTATAGTAGTAAAATAATTAATAAATTATTATAGTAAATAGTAAATAAATTTCTATATTTTCTTTAATAATATTTGTTTAATTTTCTACCGATTTTTCCAGTTTTCCTGCGTTTTTCCCGGGTTTCCAATATTTTATCTCGATTTTTCTCATTTGTCTAGAAAAGTATTGGAAAAATCGAAAAACGATCTCCCTTAATTTGTACAAATTTAATTTGCGTATAAAGAAGTTACTATGAAACCAATTTTCAACTGTTTTTAATCAATTTTCTCCGAACACATGTATACCTGTGTTATGTTACGTGGCCGGACCGAACGTAGGAGCCGGACCCTCGTCTTAGTGACCTTCCGATTGATTCAGTCGATAGGACGGATCACGTGATACTTGGGGATCCTTTGGGCATTCGAATCCCCAGGCTTTTTAATGTGCTCGATAAAATAAATCAAAAATATAAAAAAAAAAAACTTACGAAATTTTATCCCATTAGCCATGGAAATTTGAAATTTTTCTTTCCCTTCCCTCCTCAGAACTCGGACGTGTCCGCCAATGGCTCACTTCGAAAAATTAATCAACGTGTTAATTTTCAATCCCAGTTTCGTTTGTTTTTAACGCCGCCGGTCTGGTCGCGCGCGCGTTCTTTGTCGACAGTGAAAATTCTATATGTTTTTTAAACGGTTTAAACAAATGTATTTCACTACCGTACAGGAATTTCAATAGTTCAAACGCGATTTCGTAGTCGGTCACGCGCACAGATATACGATTTTTTTTATATTTCGATTAGGTGCAAATATGTTCGGTGTATTTTTGAACGAGAATAATAAGAGATTGTACATTCTGCATTTTTAACAGTTTTGGATTTTAAAAACATTTTTTTTTTTTTTTAATTTTTAGTAAATTAGGCAATTACGATTATTTGTTCATTATTAGCTCCGTTCGACCGTATTCGTGTGTGGTTTAATTACTGCAATAACACGTGTCAACAAAATTACACTTTTTTATTTTCAAAAATCTAATCCGGGTACGTCAATAAAAAAACTTGCCGCACACATACACACACACACACACACACACACACACATACACAACTACACGTATAATATTAAAATTACAATGAAGATTCGCACGCGCTTATGGCCGTTTAATGCATTAGTCTTCGGCAGATGCCGTCACAATTAAACTTCAAAGAAAACTGCCCGTCTGATTTTTCGCATCGAATCGATTTCCGCTGTGCTATTTTTTATGCAAATATTGAACTCTAAATTTTCCCGAAATCAAACCGTGCCTATAGACTCCCAACCACAGGTTCAATACACGGTTCAATAATTATTAAAGAACACAAAACTGCAGTACGCGCACAAATTATATTTATATGTAAAACAAAAAAAAAAAGGGTGTTATCATTAAACTCAGCTATGGTTATTCGAATAACCGGTTTTGCATAAGCAATATTTATCGCGTATACCAATCACTACGAATAAAGAGTAAATATTTAAAAAAAACTCGACACTCACTAGGCACCGCAGTATCATTTTTTAGTTTTGTAGTTACGTTCTTAATTAGTTCATCTCTGGACGGACTTGAATTCTTCCGCCGGCGGCTTTCGTCGTTTTCCCGTGATCGCGGACGTGACACACTATTATTAGACATATTCTGGAAAGACTCTTGTAGAATCAAATCGATCAGATTAATTCAACCATTTTGAGAAAAACTGATGGATCGTCGACAATATTCAACAACCGTAACTATGTGCCGGTAACTACGGATTTATTATATTTTATATTTTCATAATCATATTCACGAATAATTCACGAATACTGACATATTTAACGAACTGAAATTGTTCAATATGTTATACAGGCAACTACTACTACTATAGAGAACGGATTTTAACTTAAATAAACCTACGTATATGGTTTTGGTATAATATGCACATAATATTCTTTGATATTAGTAATATACAAAAAATAGGGTCAACTGGGATTTCAAAAACCGGAAAAGTTGATATGATCACAATATAAAATAACAAATTTGGACTAAAATTTTGGTTACACGAATATTAAGTATACAAATAATACCACTATTAAAGCTGAAAAATCTAGAGAAAAGATGTCCTAGGATAATGGGGACGGGAGCAGCCACTGTTATAGGTAATATATGCAACCTGTAAGCAACTATCGTTACTAACGAAAAGACGATGATGAGCACAGTTCAGTTGATAGCGATGCTTTGTCAACAATATAAATGTCATATTATAGTAAAATAATTAGCTTATGTATTTTCTTTAATCATATTATTTTAATGTTTTTTTTAACTCTTGGGGAAATCGGAAAATGGCCTCCTTAAAGTATCTCCCCAGCCCGATTTCCTTTTAGACAAATTGCTGCACTCACAAACCGAGGCAAGATTTATGGTATAAAAGTTGCGCAGATAAAATAAAAATAAAAATCTTTGTAAAATCGTAGGCTTCTTCGCTCTACTCAGAATCTAAAAAAAAAAAAATGAAAAAAGTTCGACCGGGATTGTGTTGGGGGCCCGCATTCTGTAGGTCGGCTTGGGAGCCGGTGTATCCGAAATACGGCTGCCCTGAGCATTTCCAATCAAATAAACTACGACACATAATAAATGAAAAAAGATACTTAGTTATTTCATGATAATGGTAATTCGCTTTCTATGATAATGAGATATAAGTATAAGTTTATTATGATACACTTACCTATTCTGGATGGAATTTCTCCGGCAAACGGTGTTTCTATAGTAGGTGACGGTGTTCAATCAAAACACGGTAATTTATTGACGTAGACAATACACACACACGCAGAGGAAAAAGAGCTGCGTTATGCTTCGGCGCAAGGAAGCGCTCGGGCGTGGATGGTTGAGGAATATGTAAGGAGAAAAGGGAGAGAGTGTGTGTGTGTGTGTGTGTGTGTGGTCATCCGGCCGTCAATATCATAATACCGTCTTAAATATTATAATTGTCGAATATAAATCGACTTGGTCGGTAGGCAACAAAACCAATAGTCATATATGATAAAAAAAAAAACGGATACTGATGTAACAATATAACACACGCCAACAATATAATATAATACACAATACACTGCTACTAGGTGATAAAGGTCTGAATCTAATATAAATCGACTTGGTCGCTAGGTAACAAAACCAATAGTCATATATGATAAAAAAAAAAACGGATACTGATGTAACAATATAACACACGCCAACAATATAATATAATACACAATACACTGCTACTAGTTGATAAAGGTCTGAATCTAATATAAGCGCTCAATATAAAGTGTAATCGGTTAAATTGTTTGTAAACTCGATGGCCCCATGTTGCCCGGGGTCATATCTCCGAATAATAATAAAAAAAAAAAAAAAAAAAAAAAAAAAAAAACTACAAGCTAATAACACAATGATGATTGCATTTATGCACAACACAGACATAGTAATGGCTGATATATCGAAGTGACGAAGAATTATAAATAATAAAAAAAAAAGCTGTCCTGGGATAATGAGAACGGGTGCAACTACACTGTTGTAGGTGAGAAGTCGGGAAGTTAGTAGAGGGGAAATTGTACGTGCGTAAGCGACGTAGCCGACGACAAACCGACGCTAACGGAAAAACGACAGTCCGGTCGATATAACGTGACGACGCGTACGTCATATCAATCAATTATATTAAGTATTTTTTCTCTGAAAACATTTGATTGCTTAACACCGTGTGTGCGCCCGTTTGCCCGTTTTCGCCGCGTCGACCGGGGAAAATAACACCGGGAAAGTCGGAAAAATATGGACCGTCCCCGCCGGGGATCCGATTGATCGCCTTTCCGAAAAAGCGCTGGGCCGTCGTGAATCGGAGAGAGCGTTGCGCGGAAAAGCCGTCCGCGGAGAAAGACATAAATAAAATAATAACCGGCCCGGTCGGAAAGGACGAGCGTCGAGAAACACGCCGGACGACGATAATAACGACCGTTCTGGAAAACCGAACGCTGCGGCGGCGGGCGGTCCGCCCGAAATTCCGCGCGCGGAGTAGTAACGGGCGGCGGGGGGGGGGGAGGGAGCCCCGGAGAAGCGGTTTGACGGCCGTCGACGTTCCCCCCTCCCCCTCCTCACCACCCCCCGGCGCGGCGGACTCCGCGGCTACCGGAAGTGCCGGAGCCTCCCGCGCCGCGACCGCGACCGCGGCCGCACCCGGGCGCGTGAAACGCGCGAGTCCGCGGGCCGTCGTCGTACATTATCAATAAATAACACTTTTCGAACGGGCCACTCCGGGGCGCCGCCGACACCTATGCGCCGAGCAGTTACGTCTCCGGTACGCGCGCGCAACAGAACCCGGTACCGGGTTACCCGGCGACTGCTGTTTACCGGGCGCGTGACCGCGGTTACCGCGGTCAAGAGCGCGGACGACGCGGGGCCCCCCCCCACCCGTCCCCATTAAGCTCGACGTCGGCCTCGATATCATTTGCGTTTATATTGTCCCGATATTGAAGGGGTTCCGCGCAAAGGCCCGGCGAACCACCGACAACGGTGACGGTGGCTATCGGTGAAGTAAAAAAAAAAAAAACGACGCGTAATCCCGGTGTGCAAGAACGACCGGCCGACCGAATCCGGGGATTTGTCTTTTTCAAGAAGGCGGAAATTTGTGTTGACGACACCGTCTGCACCTGCCTGCCTTCTACTCATACCAGATACGTATTCGCGTGAACGAATTTTTCGTTAATTTATTCCATTAAATATTATTCGAATAATTGAAAAAAAAAATGAAGAACGACGCGTTTCAGATTTCAGATTCAAATAAATAAAACGAAATCGGAATATTAAAACGTAGGACTTGAGAAAAAAATAAAGGGTTTTTTATCATCGACGCCCGATTGTTGAATTCATTTTTTTTTTATCGTTTATATCGTTTTCCAAACAATTCGAAAAAGTCGTCGAGTTTTCACGGGAGGGGGGGGGGAGGGCGTTCAATGCACCGAGCACCGTTATCGTAATAAAAAAAAAAAAAAAAAAAAACCAACCATGGCCCTCCGGTGATGACCGCCGTTCCGGGTGAACAGAAATATTATTTTGCGCGCTCGGTTTCGGGACCGCCGCGGACACTGGAATCGAAACGGCGCCCGCGGACGTCCGAACGCCGTCTCTACGCGTGTCTCCTTCTCGCCTTTAAAAAAAAAAAACCAAACAAAACGCTTCCCGGCTATAACGCGCGCCGGACGCGTGTTGACCGCGACGCGCGCGCGACCGTTATTCGCCGTCGTAACACGGCCGCGCGATCAAATGAAGTCTCGTTTTCGCGGACGCGCGTTTCACAATAGCACCGTGCGTAACGGCACGCGGTATTTTCGTTCGGGAAAAAAAAGAAAAAGGGTAAAATAAAAAAAAAAACGCGTTACGTCCCCGTCGCGCGACGCCGCGGGTATCGCGCGATCGCGATGCGGTACCTCGCAGCCGGAAAACGTATTAACGGAAAACCCATTACGCGTAGACGCGGCGGAGCTCGGGCGCGCGCGGCTTCCCCGCGGTGACACCCGCCGTATTATTATTATTGTCGCTGTTATTATTATTACCGCCGTCGTTGTACACGACGAACACGACAAGAAGCGCTTTCCGTACGTTATTCCGTTATTGTTATGTATGTTTTTTACGTTTCGTATAAAAAAAAATAAAAATGTTTATATACACGTGTTTATTTATATTATTATTTATAATTCGGTATCGCGTACGACTGCCGACCGGGTATCGCAACGGAATCGCCGCCTAACCGCGCGACGGGAACGGGTAAAATCCGTAAACGGCCGACGCCAGTTCGCACGCGGCAGACGTCGTCGGGGCGCTCGTCTTGCGTTTATATTATACGGTTCGATACTCGCGCGCAGCGAACTCTGTTCAAATAAAATGCGTTCTGCTCGCGCCGCGCGCGTTCATTTCGCCGATGTCGTACGATCGCGTAATATATTTGATGACGGGGATACCTAACGGAACAAAAAAAAAAAAAACACAAACACGCAAATATCGAATAGCCAGAAATAGCCTAAAAACGGCCGGAATGTTTTTGCGCGTTTCATACCACGTGTACACAAACAGGCCGATGCGGTGTTGACGAGTGTTTTTAACTACGGGCATTTTTTACCGTATAAAAACAAAAAACGGATTCCGCACACATTGGCGTATTTCCCAGTTTTTCGTAAAAATATAAGGAAAACCGTATACAATTTCTTCAGGAAAACGTGCTTTTTTTGAAATTTGGATAGATATTTCCGGTAGACAAACATAATCAGCATATCCTTTTAACAATTTTAACATGTCAAATTATTAAAATGACGATCAGCAATCATAGCTATAAAAGATGTTCTAGGATAATGGAATCGGGTGCAGCCACTGTTATAAGTAAACCTCAATGTAAACCCGTGAGCGACGACAACCCGTTGCTAACGAAAAAACGGTCCTGAGCGGAGTTCAGTTGATAGTGGCGTTTTGTCAACAGGGCATTTTGATATTTATGTAGAACCGCTTTACATTTTGAGAACCGTTCGGTTGAAATTTTACCGGGAGCCAATTCAATATTTAGTTTCTCGGGTGTCGGTCCAATGCTCGGTGATGCACTTCGCTTTCTGATATTGAGAGTCGGTTCGACGGTCGCCACTCGTACGACCCCCGTTTACCGTTCAACAGCGGACCCGCGTCATTGTAGCCGCTACAATCGTCAGTGTTTCACACGGTTCTATCGGGTTCACGCGTACAGCGGGGGCGGTAATCGAAAATCGTCGAAAAACGAAATTCAAGCGCTCCTCGCCGTCTGTCATTGCCCCCGCCATTACCCACTCCCCTTCCTACCGTCCCTGATAGATGTCCCGCGGGCGCCCAGCGTTTCGCGACACGGCGGTTCGTTTGAAAACCCAACACTAATTTCCGGGGTCCGTTTTCGTTTTCACAGATCACCAAATTGAAAATCGACAGCAACCCGTTCGCCAAAGGTTTCCGAGATTCGTCGAGGCTGACCGAATTCGAGAGGTAAGTCGAGCGCGAACGCCGCAGTCGTCACGCGGCGGTCCCGGAAAAGTGACAACGCGCGGCCTCGCGCCAAAACGCTAATTCGCCTCGTCGTCGGGCGCGCATTTTGACGGCGGCGATTAACGTTGTCGTCGGTATCGTAAATCTCGCGCAACGCATCTGATCCGTTCGCAAAATGCGGCGTTTTATCTCGACGAAACAATACGATAGATCAAAAAAAAATAAAACACGTCTATTTTTCGACGACAAAATAACACCGTAGAACAAAAAAACATTCACAAACACAAACGCGATATTTTCAAAAACTCGTTTTACGGACGTTTGATTATTACAACCCCCGTCAGTCAATTGGCGTTAAATTTTAAAACCGCCGCTCTCACTTTTCCGGAACCCGGTCACTTGTTGAAAGCCAACCGCAAACGCACTGCTAAAATCTCGAAGCGCGGTTTTTTTCATTTTTTTTTTTTTTTTTTTTTTTTCATTTCCGCCGCAGGGAAACGATGGAATCGATGTTGAGCGAACACCACATGCTCAGAACGCCGTTGTTGGACCCGGGCAGCGGTCTGAACCAGTTGACGGCCGAGGAACGGGCCGTGCTGGCGGCCAGGTCGCAGCTGTTCCTGAGGGCCGCCGCGGCCGCGGCGGCCGTTAGCGGCCCGTACGGCCCGCTGTGCGGCATATACAACGCGGCCGCGGCCGCTGGCGGCCAACACCTGTGGAACCAGTGGGCGTCCATGCAGGGCCCCGCGGGCCTGTACCAGCAGCTGGCCGCGGCCAGCGGGGGCGGTCCGACCACCATGGCGGCCGCGGCAGCGGCGGCGGCCGCCGCGGCACACCAGCAGCACCAGCACCAGCAGCAGCAGCAGCAGCAGCAACAGCAGCACCACCACCCGACCGGTCTGTACCAGCAGCAGCAGCAACACCACGCGCCCGGCAACGGTTTCAGGTTCTCGCCGTACCTGTTGACGCCGCCGCCGCAGCCGCAGCCGCCGCACCATCCCGGGGCCGGCCGGTCGTCGTCTCCGGCCCCGTCGTCCCCCGAGGACACGGCCGGTTCGCCGGACCGATCACCGCGCGGCGGCCACCGGACGACGCCGCACTAGCGCCGCGCACCGTACGCCGCCGCCGAGTTTTCGGCGTTCTAACGGATTTTTCTTATTATTATTATTATTATTTTTTTTTTTTGGCTCTTCGAATTTGTGTACATATAAAAAATAGGGTGTTTTTTTTTCCCGACTCGTGACGACATAAGTTATATTATTATTATTTTTTCTTATATACTGTAAATCGTAGATAAAACAATTATTATGATTATGATTAGTCTCGGACACACCGTCGTTGTCGCGTTTATTCTTTTCTTTTCTTTTAATGTTATGCAATTATTATCATATTATCATATTATTATTATTATTATTATTATTATCATATTATTATTATCATTATTATTATTATTATTATTATTATTATTATTATTATTATTATTATTATTCATTTTATATTATAACACGCCGTCTCCTATAGGGTCCGCGAGAGGTCGCGCATATATATACTCGCACGTGCGCGCATCGCGTTCCGTGACATAAATATTATATTATTATATTTTTAAACGTCAGCTCCAAAGACGGTTTCTATACTATTTTATCTATTATTATTATTATTATTATTATTATTAATATTATTAATACTATATACACACAAAACATAAACAGACACGCAGAAACACGTACACACACCGAACCGGGGTCGGCTTCCAAGCGCATAACTTAAAAATATCTTAAAACTGAGTACTAAATGAGCAATATATAATGTAATAAAAAAACCTGTAGACACCCGTGTTTAAAAACGCAGAAAGGAATAATGACTATGACAATAACGCAATAGCATTTAGAGGCAAATAATTCGGCTAAAACCGAAAAAATCCTATTCTTGAATTGTTTAAATATCTTAGGCGCTGAATAAGTAGCATGAGACCTAACCTAACCCCTAACCCGTTCCTTTCTGTTTCACGAATAGCCAAAGTGTAAAATGTGTTCACGTCCCACTGTCCCCGTGAAAAATGGCCCCCCTCGAATCGTTTTTGGTCTGTTTAGACTTATGTTAAGGGTCTTTAGTTAACACTAAATAACATATTCAAGCTTAAGCAGCACTAAAGTAATTATTAAAATCTACGTAAGATACTTAACGGATATTTCTAGACACCATACACTGATCTTTCGATAATTTCAGAGACGATCGCCTCTTAAATAACCCGTTCGCCACGCCACCCGGTTGTGCATTTCAGGCTACCGGAAACGACTATAGTGCGTCAGAAAACTCCAGTAAAAAGCCCCGATAAACTGACTGCACATTGCCTTGATATTTTCCAGACCGGTTCTGACACACACACGCACACACACAAATATTAAAAAAGTTCATATTATATTGGAATATTCCCCCGTCTGTATCGTATTATAATATTTATATATTAATATTACATTATAAAAATATTGTATTTCGAAAAATAATATGTCTAACGAATAAAAATACCAACGGAATGTTATTCATGTTGAACGTGTTTGCGTATAATGTTAATACGACCCCTGTGACGTTTGTGTCGTTGAAGGAACAACGTGAAAATATGTTTTTGCGAAATCGGTATACAAAATACGCGAATATTTTATTATTATTATTATTATTTTTTTTTTTTTGCGAAACACAGACAAATGTGGGAGAGGTGGGTGAAGACCTCGAAAATGCTGAGATTCTTATGAGAACGATTGAATTCGGCGAGTTTTACTATGTGTTATTACGTGAAAAATTAAAAATTAGAAAATTATATCTCGTTAAAAAATGTAAACATCGAAAAAAACGTACTTGGCTGCAACTTTTAACGGCACAAAGTTGCCGTTCCTACTAAAATAGCTCCTACTAACTTCCTACTTATGTGCATAAAATTGCATACGGACAAGACACCACAATAGTTCAATTAAGTGATACCCGTGATATCACTTAGAAGAATATAAAAATATATTAGTCCTATAGTTATATGTTATCCTAATAACGAAATAATAAAGTAATAACAAAATGATTAAAATTGTCAATACTCGTAAATAAATATAAAAAATAAAAGAAACAAACGAATGAATGTACGTCGCCTGGAGTTATTTCCTGTTTGTATGAATTAGAATACTGCACATCATGGCAAGCCGGGTAAATTAAATCAATTCACAATAATTATTCATTCATTAAATGAATTTACTATTCCAAATCAATTATTGGAGGGCCCTGAATTTAGAAAAATTGTCGTGGACCATTAAAACTGGGGAATAAAGTAAAAACAAAAAAGACGGCCCAAGTTAATGGGGACGTGTGAAGCCACTGTTATAGGTAATTTAATGTATACCGACGATAAACCATTGCTTACGAAAAAACGATTCTGAGCGAAATTCAGTTGATAGTGACGCTTTGTCAACAATATATATGTATGTATGTCATATTAAAATAATTAAATAGACTTTCTTTAATTTAATTTTATTTAATAATATTTTTTTAATTTTGTACCGATTTTCCCATGTTTTAACCCGGACTTTCACATTTGCTGGGAAAACTCTTGAGAAAATCTAAAAATAGCCTCTCTTAAGTACCTGCCGAGTGAAATTTTATTTTACAAACGTTGCTGTCATAAAAAGTTGGAGAAAATTGTTGGTAAAAAAGTCGCGGACAGAAAAAAAAAAGTAAACATCTTTGTAAAACCATAAGCGTCTTCGTCCCACTTAGAATCTATAAGTTAATAAACAAAAAAAAGCGCTCTTCGTGTGAAACATTTAATAAATATTATAAAAATAGTTTAACTGTTTAAAAAATTTGAAGTACAATTAGTGCACGATATGTTCGTTTACCACGTCCTGGGCGCCGGTCGGTGAGTAGTAATCTGAATTTTTATTATTTTTTTTTTTTTAAGGAAAATCGGTAAAACTTTTTTACGACTATTTTTTTTTTTTTTTTACTTTCAAAAACATTTCAAGTCTTATATGACAAAAACAATTGACCTCCGACACCGAGTGAAAAACAAACGACACACGTCGGTTTCCCCTACTTGTTTGCGGGCCGGACACAATCGCCGTTCGGCGACCGCTGCCACGTATGAAAGTAGTTCGACCTCGCAGTCGTTTCGGACAGTTTCCGTTCAGTTTTCGCGGCCCCGGACACGCGAGAAAAACGCGATCGTACGTAATATCGGTGGGGGTGGGTAGGGGAGGCGTTGTGCGTACACGTGTGGGAAAAAATCGAATTTGAAAAAAATCGAATTACGCCCGTCGTTGACCAATGGTCGTGGGATTTTCGCGGTGCCGATAACCAGGCCGGGAGAGATGACTCGTCGCGCGCGTAGGGAGCACAATCGATTTTATACATAACAGAACAAAACCGCAACGGTCGAGTGTTTTGTGTGCATGAGAAGATAGAGACGGTGACGGAGACGGAGAGGGAGAGAGGGAGAGAGGGAGAGAGAGAGAGAGAGAGAGAGAGAGAAATAGAGACAATTCAATTATTAAATTACACGCGGGGCGCGCACGGCGAAATCTCGTCAATAAAAACCCATTGACGTTTTATGGACCGACGGGGCCCGCCCGCTGACCGCACTGTCGTAAACCTGCGCGCGGCCGATCGTCGACGCGCGGGGACACGCGTGACGGTCGCGTTTTCGGCCGGGTGATTTTTGGGATTTCGCCGTCGACCTTCGCGCGTTGACGCGAGCGTGCGATGGATGCGACGCCGAACTGCACAGCGAAACGAAGAACGACGGCACGAATGCAAACACGCACAGTCGATAACAATCGACGAATCGGTAAATTATTACCGTTTGAATGCGCGATTATTTTACGTTTCGCTTTACTTTAAAAAATACAAACGGACTGGTGTCGTGATACGGAGGTCACGTCGTTAGTAACGAATGGCACGATGCAGTGATATCGACCGAATCGGAACGGATGCACACGCCGAGTCCGATAATGACCGAGACGAAAGATGGATTATTGACAGTAAATATTGGACGGAACCAAGCGCACAGGGCACTGGTTACCCGCCGGCGTTCGTCAAAAAATGCAATAAGGGGATATTCGAAATATGATTTTTATTCGAGGAAACGGGGTGAAATAATGTCGAAAGGGTTTCCAGTATTGCGGTTGTTGTTTATTCTAAAAATCGATTGAAGACAACACCTCTGGACGGTCAATAACAACTGAACGGACAATGTCCGTGCGCAGTATAACAACGCACACACATCGATAACTTAATAGATAGTGTGCACTTTTATTTAGTGATTCGTGTTGAGCAGTGTCCGTTATTTATAGTGTCCGGTATTTAAAGGTTTTCCTTTATTTATACAAATATACGTGAACATGTCCCCGTTCCCGAAAATTGGAGATGTCGGCTATTTAGAGGCGTCCGTTAAGGGAGGTTACACTGTATTAGAGAGTAAAGTTGTCAGACGGATGGTCTCCTTGGGTAACACCAGAAGATCAGGATTGGATTTCACGCCCGGAGGTAATTTAGATTTAAAGCTGTCTTAGAATAATCGAAAATCGAAACATTCGGAAAGGTGAAAACGTCTTAAATCATATAACAAAGCGAAAAAGCCGTCTTAGGATAATGGGAACGGGTGCAGCCATTGTCATAGTTAATTTAATGTATACATGTAGTGTATAACGATAAACCGTTGCTTCCGGAAAAAAAAATTCTGAGCGAAATTATCTTATGGTAAATAATTAAATATGGTAGAATAATGGTAGACAATTTGTCGACAGGAAAAATAAATTTATACTAATATTTTCAATATTCATTACTTTCCTACGAACAATATTTATTACATATTATATAACAAGGCGAAAAAAGCTGTCTTAGGATAATGGGGACGGGTGCAGCTACTGTCATAGTTAATTCAATGTATACCTGAGGCAACGATAAACCATTGCTAAAGAAAATACGATTCTGAACGGAGTTCAACTGATAGTATTTCTTTGTCAACAATATTACATTTGTCATATTATGGTAAAATTATACGAACAATGTGCGTGTCCATAAAAATATCCGTAACAAAATTCCGTGTAAGAAAACATCGAAATTAGAACACAGAAAATGATGGAAAATTACCAGTTTAAAAAGTAACGTATCCAAAATAGTATAGCAAGTAAAAACCTGTCCTAAGTTAATGGAGACGGGTGAAGTCACTGTAATAGGGAATTTAATGTAATGGTATAAACTAAAGAAGAATGCGAAATCAGTGCTCGAATTCGGGTGGGGGAGATTGTGCGGGGGGACGGAGTTCCTCTTCTTTTTTTTTATTTTTGTGCGAACCTCAACTATATTTATTTTACCGTTTGAAAATCAAAAGTAGGTTGTGGTTTTAACCCAAAAACTCAGGGTGACAAAAAATAACAGAGATAAAAAATTATAGAGCACCTTGTTTTTTAAATGTTCTAGAAAATAAATTCCGGAAAAATTTAATATTTTCCGAAATAATGAGTGTGTAATAATAATAATAATAATAATAATAATAATAGACTGATCACCCCGTATAATAAGAGATGTTTTCCCCACCAACAATAGTTTCGATTCAAATCCAAACACGCGGTCGAATCGGATTTAATTCAATTCTCAAATATTTCCCACCAAGAGAGTAGCTTATATAGATTACAGTTAATACAGGATAATATATTTTATGATTTTTATAATACGTCAACGACTTTTCTCAATTAAAAACTATTTGATCGGAGTTCGACAAACGGATTATAGGCTGCAGTTTATAGGCGTTTTATTAATTCATTCTGAGACCAAACGAAAATCAAAATTACTGGAACTGCTGTTGAAAATGTTTTCTACATTTTCAAATATCGAACCGGGATAAAATCCGCAGCTTTTCCTCCGTTGAGTATATGGTAATCTTCGGGGAAAACTTATTTTCAATATGTACTGTATTTACCGAAAATTGAGGGCTGGTTCTCGAGAACGAATTAAACCTTACCAAAATTTCAGGAAACCATTGTCCATTTCACCAGTTACCAAATCCTATCCTACATGTTATGCCTGCTTATCAAAACCAAAGTAAAACGGGGTTTTGTTACTCTAATTACGCGTGGGAACCCAATAGGTTTATTAACAGGATTTTGATAAAACTAATTCAAGTTCTTTTTAAACGTCGTAAAAAACGTTACAGCGACAAAAGATCAAGCGTCCCCCAAACTTTGAAGACTTTTGATCGCCAAATGGGAAGTGATGTAATTTCACACTCTAACCATTGAGGTAAATACAATATTATAAATATAACAAAATATTAGACAAATTCGAAAGTATATTTATATTTTATACGCTAGATACGCGTCCGTTCGAATATAAATTACCGTATATACCCCCCGGGAAGACAGTTTTCAAGGACCCGGGTGACAACCTAAGCTAACCGTTCGACGACGTGTGGTATGTACAGTTTAGTATATAGTTGGAAAATAATAACATTACATTTTCTGGAAATATACCACGTCCGTGTCTTACCTACGATACGACATCGACGACTAGCTACATAGCATCAGATACGATTAAAAACAATATAAAAGGAGCAGGAGAGACAAATAATAATAATAAAAAAAAAAAAAAAACACTTGACGAAAACTCAACAGACGGCGCACCCAACTTACTTGTTTTCTGTATACATACGCGCGTATAATAATATTAGGTGACCACCCGACCGGGAGATCGCCAGATAGCAGCGATAGGTACTCCCACAAACTTTTTTTTTTTTTTTTTTATAGAATAAAACAAATCGATCATCGAGTATTGTAATGCTCTGCGGTCAGGTAAATGATAAATAAATGTATACGCGCACAAAAGAAACGGTGTGTAGCATGCGCATAATAAACGTATGCTAACAACGCATTCCGAGCATAACATTATTATAATATATTTTATTCGTAAAGCGCCAGTGTTTATTAACCTTCATTTTGTGTACTCTCGATGCTTGAAATAAAAAATAATAATAATATCAATGATAGTAAAATCAAAATAAGCAAATAAGAAAAATAATGGCGGACAATTTATTATTGTATTTTAAAAAAATATAATACACATAATATAAAACAATCGTTTTTCAGTTTTCGTAATCGCGGTGTGTTTAATAAGCCCGAGTCGAGAAATTCCGAGGCCCGGGAGCCAAAGTTTTACGTGATGCACGGGGGCACGGAAACACGGGATGAATACGAGATCAATCCATACGAATACGATACATGGTTTGTATAATAAATACGCAAACGGGGTCTCTACCGTTGTCCAAAGTGTGACCCCCATCGACTAGTATTTGAGTATTGCACAAAATATTTTATAAAATACAACAAACCTACTACACAGTGCGACCGCATTCGTGTCCGAGAGTATTTTGATCACTATAACCGGAAATCACTACGAGCGGCGACTCCGAAAACAATAATCGTTTATCAATGATAAGTAATTTTAAATATCTATATAGTGTACACGCATTATACGGTGTACAATACGCACACACACGTAAGTTTTAAGTTCTTTCGGAAAAGCCGGCGATGCGCGCCTGTTTTTTTTTTTTTTTTTGTTATTATTATTATTATTATTTATAGACACATTCATAATGCGCTCTAAGGTGTTCAACGTACCAAAGTAGTCTGGGACAATGTCCTGGTATTCTACGGCTCTTCTCGGCGCGCATTAATCGCGTTGGATACTTCACATCCATTAACCGGTACTCGGTTCAAACATCAATCGTCGATCGTTAGGGTTACATACGATTGGATTTGGTTAGTAAACTAATAATCGTCATGGTTTTCCTACTTTTGCGTGTTATTATATAGTTTCTGATCACTATAACCAAAAACCTGAACACAGTAAGACAAATGCACCGATAGCGGTCGTTTGTTCCGTTCCTAGCATTTCTTATTCTCATTATTAGTGAACACTTTATAGCCTAGTGTTTACGTAGTACATACGAAGGCGAAGGAAGGTGTCTTAGGATAATGGAAACGGGGCAGCCACTGTTATAGATAATTGTATGATTCTGAGCGGAGTTCGGTTAATAGTAATGCTTTGTCAACAATATATATATATATAATTTAATGTACACCGGAAGCAACGAAAAAACGATTCTGAACGGGGTCCAATTGATAATAACGCTCTGTCACCAATCATATGATTATAATAGTAAAATAATCAAATAAGAAGAACTATGTATTTTGTTTAATAATATTTGTTAACGTATCCGTTTTCCCTGCGTATTATATGATATAAAGTTAAAATTATTAAATGGACATTATAATATTTTTTTTATTGTTGAACGGATTTTTCCGTTTATCCTACGTTTTTCCCATGTTTTTTCCCAGTTTTTCAAATTTACTGGAAAAACTTGAGAAAACTGACCTCCCTAAAGTACCTTCCTAACCAGATTTTCTTTCAGAAAAGTTGCTACACGTAATAATCCGAGCAAGATTTTTAGTATAAAAGTTGCGCACAGATAAAAAAATAAAATGTAAACATTTTTGTTCGCTCCAATCAGAATTTAAAAATCATAATATTTATTAATACTTTTCATTCATTTTCCCGTTTTTCTTCCGTTTATTCCTAGTTAACCCCATTTCTTGATAAAAATCCTGGAAAAATCAACAAATTACGTCCCTACAATCTCAGTCCTTTTATAAAAAAGTGCTATCAATGTATATCGTAAAATGACACGGGAAATGTCAACACGGGAAATTATATTTAAATATATAATAGCCAATTAGTTTGAGTAAAAAACACGAAATTTCGTCGAATCAAAAAAACAAAAAAAAAAAAACTGTCCTAGAATAATTTATAGGTAGCAAGTTGGGAAGGTAGGATATAGAAGGGAATTTAATGTATATCTGTAAGCAACGATAAAATATTTCTAACGAAAAAAACGATTCTGAGTGGAGTTCAGTTGATAGTGTTGCTTCGTCAACAATATATCAACATATCATATTATAGTACAATTTACCATAATATTTTATTTTCTATTTTTGTTAATAATATTTATTTGAAATTGATCCGATTTTGCATTTTGAGTTAGAACAATTTTGAGGTATTCTCGAGTTAACAGTTTTTGAAGAATATCGAAGAAGATGGACGACTATGAATATAATTTTGTTTGAGACGTATTGGGGGGGTATAACTGTGATGGTGCTCAGATATGCTCTGGATGGCTACTAGATAACTCCACAAGTAAAGTTTCGACATATTCAATACGCCACACCGGCTAGTAATCAAAATCATCTTAATCCGGGCCTACTCGGAAACTATAATAGAAATTTTGAATAACGTTAATGGAAATACAGCATAAAACATCCAAATTTTAGAGGATTAAGAGTTTCAACGAGGGCCTAGAAGTAGTGATATAGTCCTAAAAAAGTAAAATTGGTGGTTGGGGTCATTTCTCGATACTTCTCAAAACTCTTTTTTCAAATTCAAAAATCTAAATTTATAATAATTGCTGCGACCCTAAAAGTATAATTAATCGTATGTGTATCACAATTTTAAATAACACTACGCGTAATATACTTAAGTACCTAATATTATGTAGGCAAGTAAGATTTCCAATAGGTAATGAAATACTTATCGCTTGCATTAAAATGTTTAAGTTGAACTCATATTACGGAATATGGTCTTAAAACAGCATAGAGTTGATGAAAGCGCAGAAACAATATTGTTCTCCTGCGAGTCAGAATAATAAACATTTTTTTTTTTTTTTTTGTGTCTTATGCAAAAGGTCGAGAAGAAAAATAGTGATGCGTTATACGCCCTAAAGCGTAATTTGTTTATTTGTGTAGATAATTAAAAGTTAATTTGGAATTATTTATGCGTTTGATATTTCAAACCAATTGAGCTTGCGGGCCTTTCGACCTCGCCAGGGGCTCGTTGCAAGTAAATATTCAAGGAGCTTACGGGCTTCTTAGCCGCGCCAGTGGCTCGTCGTATTTAATGGGCTCAAAGACTGTCCGGACATTCGAGTTAATTAGCGAGTCTCTCGTCTGGTGACAATAGATTTCGAATACGGCCGATTTAAGTGGAATCCCACAATGAGACGATATATCATTATACATGACAAAATATTCGTCTTAAACCTAATATAAAATTTCAATGGTGGATCCTGAACAGGGAACAGGGACACATGTTTAGATGTATATCTAGGTGCAATTTAAACATTTTAAAACTAAATAAATGCCTATAATATTTCAAAAGTGTTATATTTAAATGGTTTTAACTTTACTGCTGTAGTAATTTTGTTTCGTATCAATTAATTATTTATCATTACTTTTAAAGTGCAATGTCGGATTGTCGCGTGCTGATGTAAAAATAAATCCATCCAAATACTATCGGATTTTTCTAGAATGCGCCTACTGGTCAAGTGGAACGAAATGTAAACCAACTAAAATTGTATATATATTGTATATCCAAGAGCAAATCACTAATCAGAATTATCATTCGATTTTGTTAATTTAATCTATACTAAAATCTATCTGTACTAAAATCATGCTATAGAGGTAGCCACCTACCTACAATATAAAAAAATTCAAATTTTATTTACAATCATATAATTTCCTTTAAAAAAAGACGCCGCTCTTGAAATTTAGAACAATATTTCTGATAGGAAAACGAAATAGAAAATAATAAAATTCCCTCTCCGTCAATTTGTCCGTTTTCCTTATACGTATACCTGAGCTTTTTGAAAACTGTTACTGGAAAATTCCAACGTTACTTTTTCTTAACACCAACTACCATACATCCAAAATGTTATACGAAATACGAGTAACTTCTTGTAAACATAAATTCTAGAGAAAAGTTGTTCAAATTATAAAAGTTACTGTTGTTCATCAACCGTATGCAACACTACATTTTAGCGCTACACTCAGAATCGAATAAATTATGATTATAACGTAATATTTATCGAAAACTATTGCACACAATTGTGCTATAAATGATAATTTCTAAAACTTTAAATAAAAACTATACATGGTTGTAGCCATTGATATAGGTGGGAAGTTGGGTAGGTAGGATGTAGACAGGATTTTAATATATATCTGTAAGCAACGATAAACCATAGCTTACAAAAAAATGATTTTGAATAGAGTTCAGTTGAAAGTGATGCTTTGTCAACAATATGTATGTTATTTTCAGTAAAATAGTTAAAAAGGCTTTATATATATTTTCTTTGATAAAATTTGTTTGATGCTGTACTGATTTTCCCAATTTTCCTACGTTTTTTCGGTTTTCTCGTGTTTTATCCCGGTATATTTGCTGGAAAAACTATCGGAAAATCAAAAAATTGCCTCTCTAAAGTACCTCCCTAGTGAATTTTAATTTTAGAAACATTACTATCATTAAAAGTTGGAGCAAAAATTGCTAGTAAAAAGTTGTGCACAGAAAGTATAAAGGTTGTAATATATATTTAAATTAATACCTACTATAATATTTCACCTTTTTTTTTTTACCTCCCCACACCGATTCCTTTCAGAAAAGGTTTTCTGAAATCTGAATAAGTCTACTGGTAGAAAAATTGCGTACATGTAAAAAAGAGATAAACATCTTTGTAAAATCATAAGCTTCTTCGCTCCACTCAGAATCTAAAAACAAAGTATTGTAAAACAATAAAACGTGAATTGATAATTTTTAAATTGCATAATGAACAAGAACTTCTAACGTCATAGCTGACAGAATAGTTTTAATTTATTTTCACTAATATCCAAATTTCGTATTTTATAAATCCGTGTATGTACTTTTGAATCCGTACCGGGACTATGAAGTTGAAACAAAATAAAATATTTTAGGAATATCAGAAATAAATAATTCACCTAAATTTAAATAAAAAAAAAAAAACGTAAAACACTAACGTCTGGAAACGTTTCAAAAGTAGTTGTTTTTAACCGTTATAAACGAAATATACGCCGGAATTTTATCAAAATTTTAATTGGTAAACACGCTTATAGTATACATTTTAAAATGTTTTTATAGTACCTTCGTCGATAAATACTTATTATGGAACTTAAGTATTGAGGATCTCAGTATACTATTTTACAGCATTTTCAAGACGCTTAAAAAATCAAATATCGCCGGGAGTACTACTAAAATGAATATTTTAGTTCCGTTTTACTTCCGTCTGTTATATTCGATATTGTGTGTGTCTACACTTCCCGACAACGACAATCACAATAAAAAAAAAATAAAAAATGGCATACCATTGCGTTATAAACCAACATTGGTTGAAATAAATCCTACAATAGTCCAACAAACAGAATTAATGTCTATTTGATTTCTAGAATAAAATAAATAAATTAATTATAAATTAACATAATGCTGAGTTACTCACGTTTGATACGCATCAGTCGTTGTCCGATATCCGAATATCGGAATATGTCTGCGTTGTATCTGATGATGATATTCGATAATATTGTATGAATAACCGATCGATATTATTTCTTTTAAAATAATTGTTGTTAAATAATATTAAACAAATAAACAAAATTTAAAACAATTAAAAAATCCTATAGATCCGAGAACATTTGTTCATATTTAAGATGTTAACCGTATTAAAGTCAATCGCCGAATGACGTCTTAAACTGTTGTGACAATCAAAATCCCGACCGTTAATTTGTTGATAAACAATTACTTTGGATACGGTTTTTGAGCCAATATATATAATGCGCATTTATTAAATAAATAAATACATAATTTAAAAAGTCACGGTATTATTATTAAAAAACAGAAATGTAGACATGGATGATAGAATAATAATTTACACAATAATTAATTCAATTCTCAACATTTATTGAGGAGGAAAATGAATTTTGTAAATAAAAACTAGTGATCGATTCCCGAAAATTTCTATTAAATCGGATAGATGTGATTACAATCCTATTTACCGAGGCTACGTCAGACGGTTTCGCCTAACAATATCGAGGGCCTCAAAACCACGGAGAGAAGAACTAGAGACGGAAATACGAAAGCTGAAACAAGAAATAATAATAATTTAATTACCAATGGATACCTGCAATAGTTAAAAACTCAATTATTTAGTGTTTACATATTTTGTACATTAAATAAACCGATGTGCAAATGAATTGGTTATAAAAAAGGGGTATCATTAATACTCAAGTCCGCACCCCAGGGGGCTGCGAGATGTGCGTGTGCACCGGGCGCTACAACAACCGGGGTACCGAGACATATTTTGACAATCTAACCTCTCTAAATTACCTCGCTAGTGAAATTTCCTTTTGGGAAAATTACTATCAAGAAAAGCTGGAGCGAAATTGCCGGTCGGAATGTTGCGCACGGGATAAAAAATCGTAATATTAAAATATTACCGCTTAGTCCGTTCGAAACGCATGAAACGTAGGAATTAATCCCCCTAAAATCACTAATTAATGATCTTGCTGAGTACCGATTAATACGAGGGTGGGCCGATACTCTATGTTTATACGTTTTTCGTGGGCCTGGAACCTCTCGGTCTCATCCCCCGCCGATTTCCGCAAACGCCCGCGAGCCGACCGTCCGTCCGAACAGCCGTGATACATAGTTTCGGGTACTAACGCGTATTATAGTAGGTATAATAATTATATTATTATTATTATTTTATTATAGTGATAATTTGAATACATAATAACACGTTGCGTTTGCTATAAGTTGTATATAATATAATTATTACATTATATTATAATGCGTATAAAACACATTTGAAAATATTCCCCGGAAAAGTCGAATCGTAATATTTGTCCGATCTATCGGGTGACCCGTTTCGATGAACAATCGTTCGCGTTACACGTATTTTTTTTATTTTTTTTTGTGCGTCGCTGTTATTTTCGGAGTGCCTAGGAAACCTACATAGGAGCTTGCGTATAATTTTCGATTTTCAAACAGCGGACTGTACGAGAAATTCCGTACGCGGGACGACAATTGAAACGGAACCGGGCAGCCGTCCGTCCAACCCCCCACGCACCCACTACCCGTCCGCCAACCCTGAAAACAAGCACAGCGAAAACAACGGTAATAACGTATCGTTTTTACGGCCGCTTATTGTTTTTGTAACGACATCGTATCGAAACGACGCATTTTTTTTTTATCCGGAAGGATTTAATAAACGTTGTATTGGTTTTACTTTCAGATAGATATACAACAATAACAACGATAATATTATAATAGTGTGCCCGTTTAAACGGATCACCCGGTATATCGGGATGGTGTTGTGATTACCGCGGCGTTTGTCTGTACATTATAAATATTATGTGCGTAGTAAATTACAATATTGAGTGTTTTTTTTTTCACGCCTCGTTTCGCCCTGACCGAAACCCGTCGAGCATTATACATTTTTTTCAAACCCATCATTTTCCCCGCGCCATATAATTATTATTATAATACCTGCATTATTCTCGCCAGACCCGCGGTACGGTTTACGCGGCGTGTTCGACTTACTCTCGAGCATAATATATAAACGTACGTAATAGTACGGGTACGTGTTGTACAATTATTATTATTATCGGACTTATTACGGTGTAATTTAGCGAGAGATTTTCGCCCGCAGTAGAGATCCGAAGTCTCGAAAAACGAGTTTACGGCACCTCGGGCGTAATCAATCAAAATCACGAAAACGTGTAGTAATAATATCGATTAAACAAAAAAAAATAATAATAATAACACAAAACAAAACAAAATTTATCGTCCGCGAACAAAAGTAAAAAAAAATAAAACTAAAAATAAGTACTAATTCTTTTTACGCGCGGCGACCGTTAGGTACACAAAATCTTGTTATTATTTTTTAATCACTTAATATCGAGCGCCGTGAGTTTACAAGCGTATTCGTACTTAATATTTATCCGTCGAATGGCCGGGAAAGGCGGAATCACAGTCGGCACTTGACGTACGCGTGGTGACCAAGTTTAGCCGGACGCGGTCACTGTGTGTCGAATTCCTGGAACCGGGCACCAGCGGTATAAAGGCACCGAGTGCTCGCACTATTATTTCAAACTGTTCCGAAGTTGAATAAAACTAAAATTAACTTCTGTAGAATATTTCAAAGCTATGATATTATAATATATTAATACATTATGATACATTATATTATATTATAAGTTATTATAGTTATTTCGAAACGGCTACGGAAACATCGTACTGTTTACTGTCGGTGGTTTTCATAACGCTTCAACTATATTCTATTTTCACTTTTTATTTGATAAAAAATAATAGATAAATCACCGCAATCATCATTTTCCGACTATTTGCGGGCGGATTTCAACTAGGACCCGCAGCCTAAATTTTTCCCGCCTCTTACCTAAACTGCCCACTCGGAAAACTACGACCCAACGCCACCTATCAAACATAACCTAGCGAAATTCGGTTCAACTAACAGTTTATCGATTCTCTTTTAAACGGTGTTCCGGATCTTCTGGAAACAGTGTCTTTTGGAGTTCCCTCGTATTCGACCAGCAACCGCCAGCCACCGTCGGAGAAAGGAGAACGGGACGGAGATCCCTGGTCGCACCACTCCTTACGGTCGTAACCGTCCTCTGCATCGCATGTTCACAGCCTATACTCCCCGAGTCACTCGCATTTGTGTTTGTATTGTTGTGCAGCCGTCCGTTTTGTGGTTAAAATGCAATCATGTCTTGCCTCGTAGTCAACCCGCCCCGTTCGGCGTTTGTGTCGCCAAACGAATAAACACATCAATTACTATAAGGAATTCCAGCGTATACGCGTATATATAAATTTAGTAATATCGAAAACACGAAAACCGGCGTCCGAAAGGATTTTGCGCTCGTCGTTTTCGCAGTTTGAGTTTAGTATACACTGGTAGCGGGAAGCGTATCGTGATCGCGGGTTTCCGACGTTTTCCCGACGGCTCTCGAATCGCGAAAAGACGAGCGGGTGCGCCGCGGAGCAGGCGACGAACATTAACGAGATAAAAACGCCGTCGGCGAAACGGGAACGACGGACCGGCGCCGATAAGCCCGGACCGCGGACCGCGGTGCACGCGAACGCGGTTAATTTCGCGCTACGGCCGGGAAAACGGCGGCTTGTAAAATAGGTTTGAAAACGCCGTCGTTACCCATCACGGCCGGTCCGGGTAGGGGGGGNGGGGGGGGGGGGGGGTCACGGTGGGACGGCATGCCGTAACGACGACGGCAGTCCGGAGGCGGTCGCGTTCGTCGGGGACGGGGGCCGAGTTCACTACTGTGTTACTATTATTATTATTATTATTATTATTATTATTGGTGTTGTTGTTGTTATTGTTGTTGTTATTATTGTAGAGAGCGCCCGGGCGAACGCCGTAGGCGCGGTGCGCGCAAACGGACCGCGCCGTGGTGTCGTCGTCGCCGTCGACTTCGTGCCGGGTGCGGGGAGAGTGGGCCGGGGGGACGGAAAGCGCTGATGGAAATGTCACCACGAGTGTATCCGGCGGCGGCGGCGGCGGTTTCCGGAGCGACGGAGAGTTGTCGTTTGGCGGAGCGAACACGTTGCGGCGTCGGCGGCGGGGACGGTGGTGGGGGGGTGGGGGGTGGTGAGGGCTCGGTACACTCGCGACGCTTGTTACGGCGGGCGCGAACAGATTATCGAAACGGGACGAGGAGTGCAAGTGCGCGTAACGTACAGCGCGAGGAATGTGTACCGCCGCCGGTACGTGTGTACATATACGTATATATATATATATATATATATATATATATACGTATGTATATACACGCGCTCGCGGGGAAGACGAGACGGCCGCGGTCCGCGGGAAGTCGTACCGTTGCCGGGGCGACCGGGGCTCGGCGGAGATACCGTCCAGGCCACGCCTCCCCCCAACCCCGTGGCGCGCGGGGCGGCGGCGGCGGCGGCGACGTCTTTATCTCCAGCGCGAAAATACCCACTCCGCACTGTTCGCGGGACGGTCGCCGCCGCAACCGATCCCGGCGGGGAATCGGATGCTTCCTCGGGTCTCCGTCGCTGCCGCATAACATTATGCGCGGCACGTGGGTACGTGCCGAAGGGACGTACACGTATATACGGGGCGATTATTTTTCGTTCGTGTTATTACGATGCGGCGGATATCTCGGGACCGTCCTCGGGGTGCGCGCAAATTACCGCACACGCCGAGCGCCGAACACGCGGACTGCTGTAGTTTCAACACCGCGCGCAGGACGAATTGATCGGTTACCAGACTCCGGGATGAGAATAACATTGCCGGTAAAATACCGCCGGCACGCCGATAACGTCGGCGTATCCACACCGCCGATTGAATCGTGTAAAATGTAGACCGGAGGAGTGGGGCGGCAGCGTTATCGTATGTAAACGAACGATATGGCGTTTCCGTCAGAGAATTGAAAGAGGAATCGCGGGGAGATTCGATAGGCGAATGCGAGAGAGCAGCGTCGGGGTGTGAACAGTTCCGCGGAATACCGGTGTAGGAGACCACGAAAAGTAACCGATCGTTAAGAGACCTTTCGCTCCTGAAGGCGTAGAGACTTTTGAATACAATTTAGTCGGATTCAGGCCGACACTCTAGACTAGTGTGTTATGAACCGTTGCGTTCGTGACTAATAACAAATCGCGGAAAAAAGGGCAATTGGTCTGAAAACAGTAGGAGCATTGGCTTTAGGAATCGGAATAACATTAAACACAGTCAAAAGAAATTCTAGCAAATTACAGTTAAGCTTTTGATGGATAGAAGATGATCTGTACGGCGTTTGAAGGAAGATGTTATTTGAAGGAACGGCCGAGAACGGAATTACAGAAAAGTGTTACGGACGATAACTCGGAAGCCATGGAATATAAAAAGCTTAATTTGGAGTACTTTTTTACTAATCTAAGAAGTGTTTTACGAGAAACGAAACCCGCCGAAACTGCGCGTTCCGTAAAAGTATAATTCACCCGTCCAAAAATTAGTTTTCCACTAATATTTCAGTATATCATAATCGCCGAATCACAAAACCGATTACGATCGTGCTCTAATGCGCCGCTAAAAAATTATACGGTTTTGTGTCATCCGCTCGACCGTTTGTGCCGATACAAATTATTACAATTACTGTACGCAGGTTTATGTTTTTCAGTGTGCGCGGAACACGCTGCAGTCAAAATACTACCGTTGTCCAAATTACGAAGTATTTAATATACATGCACAGGAGTTTGTTTCAATAAGTTGCCAAACGATTGGTAGGAAAATCATATCACGCGTATTTACCATAAACAACAAATAAAACATGTATAGAAACTAATACGCAGACTAATATGAAATTATTAGTCTAAATATTTTTAGATTACTTTTTTTTCTCTCGTCAGTATTGCTAATAAACCAATAAAAAGCTGTCCTAGGATAATGGGGACGGGAGCAGCCACTGTTTTTGCTCCATATTTATTTCGGCATGCGAAATCGACGCATTACCGCGTAGTGCGCGACGGTAAATCGCGTCGTTTTACCTTTTCGATTGTTACAACGGGACCACCGCCGACGAAATGCGCCCGGAAACCCGTACGTTTTTCGCCGTTTTATTATGCCGTTCGCTTTGGTTCCCCAGTCGCCCGCCCGACGTGGTTCCGCGCGGCGGTTACTTTCGATTAAAACGGGTCCCCGGGGTGGTGGGGGGCTGCGCCCGAAACACTTTTTCCGCCGGACGACCGAAACCGCGAAAAACCGTAAGAAAAACAAAAAAGCACGGGAACCGCGTGTGCCTCGGTATGCGCGCGATTCCGTACGCCGAGATAAGGACCGCTCGGATCGAGAATACGCGTTCCGCCCGCGCGCGCACGTACGCGGGAGTCGTGCACGATCAACGTGCGCACTTTCTGTGTCCTCGCCTCCTCTCGCCCCGCTCCCATCCCCCCAGCCGCCGTTCGTTCGACGGAACGCGCGTTTTACCCATTGTCGGGTTCGTTTTACCGGGTCCGTTCTCACGTCCGTAGCCCGCGCGCGTGCAGGCGGTACACCTGTGCGAGGGCACCGGGCGCCGCGCGTTCGTTCGTAAAACAACAGTGAAAAGCGACACGGACCGAAACGGTCCGGGATCACGTTTCGCGTCTGCCGAGCGAATTACATTTACGGCCCGCGCATCGGTCCCACTAAACGTTACGTACCGTAACGCTCGTCCGATTCGTGCGTTTGCGTTTGACACCTGTCGTTGCGGACGACCCGCGACAACGTACGCGTAAACACGGCGCCCCGTCCCCCACCACCCGGCGGGATATACGTCTCTCGTGTCTCCCCCTGCCGCTACTGTGATCGCGCCGCTGTCTGCGGCCAACGGTAGAACCGTTGTAAACGAGATAACGACTCCGAGAGGAGTTCGGTTGACGGGCGATTATTCTCCGTCAACAATACGCATTCGATTTTGCGATAATACGGGGACGCGATTGAAATACGATCAGCGCGGCGGGTGCGATTTAAGCGGTCCGCGCGATTTGAGGGTCCGGCAACACGCGAAACGATATTCGGTCGGCCGGTACGTACAGTGTCAGTCGCGTGACGCGAATCGAAATAACGAAAAAGAATCGCAACGAAATGGCGTACGACGCCGGCCACCAGCCGACCTGCCGATCGTGCGTGTCGTCCGTCGCTCGCGTCACGGTCGCGTCGCAATCGCGTCGTCATCGGACCGCGTCGTTAGTGGATCTCGAGTCGGTTCGCTGGGAAATCGCGCGAGGGAGAAATCGCGTCGCGTGTCGATCGCGCAGTGTCCGAACACGTCCCGCGCGGTCATCCGACTCGACCCGACCCGCGGGGGAGGGTGGTGGAGAAGTAACGGTAAACGTGTTTTCCGAAGGACGGGGACGGAAACGAGCGTTTTTTTTTTTTTTATTATTATTCTAACAACCGTTGTAAAACAAGAACTCGTTCGCCATGCCGTACGAGGAACGTAACACTCGACGACGGTTTCGCGGTGTGTGAAGACCGCGTGACCTTTCTCTGACGCGGCGGCGGCGAAAGTTCCCCGGGAAATCCCGGCGGAACATACGCTTTTGGCCGGCCACGGCGGCGGCCGCGGTGGCGAAAAGGCCACAGCGCGCGCGCGGCTACTCTCGCCTTCTCCTTCCCCGCGCGCCTTTCCCTACCGTCTTTCACTCTCGCCCGCCGAGAGGGCGATAACGCCGCGGCGCGGCGGCGGGCGGGATTTTCGATCCGGCCGGAGCGGATTCGCCGTCGCCGGGAAGGCGACCGGCGGCGGCGGCGGCGGGAACGCGTACAATAGGTATTATACGGCGCGTACCGTACCACGCAATACATAACGGATTAACGACCGAATTACGCACCACGACGGCTCCGGGGACCCTCGTCGCCGTCGGTCGGACCGTCCGCGCACGGGAGAGACCTTTTCTCCCGCTCGCGTGCAATATATATGTGTGTGTGTGTTGCGTACACGTGTATCGCGTATAACGACGACGACAACTTACTACCGGCGTAATATACAAAAGCGACCGTATCATAATAACGCGCATCCGCCGGCGGCGGCCCGGAGCCCCTCGCCGCCCGCAAATTAGACACCGGCAAAACGCATTATGCACGCGCGCCGCGTCGACACGCTCGCGCGCGCACGCGCGCGCGCGCGGCGCGAATACGTGCGCGGTGTACGCGCGCGCGGCGCCCCCGAGTTTTCCCTCCGGAAAACGTGCCGCCGCCGCCGGCCGCGTATCCGTTTAACCCCCGGGGCCGACTGCAGATTTACACGGACGACACCCCGACGACCGCGCGGCACTGTATTATAATAGCGGCCGTACGGGCGCGCGCCTCCGCCGCTCTGCCGCGCCCGCGGGCAATTGACTTTGCGTCGGCTTTGCTGTCACAGCCGCCGCCGCCGCCGCCGCCGCCGCCGCGCTCGTCTTTCCCCGCAACGGCTCCTACGCGACGCCGTTATCCGCGTTTCGACGAGTCGATTTTCGGGTAAACCGCGCGGCACCGGGGGCCGCCACCTCGCCCCTATCCCTACCCGACCCCTCCGCGGGTTTGACGGGCCCGGAGCTGACCCGAGGGGTTCTAGTGTTGCACGCTGTTCGTGAAAATGAAAACAAAACAATACTCGTCACGCACGTCCATCCGGAGTGCCGATTTCAAACGATAAAAAAATTTACATATTTATTTACTTTGTTGACTAATTTTATTTATTACGAATCGATCGAGAAATATAATCGGTTTTTTTTTTGACATTCACAGCCGAGAAAAAGTGTAGATTGTCTCAGGTGGCTGTATTTTATAAATATTGTTTAACGGACAATTTAAGGAAAATACAAACAGGAAATATACGGTGACATATTGTGTTTTATAAAATTACAGCCCCCCCCTCACGGTGATATTTTCAAAATATCGCTTGAACTGGCTAGAGAAAATCTTATTCTGATTCGCGTTCCTCTCCAACACATGAAACAACACAAAGGCCACAACTATGATTTGATATGCATTTAAACGACGTTAAAAGAGCCGAGGACGGATGCAGCCACTGTTTTAGGTAATTTAATATATACCTGTAAGCAACGATAAACCATTGCTAACGAAAAAACGATTCTGAGCGCAGTTCAGTTGATAGTGATGTTTCGTCAACAATAAATATGACATTATATAAGACAGTACGTTATTTTATTTAATAATATTTGATAAATGTACCGATTTTCCCGTTTTCTCAGCGTTTTTGCCAGTTTTCTCATGTTTTTTTTCCGGTTGTTCACGTTTGCTGGGAAAACTCTTGGAAAAATCGAAAAACCACCTCCTTACAACACCTTCCCGATCAGGTTTATTTTTAGAAAAATTGCTTTCATTGTAAATCGGAGCAAACTTGTTTGTAGAAAATTTGTTCACCGAAAAAAAAAGTCCGAAATATTTTTCAACTAATACTCGTATTTACATTTCGTACATTTTCCTTTCTTTTTTTTTTTTGTTTTCGGTTTTTTACATTTTCTGGGAAAACTCCTGATAAAACCGAATTGTGACTTGTCTAAAGTACCTTCTTCACCGTTTGCCGTACAGAAAAGGTTCTAAACCTAGAAATCGGAACAAGATCTCTGGTGGAAAAGTCGCCCATAGAAAAATAAAAACTATAAATAAACATATTTGCACGACAGGTGGACGGGCCACCGTTCTAGGCGAGAAGTTGGGAAGGTAGTGGAGAAATTCGACGATCACGAGCGGAATTTGGCGATAATAGTTCGCTTCGTTAACAATGCAAAATACGTCAAAACAATTGCACTGTACGATATTCAACCTTTAATAATTTAACCGGCGGAATTCCGTCGGTTAAAAATCCGACCGTGAAGCATCCGGTAACCGGTGAGGTAAAAGCCTCAACCGGCGTACGCGAAAACCAACTGCCGGTTGAATTTCCGTACCAATGCGGGTTAGCGGGTGACCGACACTTGGCCGGACACTGTGAGAACGGGACTTTGGTGTTTCCTTTAGGCCCCCGCGTCGCCGCGTAGTGTCTCGTGTCGACCCGTTCGGTTTCGTCGACACGGGGAAATACGGCGGCGCGTCGCAAAGAAGTAGCGGCCGGTGTTTTTACCGAAGGAAAAGCGTAACGACGCGTGCTCGTTACCCCGAAATCTTTTCTTTTTTTCACACCCCGTTCCGGTAGCGCGAACCGATTACACGCGCGTCCTAGGATCTCGAATTCCACCGGGCCGTTCGCGCGCTATAGCGTACACGCTGATCGACGGACATTACCGTGTGACACCGGGCGACCGCGCGGCCCGTACGCAACACGGTAATGTTGCGCCAGAGGCACCCGGCGAAATGTTTTACGACGTCGTTAAAAAAATCGCGGGAGTGCGAAAAGAGTTTAGCGCGCGTAATCGCCGTGTGTTCCGTGAATTATGCGCGCGCGAACGCGTGACGTTCGAGTGTTTCGCTCGCACGCGGGTACTCGAATCGCCGTTGACATTGTTAATTATTCGGTCTGTACCGTCTCGACGATTGCGATCGTAGAATTCAACGTAAATTACGAGTATTATGTAATCTCGATCGGGAATATTTTTCTATCTATTTTTTTTTTTTTTATCTGTCGGCGACGCGTACGTTATACGGGGTCTATCGTAATTTATAATTATACATAAATATATTTATTTATTTTTTTTCTTTCAAACGGGCCGCCGTATTCGAGACGAACCGTGTGCGTGTTTCGATCCGCACCGCGGCCGATGGCACCGCAGAAGCGGTCGCGACGTGGGAACGGATTGGATAAACGATTGGACTTATAAGTGCACTTTCGAAAGTCATTGCCGTCGGCGTTCCGGGAGTACTCGCAGCGGAAGTGTTGGATAAACCAACACAAGACGTCATCGAACATTATATTTTCGTATACCGGAAAGTATATCATCCACTGAAAAACTTCAAACGAACACGGCGGTGGTTCGTTAGGTATATCAAAGACCGCGTCCCGGGATAATGGGAACGGGTGCGGCCACTGTTAGGTTAGGTATACTTGTGCGTATACATTTAATCAAAGCTAAACGATTGTTTACTGAAAACGGTTCTCGGCGGAATTCATTTGATAGTGATGTTTTGTCAACAATACTCGTATATATGTCATAATGTGGTAAAATAATTCAATGAGCATTATATATTTTCTTTGATAATGTCAGTTTAATATTGTACTGATTTTTCCGTTTTTTCTACTCTTGGGAAAATCGATAAATTACCTCCCTACAGTACCGGCCCAAGAAAATTTCCTTTCAGAAAAAAGAGTCTACATTTTACGCATTGCAGCGGGCTTTCTAGTTGGAAAAGTGTTCACACACACAAAGACAAAAAAAAAATAAAGAAAAATAAACATTTTCGTAAAACCGATGCATTCATCGCCGCGCTCAGAATGTAATGGAATTTGTGAAAGCACTGGGTTCATAAAAGTAATGAAATAATATCTAACCGATGCGAACCATTGCGAACAAAACACTATTACGAGCGTCATTCGATTGCCACGTGTTTTGAAAATAACAACAATTATTGTAACACACGTCATTTCGTGATAACGTTTTGAAATATAAATAAATTATACAAGTTTGTATAATGATGATGATTTATTGTTTTTTTTTTCCGTTATCGCTATTCACCGTTTCGCCATACGTTTCGTATTTACGGCGAACGTTCAAATAATCGTGATGTGTATTGAAACGCGTGGAATTACAATTGCGCATTTTTAATTTAAAGAGCTACGACAAAACGAATCGAATCGCGACGTACCGAAAATTTGGTCCGCGCTAACAAAAAACAATATATTTTACATACTACCGGCGATAACACATTGTACGTGTTTTCGGTAGCGTCGTCGAGTCCGTTTTCGAACGTTGGTAACTCTTGTAACCCGGACTTTGACAATGTGACAAACGATAATCTACTGGCAAATCGTATCTAACTGCATAATCAACGTCAAACCGTTCGGTGACGTACCGGGCCGTCAAAAGTCACCGCGTTTTTAAGTGACTATGCGAGTCGCCCACGAGCCCCATCATCATGCCGAGCGTTGTATATTGTTATCCTAACGGAATAATAACATTGCGGTTATAATTCAATGAACCGCATCACGTCGGTGCTTTTTCCGTGTGTACCACTAGATAATATACAGTGTGTACGGTGACAGGCGACACATTCCCCCGAGGGACCGGCCCTCGCCCTTTTGCCACCTAGCGGACGACAACAATAATCTAATTGCGGCCGGACGTTTTCGCGCGGTTTTCCCACCCGTCCCGCGGGATCCGGTGCCGCGATTTCCCGTTTTCTAATCAATTATTGCATTGCTATTATCGTATACGCGCACACCGCATCCGGTTGTTATCATTATCGTATACGCCGCACGTACGCGTGTTATTACACTCGTAATTCGATTTCAAACACGACCTCTGGTGCCGCAAGAGCTAAAAGTCGGGACCCGCCGCCACCGGGCTGACTTTTTCCGTCGAAATTCACCGTACCGTCGTCCTCGCATCGTAATAAAAATAATAATAATAATTCAATTGACTCGTTTTGAGTATAACAATGCAATACAGTGGCGTAGCTAGGATTTCGTATTGTAGGGGGAGAGGGGGGGTATAAATCTAAACCGCATTTAGAAAAGCGTTATACTTTAAACACAGAGTCGATAAAAAAAAAACCTTATGTCTTGGCATGTCCCGTAACTACACGTATTATTACATTTCTCTGAAAGTTCAACAGCATCTTTCCTAACAATGGCTTATCGTCACTTACTTCAGGTATAAATTATATCTCTCTCTATATACTGCGTTTCCTGAAACTTCTGACCGACCACAGTAACCCGACCGTGGTACGAAGTATGTCCGTTTTTTGTTTCTTTGAAAAATCATATCCGTCTCGGACGTTTGCACAGGTGTACACGGAATCCATGCTTCCGTACTCGTTCTCGCGCCCGAATTTTACGGCTTCGTCGATCAATGCGCTGCCGGTCAAAGACGTCTCTGCACAGACTGATTGGGCTTCAGGCGCAATCAGTCGTTGAACAAGTGATTCCGAAAAGTGGAAAAAGCTAACGTAAGCATATTTTTTTTAAACGAAAACAGAAAATTCGAATGAGCGAAACGAATAGTGAAAAATAATGTAAACAATGTTAATATATTGAGTTTGTTTTTAAAATTCAATACTAAATATCGTCAAGGTGAACCATACTATGAAAAAAACGGTCATAATTCGCACGATTGGGAAGGTAGGATACAGGGGAAAGTTTATTGTATTTCTGTAAGTAAATATTAATCATTGGTAACGAAAAACGAATCTGAGCGGAGTTCAGTGTATAATGTTGCTGAATAATATAGATTTAATTCATAAAAAGAAATTTAAAAAAATACTACATTACACTCAATTTGATTTTGTTTTGAACACAGAGTACAACTTGTAAAAAACCTCCTGTTAAATTTTAAAGTATCTCTATTTAGTTAACAATTTTATTTACAGAGTATCTACCGAATAATAATTACGTACAAAACTCGCAAAATTAAAATGTCCATATATAGATCAAAAATGGCTAACATTGTTTGAAAATTTTACCACGTTTACACCATTACAATACATAACGTTTACCACGTTATAAAAGGAAAAAATAAATCGTTTCTCTTTATTTCAAGTTCATAAAACCATACGAATCATTTAAACTGAATTACAATAAATACATAAAATTGAAAATAATAAAAGCATATTATTTTCGTAATTTTTTCCGTTTTATTTTTTTTTTCGTCTTAATCCAAAATCATATAATTTTATGTAACCAACTTTAAGTGTATTACCACTGTAGTAAGCATCAATTTTCACGGGTTCTGTGTGGTGTATAAATTCGAAATTACAAAATATGTATTCAAATAGAATAACAATAATCGTAAGTGCAATTTTTAAAATGAAATTCCAAATTGGGGGTGCTAATGTAACGGTATTGAGAATTCTCTAATTTATTATAAAATATCATGTTTTTTTTATTGTCTAATAAATTTATATGATAAAATCAACCAGCAAGTGCCTACAGTTCTTGGACTAATCTAATTTTTCTTGTGGCGTATAAAATCCCAGCCTGATTTGAAATTATTGTTCGATGACCCGGTCCAGCTTGAATTTTTGGTTGGTGTATAAAAACCAGTAATAAATATGCAATTTAAATACCCTTGTGTGTTTTTTTAAAAAAAAGATTTAAATTTAAAAAAACCTGATCATGCAGATCTTTAGTACCGATCTTTAGATCACTTATACATTGTTTTTTAATGTAGGATATTTTCTTTCGTAGCTATTTTCGACGTAGTGGGATATTTTTCAAAGGATAAATCAATAACAGAAATCTGTGTACAAATGTTTGGTAATCTTTAAAGTAATTGTTGGTTATCTTATAGAAAATCTTGGTAATTGGTGGGAAAAACATGGTATTATGGAATATGTTGTAGAAGCAGGGCAATGATATCCTTTGATATTTCACACCCCTCCCTATTTTTTTAAAAAATTAAAATAAAACAATTTAGTTTCATATTTAATTGATATTAAGTAGGTAATAAAAATATGTAATGTTATAAAAAAATTGTTTTTCAGAAACAATTTCAAACTACCTCTGTCCGTGTTGAAAATTTGAATTTTAATCAATTTTTCCGAATAAAAAAAAATTTTTTTTTCGTCATTGTTTAATTTTTTGCTCATATTTTAAATTAATAGCAAAATTGTTAAGTTATACTCAAATAAATAATAATCAAACAATTTCTTGTAATGTGATGTGTATGTTAACAAAGAACATACTTGATCAACATGTCATACCGTAAATGAAAACTCATTAAAAATTTGAAGTAGTTAAACCTACCAACTAAGTGAGTGAACATTTATAAGAACACCATTACAATACTTGAAGCGACGATTTCAGCAAATCTTATAAGAGAAAAGGGCGACAAAGAAAGGCTAAATGAGGAGATTGACAAAGTGGCAAAACAAAACGACGATTGTTTAATAATAATATCGCGGTCCGATCGTGGCGTGAAGCGTCGCGGCACGACCTGCCGCGGTGGGATCGGCTTCCGCTCACATGACCACTCGCGAACAATGAACCGGTTCGCGACGTTCCGGCGAGAACACTTACCACACTAACTACCTTGTGATTAATTGTATTAAAAGTTTTAAGTTGTTACTGCTTAAAAAGTGTTTTGTAATAATGTTACTCAACTACTCACGCCGTCGTGACATCGGCGCATTCGGTTAAGGAAAGGTACTTACTACTAACAGGTGAGTCCTAAACTACTATACATAGTAAGGGACCGAAACCTGACCTAATGCAGGAGTCGCAAAAAAGATGGGTAGGGACGGCTGGTACGAAAGCCGACTTAATATTAACCTCGGAACAACACATGCGGGAAATCGAAAAACGGAATCCGCAAAACCTCGTGGTTGATATTCCGATGGTAATCCCATCACAACCTCAAACGACCCTTGGAAATACTCCAGAGGACGCAGGGGAAATTCTGGCCTTAAGAGAAACAATTCAGGAAATGATTGGAGAATTCCAAAAGACAATGCGCTAGACATAGAAAATAGAATGCAAAACGAGGATTCCTCAAGATATCAATACGGGGAACACTCCCACAGGTAATCAACCGGAAACACCAGCGGCGACTACGGAGCGAGTACGTGGTCAAACACCTTTATAAGAGAATGGGCTGGGAATTGTATTTATTACCCCGAGATAATTTGAAAACAGCGAGAGACTCGTTGCCAGGATTCTCGGGCAAGAAGGAGGAGGATCCAGCAAAGTTCTTATGTTCAGTTTGTGAGATGTTGGAGGAGGCGAAAATTCTCAAACGGAAATGGATAAAAGTGGTCGCACCGCAACTGAAGGCCGAAGCAGGAACTTAGTGGGAAGAATACGGGTAATTAAACAAACATGGCAATAATTCGAAAAAAAATTTAGCATTAAATTCAGTACAAAAAGGTTCTAGAACAGAGCAGAGACCTCCAACGAGATCTAAGAGAAAGCCGAGAAATAAATGATTTAACTCAATCCAAGTTAGACCTATCTACTAAGTGGGTGAACATTTGTAAGAACAGAATTTGGATCTAAACACTTGAAGCTATCAAGTGCTAAAACATGTACGTTCTAGGATAATGGGAACGGATGAAGCCACCGTTATAGATAATTTAATGTAAGCAACTAAAAACCAATGTTTACGAAAAAACAAAGTTCTATTGAGTTATATCGACATTTGTTGAGAAAAATCGAAAATCGACCTCTCTAACGTACCACCCCATTAAATATCCAGTGTTAGTAGATGTAGAATGAAATCAAAAAAATGGTAATTTCGTTGTGGCTGAAAATTTGTATTATTGTTTATTATCTATTATTGTAATGATATCTTATGAATGTGATGTCAATAGTAAAATCGCCTTCAGAACATTATATTAAAGTTATTTAATCAACTAAAAAATAGATATGAATTACCCATTTTAATAAATATAAATTATTTTTAGACTGTTTTTTGACATAAAAGAAGTTTGTCACGAACCAGATGTGTACGGGAAATGGAGATGGCAAACAGCGGACTTCAGTTTGAAAGATGTCTGTATGTTGCTAGTGTAGCGGAAGTTAGGAAAACGTACAGTTCCACGATTTTATTATTTTATAAAAACACGGACAACATTTTCAAATAGGAAAAATGATTTTTATTGAAAAGTCGCAAGATACCTTTTTTGTTGCCTTTTTGATTTATTTTCTTACGGTAAAACGAACAAAACATTTGAGCTTTTAAGGAATTTAAATTTTTGGGAGTTTTTTTCTATAACTCGGATATAAATACACTTAGAGACTTGAAATTTTGTAGTAATGCTTATATTGAACTTACATAGATATGGTAACATTTTCAAAATTATTGAACGTTTTTTTTTTTTAAATAAACGTTTTGAAGTCAAATTTTATTTAAAATCGCAAAAAAAAATTACGGCACTTATGTATTACCGAACTACACCCGGAAGTCATTTTTCAAGCAATGGTTTATTTTTATTTAGAGATAAAAATGAAATAACCTTATGCTAACTTCCCAAATTCTCACTTACAACAGCGGCCACTCTCATCCCTAGTGTCAGCTCTTTTTATGATATATATATATAAATGGAAATAGATAGTGGGTATGGGTACAGCTTATGTAGGTGGAAATTTAGGAAGATAGGATATAGACGGGAATACGATAAATCGTAAGCAACGAAAAACCATTGGTTACGAAAAAATGATTCTGAGCGGAGTTCTGTTGATAGTGATGCTTTGTCAATACACATATATATATGTCATTTTATAGTAAAAAAAATAATTAATTAGGCTTTGTATAATTTCTGTAATAAAGTTTGTTTAATGATATACCGATTTTCCCAATTTTTCTAAGTTTTTCTCGGTTTTCTCATGTTTTATCACGGTTTTTCAATTTTGATGAGAAAACTCCCGAGAAGATCGAAAAATCACCTCTTTTAAGTACCTCGATAGTGAAATTTCCTTTTAGAAACATTTCTGTAATTAAAAGTTGGAGTTAAATGGCCTGTTGAAAAGTTGTCCACAAAAAAAAAAAAAATCGTTAATTAGGTTTATTATGTTTTGTAAAAGGTGCTACACGTAGAAGTTTGTGCAAGTCTTCAGGTAGAAAAGTTGCGGCACAGATCTTTGTAAAACCATAAGCTTCTTTGTTCCACCCAGAATCTAAAATATACGTGCAAACACTTTTTGCATACACGTCTTTTCATTAGCTCTTTTGACTTAGCTCTTTCGACGAAATAAATGTTTTTTTTTTACGTCTTTTTACATAGCGTCTTTCCATTTGGCGCTTTTATACACACGGCGCATTATTCTAGATTGCTATCATTTTTACAAAAAAAAAAAAAAAAAAAACTGACCATAAAATTCTCATTTCGAATAGTTTTTCGTTTTCTAATTTTCTGCTTTTTACGGACGAAAACCGTACACTGACAATGTTATTGATGTTCCGCCACACCGTTATAAAAGCGTTTTGCCGCCAATTCGCACAAAAAAACTATAAACGCAAAATTGGATCCTGTTTTCACGGTTGGCATCGTGCGTGGGACCGTTCGTCACGTGCGCGAGTTATCGTTGTCCGTAATCATTTATTAGTTACATCGTATATATATTTTACCAACTGTCGTGGGGTTAAATTGGGTCAATTTCCGCCCAAAACCACCCTGACTTAATGTTTTCGACATCGTTCATCCCCGCGGCAATAACTTAATAAGGGAACATGTACTGCTGCACAGAGGGCTCATCGTTTCCCTCGGGGGTCGGCTTCGACTTGAATTTTATTTAAAAAAATGATATATTTTTTTTTCGGGGGGAATAGTCGGTGGTGCGTGAATATCGTTATAATAATGTGAGTTTTACAAAAAAAATAATAAATAAATAAATAATAATAGTAATCGATTCGATACGTACCGTTTTTATATTATAATTTATATACTGTTTTTTTTTTTTTTTTTTTTTTACGTTATCGTATTACAATAATATAATATTGTTCATGTTAGGTCGAGAAATATGCGTATTACATTTTTTTGTTTACGCCGTCGTATGAAAAGGTCTATAGTCGAAATTAGACTGTTGTTTGTAAACTGAAAAAAAATCATCAAAAACAACCATACGAAAACGATTCTGAGCAAAGTTCGGTAAAAAGATATTTTACAGAGTTTAAATTCAACATTGTGTTAGTTTCGAATAACAAAACAGATTTCAATTGTTCTTGTTTTAGTAGAATTTCAATATTAATTTGAATTCATACTTTTGATAAAAAAAAAAAAATATACTTAAATATGCACAATACACATTAACAATACCGCTTTTATTACAAAAAAAAAAAAACAAAAACAAAAATTCTTTGTTTATGCACATAATCTTCCAATGGTTCTTTATCGTCTGAAAAAAAGGGAAATAATCTTTATCGTCTGAAAAAAAGGGAAATAACATTGAACACATTGAATTATAATAATACATCCTTTGAGCTATAGGTATTTAAACTATTAAATTGAACGGCCGTAGCGCGTGACCGGGTTATTATTATAGCGGTATCTTTATTTATGTTTCCGTAATAAATGTATAGAAGGATAACGAATTTTGATAGTAGCTATTATCTAGATTTTGTAGACATCGAAACAATCTCGATGTTATTGTCGGGTAACAGTTTAAATTATATTAAATTATTCGATTTTTTTTCTTTTTTTTTTTTTTTCCATTGAAACTAGACGTACGAAAAGACGTATCATTACAGACGTTTGAACCGATTTATGCTGGACTGTCTGAAAAAAACATAAATACTAAAGGGGGCGAGAAACGTCAACGCGAAAACACGTCCAATTTATACGCCCGAACGTGTTGTATATACGCGCAGTATAAAATAGTTCGTATTGTGATCACTTACACGCAGTCGAGCCGAAACAAATTCTGGCCGAATCCGTTTTCCTAGTGGAAAAAAAAAAAAATCACGACAAAACAAACGATGCAAACGCGTCGGGGAAACGCACGGCCTTCTGCGTCCACTACGATATCACGGATGACACGGACGCGAGTTTACGTACGGCGCGTTTCGCGCGAAACAATACGACCGAACGACAAACGGATTGCGCCGCGCGATTTATTCACGGTAATCAATTCGCGGCGACACCGCCGTTGACGATATTTCGTATAACACGCGCGTGAGTTATTTGAATAATTTAATAAAAAAAAAAAGAAAAAGAACGATACGGCGTGTCCTTGCGTTCGCCGTGTACTGCGGCTGTGCGTACATCGCGTATATCACGTCGGTCGGTCGGTCGGTCGGTCGGTCGGACGCGGACATTCTCGCGCGACGTTCAATTAATTCGCGCAGTATTGATCACGTAAACGATCTCTTGTTTCGCGCGTGTGCGCGTGTCCCCCGTCCCCCGTCCCCGCGGAACGCCCGTGCGGGGTAATCAATACCGTTTCGAGAAAATGATTAATTTCGGCCTACGTCATTTCGAAATCCGCTCTCGTCCCGTATTTTTACACGCGACGCCGTTTGTCTGCGCCGGACCGTACGCCCGTGTCCTGTGACTGTCGCGCGTACCCGCGGGTTTTCGTCGGGTCATCGAGACGCGCGGAATTTCGGGGTAAAAGCTGGGGACGCTCGCCCCCCCCTCCTCGCCGAATAACGCGCGCGAATAAATCGCGCTCTGCGAACGCGCGCGACAGGACCGGGCCCGGACGCGGCCTTCGAGACGGACCCGAGGTCCGGGGAAAAATAGCCGCCGATACCGCGGACGGCTGACGGGTGTCGTAAACGCGCCGCGGCAGTTTTACAGGAGGCGGTTCGTGGGATGTGTGGAAATAGCACTCCGAGCGGAGCGCATAGCGTACGGTGTTCGGTATTTTTTTTTTCTATTTATTCGGGATGTTACTAGAAAAAAACGACGTTCCCGGTGCGCCGACTAAATCAAACGCGATATTACAATCGAGTCTCTGTGAAGTTTTTCATCGGTGCGTGAAAATTTGTTTGCAAACGTACGGGTGTTCTTACTTCTGCTCACAATCTAAAATAGTAGGCACTATAAAAAAAATCGCGTTTATCACGTGTATTTTTATTTTATTTTTTTTTGAAAAATTATACTCTTGAAAGTGGGCCAGTCCCGTGCCACTGATTTTGAGAGCTCGCTCTTACCCTACATTGAGCTCATATTGTATTATATAAGGATTCAATCGAATCGTTGAATTTTAAATTATTTATCGAGCATTAAGCATTGTGACATTTGTTATTGATCGTCACTAAGAAACTGTTTTAAGGTTTCCATTAGGTCGGCCTAAGAAGTGTTCGGCCCTCAGTTCTAGACATTTCAAGGGCGACCTACTTAACCATAACATACTCTGAATATACACATTTAATACTTGTTGGGGGGGGGCGGGCAAAGATTAGGTCCAGGGTTAGGGGGTGATGCCCTATTGTTGTTGGCTCTATGAATGCGCAGGCCCACTGAATTGCAAAACAGTAGCACAGTGTGACTCCGTTTCCGTATAACATGCATTTTTTGCACGTGTTTTTAAATTTTATTTCAGTTTAAATATTAACAAAAAAAAAAAAAAAATATTAAAATTCCTACTTTAAAACTCCGAACAATAAAATGCGTCTTTTCATATTTTCCATTTTAATCGTATTGTTTCTCCGTATACGTATATGAATTGAAGTTCTAAACAAGAAAATAAGAAAGTATAATAACGATAACATGTAGAGGAATTGTATATGTATGCGAATAGACCGACGTAGTTTTATACCGATACCGTACAAACGTGGAAAACGAATTTTATTTGTTAGTGGAAACATAAAAAAAAAATTGTTTTTTTTTTTTTTGTTACACAATATAGGCGGAGGTCTGAAAAAAAAGTGCTGTTCTGAGCATAATATAATTCGAACGTTGAACTCGCAAACCATTATTTTATAATTATTATTGTTTTTATTTATTTATTTTTTTTATTTTTTAATAGCGATATTATATTTTGTACATGTATAATACACTCTACGACCGCCACGACGAAAACAAATACGTATTAGACCCCGTGTTAATAAAAAAAAAAAAAAATTATAATAATAATCTTTAAAGACCGTGAACGATTTGCGGTTCTAAGCACGACTATAACATATTGTTCATAACTATAAAATATAAACCGTCAATGGCGGTGTAGTGAGTAACGAAAATAATATTACAGCGCAAACATCGTGTAAACATGTTTGTATCAAAACTACGTTTCGTAAATTATACACAATTTGTGTGTTCACGATTGAAACGACACGAAAAGAAAATAATATTAGGTACGCAAAACGATTGCTGAATGTTTAATTCAAATTTCGTAAAATTTAGTAAAATAAAACTCTGGCTGTGATGTAAAACGTTCTTAGAAAAAAAAAAAAAAAAATTAAAAAAAACTAATAATAAGATTGTTGTTTTTCTTTTCCCGTGAAAAATACTTTCTCGGTTAGAAACAAGTTATTTCATTTTTAACCCAATAGTCAGTACCTACTCTAAAAGATGCGAATTTTTTATCCGGTGGTATTTTATACGAAAATGTCTATTGATTCCTAACGGTCTTCCTAAAAACGGTAATAATATTGATAATAAAAAAAAAACTGACAACAAACAATATCAATATGTTGGTTGTATGGCCACCTCTTTGGCCACCGCGAGGAATAAAGCACAATTAATATCTGTTAATCTGTTAATAACCCGAGCTCTGTTCAGAATCGGTTTCCGATTACAGTGGTTTATCGTTTGCGTCCAGTAAACAAACTAAATTACCTGTGATATCCAATATTGTCCAAACTTCTCGCCAACAACAGTAGCCCATCCGCGGTGCGAACCATGTCAGTATTTTTATTTATTAAAAATATATATATAATATTTATATATAATTCACGGTGGCTTTTCAATCAATTCCGCTAGTTTTCATTGGTTAACAATAACCGCGTTCTATTTTTTATTATTATTTTTTAAAACTGTTACTCGCGGTGTATAAATAATAATAGATAATATCGCAGTCGATTGACGTGAATCACGAAGTGACCTATATTCACTATATTTATGTATATATATCGTGTCTGACAACAAGTCTCGCACATTTTCGTGATCCATCGGGACGGAGGGGTGCCGGCGGGGCGGTAAAAGATGACGTTTCGACATCCGTAAGTCGTGTCAAATAATAATCTGAAACCAGAAAAAAAACAAAAATAAAACGAAAAACGAAAATACTCACTGCCGACCGGAAACGGTGGTGACGGACGGTTCGAACGACGAAAGCTGTCACACACGAAATGGAAGAAGGAAAAATAACGGTGTAAAAAATAAACGCCAACACGCGAACGAACACGATGCATTTTCACCGAAGTACGGTTTAGACTTTTCGCGTCGACTGCCCGCCCTTGCCTGGCTCGGGAGTACCGTAAAACAGACGATACACGTGCAAATTTCGATTTATAGGACAGCGCCTACTTGTAATTCACACAAGAAAGAGAGACAAGTTTATATAAGGTATTGGAAATAATACTGGAGAGTGACTGGTCATTGGTAATTAACAGGGCTAGGATTTATATGCAACGGCGTGTTTTTTTTTTTGCGACTTCTGATTATTGATTTTGTCAGTAATTTCCACGAATCGCCTCATGATGAGATAAATGGTGGTGTTTTTATTTTGCATATTTTGGATAAAATGCATATTATTGCACATATTGAATAAAACGAATATTATTGCATGTTTCGATTATAAGATTGCGAAAAATGCGTGTTTTACAATATATTTCGTGATTAATATTTCGTATTTAATTCTAGCCCCGCTGATTAAAGTATAAAACTTGAGTTTTTTGTCAAACATAAATTATATTTTCGTAAACACAATCCAATAATACAATAGGTGTGCGATAAAAGATTGAATAGTCTGACGAAGAAGGCTTTATGAATGTCTACAGATTATAATAAATGCTAGGAATCGACTTCCTGAGTGTGACGAAAGAGTCTCAGATAAAGTTAAAAAGAAAATATCCTTGATTTTACAAAAAAATAAAGGATTTAAAACTCTACAATCAATAAATAAAATATTAAATGGCGAAGACAATTTCAGTTGTAATTTAACACCGGGACAAATGTCTTTATTTAAATATGCGCCAACTACATCATGTGACGTTGACCGGGGTTTCAGTCAGTATAAATCAATACTACGATCCAATCACCGATCATCTATACTCGAAAATTTAAAAAAATATATTGTCGTAGCATGATACACACGTATTTCCACTATTGAATGTGAATTATAAATTTTATTTCTCAATAATATTATGTTGAGACTAACAGCCAATCACAAATATATTTCAATAAATAAATAATATTTTTGTGTTTACCTCATACAAATTAAAATGCATATTTCGGTAAACAAAATGCATGTTTTACAATTTTTTATTGCATACAAATCCTAGCCCTGGTAATTAGTAATAATTGGTTTTAGCGTTATGTATATTACCACCGAAAACAACGAATTAAATCGTAGTGCACAAAAAAAACCGATTAGTTAATTGGATGATATTCGGTTGGACTCTGTTAGGTTATAGTGTTTTTTATTTTTTCCCTTGTCGCCAAGATACGAAAATTGGCTAATCCGAAAATAATGTCCCCGAATCAACTGTACTACATTTCAATAATAATATTTTAAAAAGTGTACGGACACGCTTCAATTTTATTTGTATGCATAAATTATCGTCTAGTCATTGTCATTCGTACGGTTGTTTTAGTCAATAGATTTACAAACGAAACGACAAAACATTTCACAAAAATAATTCGTCGAGTATAACTGTGTTATCTTCTACTCTCTTGACGGAAGTTCGCATAACTGTAATTTTAGTTGCCAAAACAATATCCGTATGCCGTAACCTATCTGTATATCTATCTACGGGGTGATTAATTTATCATAGGACATTCATAATCTCGGAAAGTATTAACTTTTTCCGGAATTTATTTTCTAGAACATTTGAGGAACAAGCTGCTATATACAATTTTGTATTCATGTTATTTTTTGTCATTTTTATTTTTGAGGGTAAACCTTCTATCTAATTTAAATTTTCAAATGTCACTCTATATTAAAAATTCCGCGAATGGATGAAGTGTTAGTTAAAATAAATTTCAACACCAAAATGAATTAGAAGTGAAGTGAAGTGAAGTGAAGAGTATGGTTGTATGATCCATCGTCGTTAAAAATTGTTTTGTACACTTTTGTTTAATGAGTCATATTATGAAATACCTAGACAAATTATTATAAAGAGAATAAATTAAAATTCAAGTAACACGACTGAAGAAGAAATGTTCCAGTTTCAAAACAGTTTATAAACAAGCCCTTCGCGTCTAACTATTTCGAAATGGAATGATTTACAAAAATTAAAATAATTTATGCCTATAGACACTTTTTTTATGACACTTTACCACATTCGAATACTTTCAAAACCAAAGCTGCTAAAACATAATATCATTGTTGAATGTTTCAAATTTTGTATTATATTCCTAAGTAGTGTAAATATTTCGTTTCTAATATTATTATTAAAGTAAAGACTGAAAAGAGGAACATAAAGCCTGAGTTAAAAAATTAATTTAAAACAAGACAAGTACAACTGTATATGATACGAGTATGTATTTCATAGAATTTTTTTTTAAGTTTATTTGTTTTAATTTGCATAATATACTTAATTTAAATAAATTGAACTTGATTGACTTAAATTAAGTCGGTTGTTATATTTTATATTAAGTACAATTGTACATTTATTTATACAAAATATTTAAGTAATTTCATATAGTTAAAAGTCTGATTGTTTTTATTTTTAAAAAAAAAAGTATATCTATTCTGTTTTGTATAAAATCTTATTTAATTTCACAGAAACGTTAATAAAAAAAATATATATAAATATTGTCACTACTCTAATAATATTATTATGGATGTCCTTAGTTAATTAATTGTTTTAAATAAATCCACAGTGAGAAATTTTAAATAAAATGTTGAAGTATGTATTTCAATTAATAAACAAGCATTTTGTATTGATACAATAACCTAACCCAGTATCTAATTTATTTGCCGACATTATTTTCGTGAGTTTCCTGTTTTTTCCGTGTTTCCCAGATATTATGAAAAACCATTTGGAAAATCGAAAAATAACCAATGTACCATCTAGACGATATTTATTTGCGGAAACGGCGCCACACGAGCATACCATTGGAGCAAGATTTCTGATTGAAATTTTCGTACGCGTTATGAAAAAAAAAAAAACGTCTTTGTAAAACCAATACGTTATTCGCTGCACTCATAATCTAAACGTGTATTCTCTGAATGCGTGTCAATCGCACACGAATCGGACACGCTTGCGTTTGTACGAACGATGTTATGTACGATATTATTACGGTGTTATAAAATAACAATAATACGCCCCTTCCTCCCCCTCAATAAAAACGCACGATCACCGCGGGTACGTCGGCCGTGCATCAATACTGTTGTTATTATTGTATAATAAAAATATCGATGGGCGCACGATGACTTCACGGATAATCGCTCTGTATCGCATTGAAACGGATCGTGTGACGAGGAGGACTCCTTCGGGAGCATAGGCACAAAATACCTACGCGGCACCGAGACGGCTATCTCGGGCGGAGCAAAAAAAAAAACGACGTAACGCAATAACAGTAACAATGATAAAAAAATAATGTACGATCGTGTTAGCACGGGGTAGGTAGGTAACGCATCGTTTTGTCGACGATCGGACGGCGATAACGCTATCGGAAAAAATGAAAAATGAAAAAATGAAAAAAAAAAAAAATAGGTACGGTCCCCGGAGACGAACCGGCGGACCGTTATAATCTATAAATAATTACACGCGATGAAACACGCGTCACGGGACCCCGTCGGAATTGTCCGCGTTGTGCTTGGACCGTGCGCAATGGATTATAGAGTTATAAGCGATAAAAACGCGTCGCCTGCACATCGGGGGGGGGGGCGTCTCGCGTTTTCGCATTCGCGCAGTACGCGGTCGTTGACGCGATCTGCCCGATGAAATGTCGTACGGTCGTCGTCGTGTGTACGGCTCTCCGTGCAACACGTGCGTCGAAATATCGAACCGTACAGGTCCCGATAGCATTACGAGGAGGGCGACGGCAGGGCTACACGAGGTGCTGCAGGCCGCGGGCCCGTCTAGGTCTTCGTTCTCGCGCGGCCCGGTCCGTTTGTGTGTTCGAACAACGGAGACGGGCGCGGCCGCCGGTTAAAGGCGATTTCACCGTCCGTTAGCAACGGTGAACCGTTAACGGGTTCATTGGTCGTTTTACCGCGCATTCGCCGTGGATATTTTACGAACTGCGTACGTTTAAACACGAATATAGCCCGTTTCGCGTTGTCCGTCGAATGATATAATTACAGTGCGATTCATCGAAAATATAGAAACCCGACTGTAATTGAAAAAAAAAAACCGTTATTTACGCTAACCTTGGGGATTCGAGAGAAACACAATGTTGTTTGTACACAACACAATAAAGAACCATTAAAATCGATAAAAAAAAAAAAAAGAAAAAGACGCAGTACTCCTTCCGGGACAACGTAGACGGGTGCTCCCGCCGTTATAGGTAATTATATATTTTCTTTAAAAATATTTGTTTAATGTTGTACCGGCTATCCCGGTTTTCCTACTTGAAAAATGACCTGCTCCAAGTAACCTTCCCAGTTAAATTGCCTTTCAGAAAAATTGCCATCATTATAAATAAGAGCCTAATTGCTTGTAGAAAAGATGTTCACGGGAATTAAGAAGCCCGTAATATATTTTAATTTATTACCTCATGTCTTATATTTTCCCGTTTTTCCTCGGTTGTATTTCGGTTTTTCAAATTTGATGAGAAAACCGAAAAATTACCTGTTTTAAGTACTTTCCCGGTCAGGTTTCCTTTTAGAAAATTTGCTATGTTTATAAATCTGTTTATAAATTTGCTGTTAGAAAAGTTGTGCAAAGAAAAAAAAAAAATCACAATATTTTTGTAATATATTTTATACATTTTCGCGTTTTTTCTCCGGTTTCTATTTCGGTTTTTTGCATTTGACGATAAAACACTTGAGAAAATAAAAAAATTTATCTCCCTAACTTACTACGGAAATAAAATTTCCTTTTCGAAAATAATCAACACTTGATACATTGGAGTATGATTTCTGGTAGACAAGTTTGGACAACAAATCGTAGTGTATTTTGCGATTAAAATAGTCTAGGCGAGCATGGCTTGGGTCTCTATATACACTTAAAATGCATTTTTTTTCCTTTTTTTGGTAAACAGGGAAAAAAATCCAAAAAATGTCTTTTTAGGAAGATAATAACTGTATGTAATACCAATAAACTACGACAATCACATAATAAGTTTTGACAATAAACATTTATTTAACATATCATTATAATATCCACATAATATCAGAACTTCAAAATGTTATAATTTCGAAATTGTGTTAGTCCGATCAATTCTTACTTCACTATCGATCTTAAATTGGCCATATACATACGTTTAAAACGAAAAAATTGATAAAATAAATTTGTCCCAAGTAGTTTTTAGTTCAAAAGATTTTCGTCAAAATTTGATATTAAAATTCCTTTATGAACCAAAAAAACAAAATACTACATTAAAGTCAAATTTTCTTCTTTTGACTAGAAAGTAAGAATTTTAACGGATCTCCTGTTAAATTTTCACGCGTTTCTGTGTAGTTTAACAATTTTGCCGCGCAGTGCCGGCCGAATAAAAATCGCGTACGAAACTCGCAAAATTAAAATGTTTATAAACACCTCGGAAATGGCTTAAATTTGTTGGAGATATTACCGCGCCTGGTAAAGATAAACGTAAGTTTTCCGTCGAAATGTCCCTACGAACGTTTTAAACCGAACAACGAAATCGCACGAATAATAAAAGCAATGTGTTTTCGTGAGTTTCATTTGTCGTGAAAACTGCCCCGGGGAAATTTCCTTTTAGAACGGGGTCCGCGTCGTGTACACCGACGTGCGAGTGGTACCGTACGATTTTCGCGCGCCGCGCGGTAAAAAACGGAAAAGGATCGGAAACGCCTCGGCAAAACGGAATCTACGCAACCGGCCCCGGCGTTGGCGACGGCAGAGTCCGTTAATCGGTAGCGGGAAGCGAAAAAACGGTACGCGGTCAACGTACGCGACGACGGCGTTACCGTCGGCGTCGCCGTTGCCGGGATAACGCGACGGCGGTCCCGGGGGCTCTCTGCGAGTACTGTCCGCGCCGGCGGCCCACGATCGGTTATCGTCGTTGTGATTGTTGTTGTTTTTTTTTTTTTTTTTTCTCTATCCGTAACGGGCATTACGATAGTATTTACGTTTATCGGCGGTCGTCCGCGGCGCGATGGAACCCGCGAGATAATTCGATAGTTCGTACGGCGCGCGCGCGAGGGGGTGGGGTGGGGGAGAACCGCGCCGGGGCCGGGCCCCGGTCGATCCGTCATTCTCAACGTCCGGATCTCGGGCCGCGCGCAGAAGCCGATGGTTATCGCGCGCGCGCGGGCCGGTCGGCGTTCCGGTCGGCGGCGGCGGCGACGACGGCCGTCCGGCGCGACGTTCCGACGGGTATTTTCGGACCCGACCGGACAATAACGGCGTGCCGTAACGCGTACGCGTGTACGTCTGGCGTACCGCGGTGTTCCCACGGGACGGACCCGCGGGGCGACAAGAACCACCGCTCAGCGGGACACCGAGCGGGTCGGCGGCGGGGTGCGGGAGGGGTTTATTTCGTTTCGTTTGTTTGTTCGTTCGTTCGTTTTTTTTCTTCTCCTCTCTCTCTCTGTTCCGCTCTCGTCGCTCGGCGGTCGCACGGTACAACGTCGTCGTCGTCGTCGTCGTCGTCGTCGCCGGCCCGCGCGTACGCGCGGCGCGGCGTGTGTTTTTCCGCGGTGAACATTCCCGGCCGCGGCTATTGTATCGCGCGGTACCGCGCGCGCCGCAGCCGCTCGTGCGCTACGACGCGCGATACGCGCGCGCGTTGGACAAAAAAAAAAACGTCTCGAACGCGGCGCGGCGTGAAAACAACACGGTAATGGACCGTGGCCGATTGGTCGTCGTCGCCCGGTCTCCGGGATCCGTGTGAACCGCGGACGCAGGAGGACGGGGAATAGAACGGATCGCTCGCGCCCGCGGCGTCCGGTGTTCCCGATGTCCGTTCGGGACCGTTCTCCTCGGTTTAGCGGCGAACGCGCTGGTCTCGCACGCGGCGGCGCATCGGATACGCGAACGCTTCGCTCTCTACTAGCGGCGAGCGCCCGCTCCGGCGATAATCGGGGCGCGATCCCCGGGCGGTACATTAAAAGAGGTCGTTTTTTTTTTCCCCCGAAATTCTCGTCAACGTTCGGGAAACCGATAAAACCCCGGTCAAAGAATACTGAAAATAAGGTCACCGTCGTTGGCGAACGTTTTTATTTTTGTTGTTATCGGGTTTTTCAATTGTTTCAATCGTTTTTCACGACAACCGTTGTCGTCGCCGAAAACGCGCATTGTCTCGTAACCACAAGATGTCGTCAATATCGGTGGGCCGCAACACGGCCGAGCGAAACGCGCGCAATCGCGCCATTTTCTCATTGCATCGTATTAGTCGCACGACTCCGGTGTACGACGACATAACACCAGAATAAAACGAATGATAATTTTTACACATTTCAAGATGACCATTGGTTATAAACATGAACGATTATTATTTTTTTTTTTTTTTTTACGGTTAACAATTTGTAATCGTTATTATTTCCGGTAGTTGCTTTGAAACGATTATGAAAGGGAACGAAATGTTTTCCTAAAAATTATTTATGAACACGGGAATTTTTCATAAAGACGCGGACTTGAGTGGTTTTTAATTCTGTTTACCTTTAATGTAACGTCTGACGCGCGCGAGCACGAAAAAACTTCATATCGTTATGTTCGATAATTATGTGTGTGTGTGTGTGTGTGCACATTTTTCGGGGGTTTTTTTTTAACGACAATCCCGATAAACAAAATGAAAATGCGTACAAAACAGTTTACTCTTGCATTTATAAACTGACATTAGTTGCAATAAATCCTGCACTGGTAAAACGAAAAGATTTTTATTTTTTTTTTCGTAATTAGTACATAATTCTATACCGTAAACTATTACAAGAATGCTCGAAAAAAAAAAAATAACTTACCAATTTATGTGTTTTGGATAGATATTAATTATAACGTAAATCATAAATATCGTTTCTATAGGATAAAGATTTTGATTTATTAAAACTCGATTGGCTAACGACGAAAACTGTTGCGGCATTTTACTATTGTAAGTGTACCCAAAATGTATGAAGTGTACTTTGAAATTTGAAAAAAAAAAAAAATGAATCGCTCGAATCGTTCGACGCGCGGCTGACGTACTACGGCGTGATGATCGGACGGACGTTCGTGGAATTCGCTCGAACGACGATTCGGGTTCGTACGCCGGCGACCGAACGGGACCGGGTCGACAGACACGTTCGCGCGGAACGAATCGTTAATTGGGCGGCGGAAAGGAATCGCGCGGGTTTTCTCTTACGGCCGGGTGACGTCTCCGCGGATTTCGCACTCGACGGGTGTATAATTTACGGTCCGACGCGCACGCGCGTACGGGCACTGTACGCGGAACACGTCGGCGTTCGCCGCGAACGTCACACAATAATAACATTGTGTTCGACCGTTAACGTCGCGGCGGTACGGCGCGTCCCGCCCCACGACCGCGCGTAACGCGCCGCGCCGCGGCCGACCTCTCGGCTTGCGCGCCGCCGGGCGGCCACGGAGAGCGGAAAGCCAACCGTCGGGTCCCGGTGAAATCGATAAATTTCACCCCGTCAAGAGTTTTGACAATTCAACGCTGTTCGTCCGTCCGTCGCCTTGTCGTCGGTGCTCCGGCGACACGGCAACGCAGTCAGTGGGCCGCGTGGCCCGAGTTCGCGGACGTAAACGGGCCCGCGTAACACGGCGACGCGAATGTGAAAAGCGAATTCCGTTATCCCGAGCGCGCGAACAACCTAACGGCTATCCCGGTTTCGTTCGGGGAAGGGACGCGCAACGCCCGTAAAGACGCGCCCGTCCTGCAACGCGTTGTTGCAACGCGGTGAACTGAATTTAGGCGGTTCGACCGAAATTCACGATCGCTCCGGTTCGTCTACAAAACGCCTCTGCACCCGAGTTTGAGCTCGTTTCGGACCAGAGAAACCGCGAACGTACGAACCGCTATTGCGTCTAATGGACACGGGCCCGTGTGCGATACGTTTCTCTGTGTTCCGAGACAGAATCGATAAAACGCGCAACGTAAATGTACGTAGAATAAAAAAAAAACAAAACAAAACAAAATGATTAAACTGGTAAACAATACTCGTAAACAGATATACGGACAAAAATCGAAATAATAAATAAAGAACCGATTTTAAAAATAACATCTTATAACGGATACGTTTTAATTTTTAGATAAAAAAATGATAACCACATGATAACTACATTTCTTAACATGTCAACGTCTTGTAACGACCCGTTTTAAATAATCTCTCCTGTTAAAATAAATTATTTCCACGTACAACGGCCGATTCGTAAAGTGATTTTTTTTTTTTTGTTCACTCGCTTTTTACATTTTTTCCGTGATGTCCCTGATGATGAATTTTTCATTCGAAACCGGTCGTATACGCATATCACAATGCTCCGGGTGACGCATTCATTCTTTTATTTGGTATTTTTTATGTATACATATATATATATATATATATTTATTTACTATGCAGAATGAATGATAAATGAGCGTGGACCAAATCGACAAATTAAAAAAAAAAAAAAAAAAAAAAAAAAATACAGGCAAAATCATAATGAGAGAATTATTTTTTATTCGTCGCGTATTTTGTACATTTGTATCGATACGCGGTTGCACAAGTATTTAAAGTGAATCAATTACGCGCAATGTAGTGCGTATATTAAACGTCGGTTTCATTTGCATAAAATACGCGAAAACTAAAAAAACCCGTAATTATGATATCGCATGGGTTTGTTTTATACATTTGAATATTCAATAGTGCGACAATTATCATCGCAATAGGACGGCGATCATTTGCATTCATATTTTGTGCGGTCGTAAAAAAAAGGCCGGTTCGAAACAAATTTGTTTCACGTTAAAAACAGAGTCGAACGTGTAATTTCGTGTTGAATATTTAGGTTTTTTTGCGCTTTTCGCGGGCTCTGTCGAAGTTTTATTCACAATTTGTTAAAAACTGGTATTCATAACGAAACGATTACCGTTCGTAAAATCATAAATTAATACGCCGAAAATGTTATTTTCTTGCGTGTCAGAAAAAGGAATACGAAATTAAATATATAATAAAAAATCAATTAAGTTCAACCGATGTACTGTAATGATTGCGTTACAATGTCTACTTTAAACAATCGACGAAAAGTAAATGAGAAGAAGTTTCATAAAGAAAAAAGTTTATTTATTTATTTTTTTTTTTTTTTTCAATTATTCGGCCATGGTATGTGACACTTAACAATATTATTGAATCAGGTAGGACATTGTGTTCCGGAATTTTTGCACGAGGTGTTTTTCGACGAGTCCCATTACAATACAGTCTGCTGCCGCGGGCGCGGCGGCAATGTGATGGTGGGAGGGGGGGGGGGGGGGGGGTAAATAACAAAATAACAACGAAAAGTTATACGCGTTCGTTATTGTTTTGTTTCGTTTTTCCGCACGTGAACAAACTCTGTTCGTTTTTTTTTTTCACTGCCGTAACCCGCGCACTCATATTACAACAATACAAGTAGTATTTTAATGTTTTACTGGTATTTTCCGTCTCTCTCTCTCTCTCTCTCTCTCTCACACACACACACACTATGTCTCTTTTACTCACACTTCTGGATGCGTAGAAACGAAACTGTTGACGATTGAGTCCGGGCTGTCTGGTATGTTACAGGCGAATAGCTGTCCGACGATAACGGGTGCACGGCCACTGTTGAAGACGGAAAGTTGGGTAGGTTGGATGTATAGAGTGGATGTATAATCGTACGTCTGTAGGCGACGGTTAACCGTTGCTGACGAAAAAACGATACTCAGTGGAGTTCGGTTGATGCAGTGTTGCTTTGTCAACAAAATATTTGTCATGTTATGGTAAAATTATTACAATATACGCATTAGACATTTTCTTTAAAAATATTTGTTTAATAATGGAAACCGATTTTCCCTGCGTTTTTCCCGGTCACCAGCGTGTTCATTTGGTAGCGTCGCATCAACCGAAGAAGAATTTTAATGTGATTTACGGCAAAAAAAATCCGATCGTATCACCGGAGAATTCATTTGAAAGTCGTGATCGTCTACTATATCGTGATGTAGTATACGGAGAAGGAATACAGAATGCGGCGGCATCAAAACTTCAAAACTTTTACAACCGTGAAATTAAATTGGATAAAAATATACACAAATATTGGTGAAAAAAAAAAGCTGTCCTAGGATAATAATGTCGAGTGCAGCTACTGGTGGCATAGGCAATTTAATGTATACCTGTAAGCAATGATTGACCATTGCTAACGACAAACGATTCTGAGTGGAATTCAGTTGATAGTGATGCTTCGTCAACAATATATGTGCCATATTATACAATAGTAAAACAATTAAATGCGATTTATATATTTTCTTTAATAATATTTGTTAAATGTTGTACCGATTTTCCGGTTGTCCTACATTTTCCCGTTTTTTTTTGGTTTTTCAAATTTGATGGAACGCTTTCTGAGATAATCGAAAAATGACTTCTCTGAAATACCTCCCTAGGGAAATTTCTTTTTAAAAACATTACTATCATTAAAAGTTGGAGCAAAATTGCTGGTTAAAAAGCTATCCACAGAAAAATAAAATCGTAGTATTATAAAAACACAGTTCATACATTTTCCCGTTTTTCCTCGGTGTTTTTTTTTTCGATTTTTCGCTTTTGACAAGAAAACTCTAATGAAAATTTAAAAATAACATTTCTAATGTTATCCCTAACAGATTTTCTTTCAGAAAAGGTGCTACACGTAACAAATCGGAGCCGGATCTCTGGAAGAAAAGTTGTTCACAGAAAGAAAAAAAAAAAAGAAACATCTTTGTAAAACCATAAGCTTCTTCTCTCTACTCCGAATAAAAAAAATGTGTAAAACCCATTTTTAGTGCATATTTCAAGATTCGTACGAGTGCTTTCATAGTTCACTGTCCTGGACTTCGTAGTCGGAGACAAACGGATTTCCGATTTTAATTCGGTGCGTTAAAACCTATTCGGTAAAACGGATTCGGCGGTGTAACACGTACAACGAAAACCGATTGGAACTTTTGTGGAAATGAAAAACGGCCGGGCATACAAATTTCAAATGTTCGCTCGCAAAACACTACTCACAAACGACTGACGAAATTTTCGCAACGTTCGCTTCGAAAACATGAATTGAATAATCACATACGATTCGCAAGTGCGCGGCAATTACATTATGACAGCGATATTGTTCTACTGCCGTGATAAATATTTTACACGCGCGCGAACGAAATACGGAATTGCAATATTACATTACACCGCGTCCGTAAAACGGTGTTTACTGATTTACGATCAGAGTTTTTTTTTTTTTTTTTTTGAAATTCACCGACACACGGCGGAGAAATCCGGTACATGACGCGCGACGCCGGAACACGTTATTTTATCGCGTGGTCATTATTCTGTTGAAGATCACAATAGCCGGGTAATAACGAATCGGTCGGAAATTACTCGGAAAACGTTTCGAATGTGTTTCTCGACGCGATATTCGACGCGTCGTCACCGCGAAACGAGTCGGTGTTGCGTAATGATATCGTTAAAAAAATATAATAATAATAAAAAAAAAAAATCCCCGAAAAGTCACCGTTATCACGATGCTGTTAATTGTATCGCGTATTTCGTTCGTCGAATAAACGAACGCCAAGTGGTTTCCGCGGTAAACCTCGACATTTCCGTGAAAACGAACAATGAATATACATAAATACCGTCGCGATATGAATTTTGTGTTTTTTTTTTTTTTATCGTTTTCGGCTAATCGTAAAACTCGACAAATCTACGAGAACAATTGCGGGGGGGGGGCATTTATAATCATGCGGATTAATAATTACGCTTCAACTAAAATTCGGATTTCAATGCGAAATTCGTTTTCTTTCCAGGCGATCTAAAAAGAAAAGGCTTTCCAAAATGTGATTCATGTAAACGGACGGGTACTTCAAAAGTGAAACTTTTACTTTGCATTTTTATTTTTTTTTTTTTTTGATTTTCCGTGTGGTCTACCGTTTTTAAAGGAATTTTTTTTAAATTTGTCTTTTTGCACCGTTCTTCGATAATTGTGTTGGTTTTAGATTCAGAAAGAAGCGAGGCATGTATTAGTTACAAAATGATGTTTATTTTTTCTTGTATTCCTAACTATAATATATTATGAAAAAATATTTTGTTTTGTTTAGCTGCGTACAATGATTAGCTTAAAGAGAAATGCTTGAAAATTTAACAGGAGGTTCATTATAATTCGTATTGTAAGTGGTCAACAAGAAAAAATTGAGTTTAATGTAGAAGTTGTTTTTTTTTTTTTTTTTTAATAAGGATATTTCAATATCAAATTTTAACGAAAATCATAAATACACTTTAAAAACATGTGTAACTAAACTCCTCCGCTCAGAATCGTTTTGTATTTGTAATGATTAATCGTTGCACACCTACCATCCTACCTACCCAACTTCTCTGCACCTACAACAGTGGCCCACCCATATATTACATGCATACTGCATTGCATATTTGTACATGCGTATATTACAGAAATTATTGAAAGTTCACATTTAGGAAGATTCGAAATATTATTATATTATTTCGAAAAATGTTATTTATTGTGAAATCCGACTAAACGGATTCTAGGTGTTCTTCATCAATACAGACTGTCAGTCGTATTATTCAAGATTTCTACATCGTCTCTTCTCTCTTACTGTCGTAAACGTCTGCGATGCGCAAAAATTTCGCTAAAATACATGTTTTTTTTTTTTTTTTTGTTTTGTTTTTCATCGTTTATAAGGGATTAAATATGCGGTCCCCGGGCACGACTCATTTTATTACGACGGCTTATAGCTGTTCAACAAAAGCGTACGGCCAAGTGTAATAATATCTGTTTGGAGTTGTTTCGTAACGACAATTGTTGTCGTTTTATTGTATATTATTATGCAAGACGTTTTAATGTGTTTAATATGTTCTGCGGCATGGGCACGAGTACCGGACCGTGTGTCGCCGGCGAACCGTCTGTAAAGTTGTTCGGTAATGTCTCGTAGGCGCGGGCACTCAGACAGCGTGGAAACCATTGCGAACTCTGCGCAAAAAGTCGCTTAGTCGCACCCGTGTTTACATTTAATTTACATGAATTATGTGTCTGCATCACAAATCTGTTTACCATCCCCGACGTATTTCCGACGTATATTTTTACAATATACCGCGGAATATCCAAGTATAGATGGAGTTCAATGTATGATTATAGTAAAAAACAAGTCGTCCTAGGATAACGGGGACGGGCGCGGCCGCTGTTATTGGCGATTTAATATATTCTCGTAACTTTGTGAACGGCGGTAAACCGTTGCTTACGAAAAAACGATTCTGAGCGGAGCTCGGTTGACAGCGACGCTTTACCGACAATATACGTTTTATTACGCCATTTTATATTCTGAGTCTCTGCGAATATTTTGTTAAACGGAATAACAGCAAATAACAAAAGCGTTATATTTTCGGAAAATTTCCCGTTTTCCTCACGTTCTGTCCTGGGTTCTCCCAGATATTATGAAATCCGCTTGGAAAATCGAAACAACGACCTTCCGAATGTACCAGCTGCACAACGTTTCTTTTCAGGCGTCGCGCGTATGTATCTGAATTAGATTTCTGGTAGAATATGGGTAAAAAAAAAACATCCCCGGTGGTGAAACCAAAACATTCATTGCTACGGTCAGAATCTAAAAGGAAACGAATGGTAAATATCGGTGTAGATGATACACGACAATGGGAGGGGCACACTTGATGGCAGGAAGCCGGTAAGGTAACAGGGCACGTAATATAGAGAGTCCTTTAATCCGTACGCGACGGTAAATCGAAAATTATCCGGAATCCGTCGTAAAAAAAAAAAAAAAAAACCCCGTTTTTTCGAGGAATAAAACACAAACACGTTCGGAACACAGTACCCGACGGTACACAGGGATCTCCTTCTTCTTCTTCTAGTTGTCAGACCGCCGAGAACCGTCCCATTTCGCACCCTGGGCCCCGCCGTTCTCTGCCCGACGATTCCTCTATCCGATCCGCGAGCGGTTCCGCGCAGTCTCGCCCGACCGGAGCGTCCCGCCTCGTTCCGGGCGTCTTCCGCGGGCTTTACGCGCGCGGGTTTCGTGTTCCGATCGCCGCGGCACAGCCCTCGGTGTTTTCGGTCCGTTTCGTCGCCACTTCGGGCGCGTCTCGCCCGTCGCACGCCCCGCCCCCCGTCCGGTCGCGTCCGCCGTGCGCGTTTGCGTTACGCGCGCGTTCCGCAATCGAGTGCTGCCGGCGGTCGTACCGAAACGTCCGGACCGCTGCTCGAGTAAGTAATGCGGCCGAGCGTAAATACGCTGCCGCGCTGCCGTTTCACTCGGAACACGCGGCGGCGGCGTGGAAAAAACGCAACGACGAACGACAACCGTCACGACGAAGACGGCGCGACGGTCAACGACGGCGTTTGCCGCGTTTACGCCGCGAAACCGTACGACCGACCGCCCCCGTTCCGCGGCGGAGCCGGCGCGACGAAACGCGATGATAACGACAACGACAGCGGAAACAATCAGAACGGCAGCGCGCGGCGACACGACGGCGATGTTGTTATGAACTCTTCGCGCGCCCATACGACAGTATAATAACCGTACGCTTTCGAGCGGAAACGGCGGCGGCGGGCGCTACGGGCAACAACTACGGGCCGGGTCCGGGACGTCGTTTTCGGAGGGGGGGACGGGGTCGCGGGGCCGGAGCGAAAGCGTTTTATACCCCGGGCCGCGAGAGGCCGCAGAGAGAGAGAGAGAAAGAGAGAAAGAGATAGAGCGAGAGAGGGTGGGAGACGATATTATTGCGTACGGCGTAATCCCCCGGGCGGCGGTGGGCCGAGGTGTCGCGGCGGCGGAGAAGCTGCGAAAATTAATGGACCAATTATCCTCGGCAAAGCTGTTACTCTCCGCACCCCGAGTGACTGATACGGTGCGGACCGGATAATAATCTGTTTCGCCGCCCCTCCCGCCGCTTTGCCGCCCCACGCGGACAGGACGCGGCGACCAATGTTTCGGAAAATTAAAACAACTCCGGTCCGACGGTCTACTACTGTCTCTCCTCCCCTCCCCTCCCCCTCACTCCCACTCGCCCCTTAATATACACGTATACGACGTGCACTCGTGTACGCGTAACGTCGTCACACCCTCGTCACACCCCTTATTTTTCGCTCGCGCCAGAGTCGACGGCTTTCACTACGTCGTGTACACCGCCGCCGCTGCATTATACAATACGTATATTTTACACGGTACACATTGACGTCGTCCGTATTCGCGCGGTGTGGTGTATTTAGTTGGTTTTTTTTTTGCCGAATTCGCCAGCCGATTCGTTTTTCATGCCGTTATCTATTACCACGATGTGTCTACGAAACAAACTCGAAAAGAGCCGACGCCGCTGGTCGTGAGCGTTGTGAGTCGAAAAGGCAGAACGCGCCGGACGGTCTCCGAGGATTCGTATCTGTAAGCGCAACGATCGACTGTTGCCTACGAAAAACGATTCTGTGTAAAGTTCGGCTGTAGATCGTCGCCTTTATACGTATTTTGACTTGTGCTTGTGATTTGTACGATTATCGTCAAGGTTCGATAGTAAAACGATTATGAAAAAAACAAATCTTAAACGTTAAACTTTTCTTTTTTTTTTTTAAACTCTTTTTAACAATTTATAATGAACCTCGTGTTGAATTTTCAATCAAATTTGTTCGGCCATAGCGATTTTATCTACTTAATACCGAACAAAAACTTAAAAAAAATAAAAATCGAAAATGTTATAGGCAATTAATAGTTATTGTAGTTGAACATATGTTAGAATGTTTTGAAAACAATATCACGTCTAGAAAATACAAATTTCTGGTCTCCGCGATTGTTTTAGATTGAATTAAAATAAATAAATAAAAAAAAAAAAAGCCTGAATTAAAATGAAACGATCAATTTTGGGCCCGCAATATCCGGGGAAAATCACCCGATCGGGCATCAATTGCCACCGGGTTAAGAATTTTGCGTCTGACTTATACAGTATTCCAAAATCACGAATTCAGGAATGATATTATGTAGGAATAAAATTTTGTCGAAATGATAAATGTCTGGATCTGGATTAATGGGGAGAGTATTTCGCTGGAAAATATATATTCGGCATCACATTTAAATGGGAAAAAATATATTTTACGCACACAAAAATCCATTTCTCAACATAAAACTTTAGGTAAATCGGTTTTTATTGAATTTTATTATCATAATTATGCGGGTCATTTTCGTTCGTGTACACACCAATACTGAAATACTTAGCACGATGCGTGGCCACCGTTGGAGATGATTAGTTGGAAAGATAGGATATTTAGGGAAATTTAGTAGATATCTGTGCACAATGATTAATCGTTGCTAATAAAAAAGGACTCTGAGCGGAGTTCGTTAATGCATGTTTTGATAGGCCGAATTATTATGAAAACCGCTTAGAAAATCCAAATATGACCTCCTTACATCCAGATAAAATTTACTTTTAAAAAAGTTGCGATACCTGAAAATCGCAGTGAAATGGGAAATTTAATTATAGATAAAAAAAAAAAAAACCAATATATTCCTTGCTCCACTCGGTATCTAAAATAATGATAACACAATTCAACCTCGTTTCTCTTGTCGTAGTCGTAATCGTCCATTCATTCATTCCCCAAATTCGTCTCGTGTGACTAATAAAAATATGCATAATAATAACTGGCGTAAAAAAATATTAAACACCCGTCCAACCATCTAATTCATTCATGAAGCAATCGCTTCATAGGATACCCATTCACGCGTTTTAACCGCCGACTGCTTTCAATTACAGATTTAACTGGAGTTATTATATAAAGCGAGAAAACGTGTCCCTGTGTCAAATTTGCCCTGCGTATTCTTTGGCCACAAATAATGACAAGAGTACGCATAATCTCGCAAACTACAAAGTCAATGTGAGGTCTAAAGGACGAAAACGGGGAACGAGCTTAAATCATTAATTTGGGTGACTCGATTTACAACTTTTTGTAATTCGATGGCATTTTTATGGTGTTGTATTTATCCGAGTTTAGATATAAGCCAACTACGGTACAGCACCGCGCGGTAAAATCGTTTCATGCTTCCTGCAGAATCAAACAATCATTTTGGTCACTGACTAGATAAAATAATACGGTGTCATCTGAAAATAAAATAACTCGACGTGACTATTCCGATTCGAACATGGCATTTGTAAACACCTTAAACGAGAGCGGAAATAAATAGCTGCCCCGAAGCTGACGCCAGATGACGCGACAAAAGAATCCGATGAACAGCCAAATAAATTTACGAATTGCCTTCTGTTGCTCATATAAGATCTGATCCGTGTTATAAGTGGTTCGCCAACGCCAATATGATTTAGAATGTTGATAAAAGTTGTGTGGTCAATATTTTCGAAGGCGAAGTTCGCTTTTATTTTACCAAGTTCTGTAAAATTAACGTGTAACTGAACATTGACGAAGTATGTTGTTTGCCAGCTAAACGTATTGTTATGGTGTGCCCTAATTTTGTAATTTCAGTGTCCAACGAATTTTAAACAGTGCGATTTAGATTGGCGTCCAATCGTACATGTTTTGAAATGCCGTGATTTTCACGATATTTGAACATCGTTTTCCGATTTCGATTACCGAGTACAACTGTTGTAAACAAATTAAAATTGTCAAGCAAGCATTTTTTTTTTTTTCGGTCAAAACAATAATTGCGTACTACATAAATGCAAATAAAAACTACAAACACTTGACAATAGGAAATCAACAGCTCGGAATTCGAAACAATAGACTGGAAATTTGCCACGTCTAGAAAGGGCTGTTCTTGAAATATACGGATCAAGATTTCTGGTAAAAAAAAAAAAAACTGAAATTGAACAATATAAGCTATAAAACAACAAATAAAAGATTTATGTATTCTTGACATTTATAAATCGTATGTCCGGGGATCGAAACAAAGTTCCAGTTTAGAAATGCATATTCAGCTGCTGTTGTGGTTGTTTGTTAACATACGTAGTCTGAGAACGAAATACCAAAGAACAAAATCGGTATTCTGATAAAATACATCTTATAGTATTTTGCAAAACGCGTACTAATTGTTAAAATAAAATTGCCGACTTCTCTAAAATACCTCCCTAGTGAAATTTCCTTTTAGAAACATTGTTATTATTATAGAGGAAGGGAAACGATTGCATATTCATCTTTTGTTGACGATTACCGTCTTTTAATCGACTGTGGTCCGTATTTTAAACCATTATAACTCTATAATCTATGCCTTTTTTTATTTTATTTTTTTTCAACCCGGTTCGAGGGTAGAAGTTTCCAATTGTAAAACGAAACGTTAACCGCCGAACATGGTTAAAAGCCCGTTTGAAAGCGACACCGTGAGGCGTTCAAGACCGCGGAGAACGGTTCTGTTGTCACGACGACGGTTAAAAAAAAAAAAAAACGGAAAAAACGAAATCAAATGAAAAACCGAAATCCGATTTGACACGAAATCAATCTTCGCGGAGCGATCGCCGGATCGCGTTGTCGGGAAATTCTCCCCGGCGATATGCGCCGCCGATAAAGCTCGGCGACCGCTCGGCCGGGCGACGCGGATCGCGGTGCTCCGGGTTTCCGGCCCGATAAAAACTATGGCGCGCGTATTGTTTTTGTCGCGAAAACTACCGCCGCGTTTGCCGTTTCGCCCCGGAGTCCGCGTCCGCGGGGCCGTCGCCGCCGTGTCTAATGTCTCGGAAAATTAAAACAGCTCCGGTCTAACGCTCCGGTCGTACGTAATCGCAGGCCCGCGCACCGTCGCGCGCCGCCGACTCTAATCCGCCGCCGCGTATCGCAGCCGTCTCGTCTCGTTTAGTGTTATTACGTTGTCAACTCGGCTTTTCCGCGCCGTATCATCTCGTCGTCGGTAGGTCTTTTTCATCGGTTTCAATTTTTTCCGTACAAATATTCGCAAACACGCGCAATACGTATTATCCGAGTTTACGAATAAAATCGATTTGACGGACGGGCGCGAGAAAGCCGAGACTCGCCACCAGCGGCGTGCCGAAACGGGTTGCTTTTTTTTTTTTTTTGTTTTTTTTTATGAGGCGATGGCCTCGCGACCAAAATGCGTGGGCGGATGACCGGCCAAAAATATATCGAACGGGTTTTGTGTATTGTATCATTAATACGAGTGTCTGATTACGAATGTGACAGCCCGTGGTTAATTTAGCTAAATAAAGTTTTGTCGGCAACCATGTGCGGTTCGTGTGAAAAATTAACGTTTTGATTTGACGGGTTCAAATCGTTTTGTTTCGCCTCGAGTACGAAAAATGTCCAGCACACGCCACTGCTCGCAACTGTGTATGTTTATCAATTCTGTAACTCGAGAATATTCTAATTCCCGCCCGGGATTTTAATGTGGACACACTAATTCCGGCCAATGTAATTCGTTCAGGAGTTCCGTCGCCGTTTGCGTTTTCCGCGGTTTATTAATATAGCGTAAAACGCACGGTCGCGATGACAATTTTATGTTGTTTAGAACTAAAGACAACGTTTCCTCCGGTTACCGATCGCATTGAATAATCGAATCTAATCTAATACTGTATTATTTAGGAATAAAGACAATACCGTTTCACTTTTAAACTTCCCAGTCATTATTCGTACGTCTGCGTGTCTGGATTTATTATTTTCATTATTGTACCGATATTGGTAATATTGTTATTTTGTATGGTTGACCTTCGTTTTGTCAGGGATGGAATTGGTATGCACACTTCTTTTTTTTTTCACCCGGGACGCAATTGATATGTACGCTGTTTTTTTTCCATCCGGGACGGAATCGGTACGCAAAAAGGCCAATTGGACGGCACTGCAGCCCAGACCACGGCGGCCGACAACGCGCCGCACCGGTCGCGTATTTCCGTACGATGACGCGTCGCAAAACCCGCCGAAAGTCATCGTTATAGATCAAGGGTAGGGGTGGGGGGAGGGCGAACATTATTAAAGAATATAATAATGTATTGTTATTTTATTGTGAATTATTAAACGCTATACAATGATAATGTTATACAGTTATAGGATTTTTTTTTCCCCTTCCCGCGCAAAAAGCAATATCCTAAAACGGTCTTCGAATTATTTACCTCTGCGGTATTCGCGTGTGTGCGCGCCAGTGTGTGTCGTATTCATAAACACACACACACACACACATACACACACACACAAACGCGGCCTATACTGTGCGGCGGCCTCCTCGCGCGTACTCAAAATGATTTCCCATGTGAACGGTTTCCGAACCGCTACCGCGGTAATATGTGCACTCTGGAAACGAGACCGGGACTCCCGCGGCCCCGCTCGAATACGATCGGAAATCTAATTTGCAGATTTTAAGACAATAAGATATTTTCGACGGGACGGGATAACGTTGTAACTACTGCGGCAGCCACGGCCACAACGGGACCCGCGAGGACGGACCGGAAATGATTTCCGCGACGCCCGAGAACGTGTACGGGCATTAGATCATTACACGCCGTCGGAACGAAACCGGAACAATGCGCCGGCGCGTTTAATATTTACGCGGAAATCGTTATAAAATCGGTACCGCGTACTAAATAATATACCGATACGGTACGCGCCGACTACCGGAACGATCCGGGGACTAGTCGACTAATTCAATAATCGTTTTTCTTTTTTTTTCATCATCGAACTTTGCGAATTCAATTTAAAGTTACCGGTGTACGATTGTTTTTACTCGTCAACGTAATTTGGTTAACATTACGTTCAAACGCGAATTAACTATATACTGTTAACTCGGCTAAAAGTTCGGATTTCAGTTAAACGGAACGGCCTACTATCTTTGCCTACTACGGCCGAATCGATAATATTATAATAAAACATGTTCTTGATCTTAGACCCCGAGAGACCTGACGCGGAAAAAATATATTGCCATTGAACCGCGTTAATATTCGTAGATATTCGATGTTTCGACGAAAACCAAACGTCAACCGCGCGATTCATATGATATTCGTTTTTCTGTTTTCGCTAAGGCTCGGCATTTATAGGAGCTCGAAAAAGCAAAATATGTATGCAAATGTGCATGGAAAAATGTTAAACGTGCGAAAAATGAATTTCAAATGTTCAATATTTAAACTCTCCGTCGCATAGAAAGTATTTCTTGCTCGGTCTGCCATTCGTTTCTGAATAAAACAAATTTCGTCAAAATATGATATTAAAATTATTATACAAAAAATATACTACATTAAATTTGACCGCAATGTACGACTTATAATAATCAACCAATTTTAAAGAATTTCTGTTTTGTCTAACAATTGTATCCACACAAAGAACCTAACCAAATAAAAATACGGACATATTGCGTTCGCACACTTTAATAAAATTTGTTTAATATTGTACCTATTTTCCCGTTCTCCGTTTTTTTTTTTTTATAAAATATATTGAGAAAACACCTAAAATATCAAACCTTAAAGTAAATCCCAGTCAAATTTCCTTTCAGAATAAGTTTTATCATCGTATATCGAAGCAAAATTGTTGGTAAAAAAACTGTCCACAGATAATAAATAACAATAACGAAAATAAAATAAAACATTTTTATAAAACCAAAAGATTATTTGTTCCAATAAAAATCTAAAATTACTCACTGTCTATAAATAGTTTAAATATGGCTTAAATGTTTCTACAGTTTTACCGTGTAAAAATAAGCAAACTATAGTTTTTCGCCTAAATTTCAAGTCTATGAATATTTTTAACCGAATTACAACAAATAACACAATTGAAAATAATAAAAAGCACTATTATCGTAAATTTCCAGTTTTCCTTACGTTTTCTCCCGGGTTTTCGAAGATATTATGAAAACCACTTGAAAAATTAAAAAAATTACCTAAATGGCAAAAAAATGGTACCTAAAGTACCGTCTAGACAATATTTCCTTTCAGAATTGGCGACAAACGTATACATCGAAGCAAGATTTCTGGTAGAAATTTTTGTCATAGTAGAGAAAAAAAAAATCTGTACAACCAACACATTCTTCGCTACACTCAGGAATTTAATAAATGGTTTTTGATGAAATCACATTTCATTTTACGCTGTGGTTTACGATATTATGCTGCCGAACGTAGAATTGTGTTTACAAAAAATTTAGCGAAGGAACACGCATGTCGAAGGAGGATGGACCTGATAACCGTCCCCCTGTGTGCGCCACTGCGAACAATAACAAACAGCTGGTATAGCTATATTTTGTAAGACTGCGTTATTAATGTCGAGTCTTTGATGAATGCGCATAAAAAATATTCGACGGCTCTATAGACATTTGCATAGAGTTAACACGTTAAGTTTTTCATCAGATAAACTTTTAACTTAATATACTGCTTACCTATTAAACAGAAAAAAATTATGTTGAAAGTCTATTTGAGCAAAAAAATAACGCCTCGAGTCAATTAATATATTATTTAAATCAACAAAACTTTTGAACTTAATTTCAACTTTTAACGTCCGCCCTTGGAACAATCTTAACGATATTATAAAGCGTTTGGGCAATTAAAACTTCGTCTAAGAACTTCGTTCACTGAACTTTGTAAAATAACTAATCTGCGGATCTGAGGCGGAGGCATCTTTTATAGGCTCCGCGAGCAGAACGCGCGGAAGCTATTTAGTTTACAATGATATTTAATTCGTTTCTCAAAACGTTTTTTAGGGTCGTAAAAGTTTCGCCGCGCAACTTTTTTGCATTTCAGTTTTACATAACAATGTCGAATACAGGATTCGAGATAATTGTTTTTTTTTTTTTGAAACATTTCCTTTCGATACCCGCCGTTAAACGAGCGAGAATATTAGAGGCAAGCTATCGTCAAAATCGTAATATTATTCGATCTGTGTTACGATTAATCGGGGGTTTCAATATGTAGAAAAAAAAAATAAAAAAGCAATCAATATTTCGCTGATTACAATCGGTTTTCAATTTTGTTTATTAATATTATGAATTGTATTGACTCGCCGCAGAAAAATATTAATCAAAGGAAACTGCAAAGTTTCCAACTGAATATAAATGAAAATATTTAATACAAATTTTAATTAAAACCAGTTTAGGTTTTTTTTTTCTCGATATAAGTAAGAGAATTAATTTTAAAGTTCCTCGGTTTCTATTAATGATTATGATTTACATTTAAACACATTTTTACATTTTTTTTACGATTTTTTCTCAAGTAGAAAAGTTACGGCTTTTGTTGGAAATTATAGATAACATTAAATTTACGTTTAAAATAACCGAATTTGTGCCAATAGTTTTAATACAAGAGAATTGGCCTATTATCAAACTCAACAGTATGTATATTATTGTATACATACGAATATTTATTAATTTTATATTTCATACTCTTGTATCTAAAAAAAAGACTTCCTAAATTGTAACCATGTCTAAAAAGAGCTGTATATAAAAGACAATACCTATACAAGTATTCAGTGAAATTTCTGACCTTAACGATTATTTTTTATTGAATAAATAAAATGGAATAAAATAGAATCAGTAAATGTAACATTTACAAGTTTTCCCGCTGTTTTTTTTTTTTTTTAGTGGTTTCTTCATAATTATGAGAAAATTAAGAACGCTAGGAAATCAAAAAAGTAACCTCATTGTTGCACCAACCAGACAACAATTTTTACCATCGACTCTAAAGTTAACGATCGGAATAAGATTTCTGGTAGAAAAGTTGTTTACATATCGAAAAAAAAACAAACACATCATCATAATAGAATCAAAAACCGTTTACTAATAACCATTATACTAGAATCTAAAAAATAATATCTACTATAGTACTACGTAAGCGAAAGATAGCCTGAAGTAGGTAATGTTTGTTTTCAAAAATTATGGATTTCCGAATTACGTTTGAAAACTGGTGTGAGAGGTGCACAGAGCTAAGCCTAATTCACCAGTTGAATCGAGTTCAATAATTGCAAGGGATCCTAATTTTTTTTTTTTTAATGTTTTTTAGTCCGTATTCTTTTAATAATATTTGTTTGATATTGTACCGATTTTCCCGGTTTTCTCATTTTTTCCCCCGGTTTTTCACATTTTCTTTGGGCGACTTTTCAAGCAGCAATTTCGTTTAGATTTTTAATACCAACACGGGAAAATAGGTATAACGAATATGTCAAACGAATATTATCAAATAAAACATTTAATGCATAATATGTAAACGTAATATGTTTTATGATAAATATATATATATATATATGTATACATTGTTAGCAAAGCGACACCGTTAACCGAACTCCTCTCAGAATAGTTTTCCGTTAGCATTGGTTAATCGTCGCGCACGGATTTGGGCACAATTCAATTTCCAATTTACCTACACGACTTCGCGCCTGTAACATAACAGTACAGCCCGGTGGTGCGTGCGAGGCACGCGCGTCCGTCTTATCGTTGAAATACCTTTTTCAACTTGCGCGCGTGCGGCTCGTCCGTTACCTGTTTCGGTCTGCAGAGCGCAGTTCCAATCACTTACCGCCAACGCATTCAACTGTACTACTCTCGCCGATTTTTTTCTCACGTGACACGTTAGCAGTGTGAACAATTGTAAATAAAAAAAAAAAAAAAAAAAAAAAAAAAAAAAAAAATTAAATTTATAAACACGTCTATTTTAGACTTTTTACGAAATGCCGGTATAATATTGATTTCGCAGTACCGATAGTTTCCGTTTTAAACCTCGTGATCCGACGAGATTTAAAAATATTGACGACAATCCCGTAACGCTCGTCAATTCGTTACCGCGAACACACCCGACAAACGGGATCCACAAACGGCAACGTTTCGCCAGTGGGCAGCGATCGTTTTATTTTATTTTCCGTTCATCATAAAAAAAAAAAAAAAAAAACGCCACTGATTGCCGACAGACGGGCCAACATAAACAGCTTTTCGGACGAACGTACCCCGATGGTTGTACCGTTATTTATAAATTGCACAATATATTTTATAATGTCTACCGTAAGTAGATTTTTGGTGTATCGTATACGTATTTAAATTAAAAAAAAAAAAAAAACTCCCGTAGCAATAACAATAGTTTGTATACAAACTGCGCAATGACTGCGTATACGACGTTTTCGTGTAATATTGTGACGCGTACACGCGGCAAAAGACGATTTACGAGTGCGCAATGCATTGTTGCGCGCGTATGCACGGGCGTGCGGACGGTATACACTGTTATTGTTTACAATGCGTAAAAAATCGAGTTTATCGATTTCGAAAAACTATACGCAGGCATACACACGTACGCGTTTTTTTTTTATTTTTTTCGGTTTTCGTTTTAACGCCACGGCCGCCGGACCAACGAAAACGAGCCGATCGTCGGAAATTCGTCGTCGCGTTACGATAATATGCCGTGACAGTCGGACGTAAATAACGAGAAAAAAAAAATAAAATAAAATAATAATAAATATTTTACGCGTACGAGTGGCGTACGAAGTACAACCTAATACGCAATGCCTACTAATATTAAATATCGACGGCGCGCGGCCCCTTACTTCCGTCCGTATATATATGTATATGTATATTAAATTACACTCGTACGCCGTTTGTGCAGTTTCGACTTATTAGCCGTAGCAGCCCTATACCCTCTATTCGACGACGACGACGGTAATAATACGAGTTAAAAAAAAAAAAAAAAAAAAAAAAAAAAAAACTCAGTGCCTATACACCGCACGTAAGTGTACGCGTATATACACACACACGCGCGCGCGCGCGCGCGCACTATATACGGTATTTATACGTACCTAATACTCGTTTAATTGTTTGCGCTATTATTTAGCCACGGGCTAGTTTTTTTTCCTTTTTTTTTTTGTTTTGTTTTTTAAGTCGCGGGGCGAGGGTGCGATCGTCGTACATTGGGTGGTCCCCTGCCGGTACACGCGCGTTGTATATACGTGTACACGAGTGTAACGTGAATTTATATTGCAATAATAATATACGCGTTCTTTTTTTTTCTTTTTTTTTTTTCCGCGGCGTGTTCCCCGGTATTTGTTTTACGACGACGCCGAAAAGAAAAAGAAAAAATACCCGACTTTTACGATCCGTCCGAATGACGTTTCTTGAAAAACGACCCGGTGTCCGCGGTAGGAGGGGAAACACAACACACGCGCGTATAGCATGGGTAATTGTGTGTGTGCGTGTGCGTGTGTGTGTGCGTGTGTATATTTATACTCGTCGTAGTACGAGTGTTGCGACGTCGCGCCGCCCCCGTTTAGAAAAAGAAATGTTTGCGCGAGGTGTTTTTCGACGAGTCCCATTATGACACCGCAGTCTGCCGCCGCCGCGGCGGCAAAGTCACGGCGGTGCGTATACAGAAAGTGGCGTGGGGAGGGGGGAGGGGGGGTTAGGGGAAATAACGAAATAATAACGAAAATATAAAACGCTTCGTTCGTTCGTTTGTCCGCACGGCCACTGTCGGCGACGGAGAAATCGGGCAGGCACACAGGTACAGAGGGAAAATAATCGTACATCCGTAGGCGACGTTTAACCATTGCTGACGGCAAGCCGATTCTCAGTGGAGTTCGGTTGATATGGTGTTGTTTCGTCAACAATACACCAGTCGTGTTATTGTAAAATTATTACAGGATAAGCATCAAACACGTTTTCTCTAATAATAATTTTTGTTTAACATCGGGCACTAGTTTCCCGTTTTTCCAGTGCATCCGTCCCGGTCGCCAGCATGTTCACTCGGTAGCGTCACATCATCAGGAAAAGAATTCGAATACGACCTGAAACGAAGGTACGACCCAATTGTATCACCAGGGAATTCGTTTGACAGTCGCGATACAGCGGACGGAGAAGAAGCATGTGGTGGCAATAAAACTTTAAAACGTTTGCAACTGGGACAGTAGGAAACTCTGATAAAAATACACGAACATATCGGATAATGGGGACGGGTGCAGACATTGTTATACGTGATCATTAGATCATTAAATTAGTATACATATGTAAGGAACGATAAAATTTTCCACGGAAAAAATAATAATAAAATTCGTTAAACCATTTAGCTTCTTCGCCTCGCACAGAATCTAAAATACTTTAAGACAAATTATAAATTAACAGACGGACGCTGGTTGGCCAGACGCATCGTCCTATAAAGTGGGCGGTTACGGGAACTGTAAAGTCAGTCGTACACGAATGTAAAGACAAAGGACAGGAAGGGCGGGTCTAGATACAAGCTATTTTAAAGTTAACCATCTGGAAAGTAACCCGGGACAATCAATCGATCCATCTATAAGCTTGCGTAGGGAGACTACGTCACGGGTAACTCGTCTATCAGCCAAGGACTTCAAACATAATCTGGTTGTTACTGCAGGTTCTTAATCATGAGGTACGTGTTCGATTTTTCATAAATTGGTAAGCACCGAAACTCAAGAACCGTCGTCGGACTCTTTCTATTTGGCTTAAATCGCTTGCGGCGTGAGGGTCCCGAATTACAGTAGCAAACTTTAAAACGGACCTGACTAATGCACGATACAAATGTTACGATTCATGTAAAACATTTTCATTTCTTTCTTTTTTTTTTTTTTTATTTTTACGTGCCTTTCGGAAAACAAACGGAGTATAATATTTTACAGTATATTATCGGATAACGGAGATTATGTTGTCACGCGTCCGCCGTACGTAATACAGTACCATACTATTATAATATATGACTCAATCTTTTTTTATTTTCCCTCGTGTTTTCCGCGCAGGACGTAATTTCATGCACTCTTATATTATATACGGCGAATTTTACACGCTAAGCAAAACGGCGTATAATACGCGTTAGGGTGGACCGGACGTTACAACAATAACCATAATATTTTACGTTATGACTCAATGTGGGCAAAAAAACAAAAAAAAAAAAGACGATTCGAAAGGAAACGGGGAACAAATGCGGTCAGAGGAAAACCGCAAAACACTATTGGAACACGAATTATCGTGCTAATCTCGCGGAGTAATCTTCGGTAAACAGACACTTTGTACTATTCATTGTCATTGAGTTGCATACCGCGGACACTTTGTACGGTGAAAATAAATTGGTAAAATTTGATCGCGGAAAGTGGCGGATCTAGGAAATTTTTATGGGGGGTGCCTATTGTGCTATCATACGAGTATTCTGTATATTCACATCCTAATTGTACAATATTTTTTTAAAACTAAAAAACTAATGTGCAAATATGAAAAAAGAGAATCATGTGTGGAAACTTTAAAAAGCCAAATCTACAGCGAATTTTTTTTGATTTAAAAAAGAAAATCTCTAATTATAATAATAAAAAAATCTACACGAATTATAAGTGATTAAATAAAAAAAAGTCTTATGGATAATGGGAACGGGTGCAGCCACTGTTATAGAAAATTTAATGTATATCTTTTAGTAACGATTAACCATTGCTAGCGAAAAAACTTTACTGAGCGGAGTTCAATTAATAGTGATGTTTTGTCAACAATATATATTCCATATTATGGTTAAATAATTAAATAGGCATTACATATTACATTTAATAATATTTGGTTTTTTTGTACGGATTTTCCCGTTTTTCGTACATTTTTCCGCTTTTACTCCGTTTTATCGAGATTTAACATTAATTGAGAAAACTCCGGAGAAAACCGAAAAACGACCTCTGTAAAGTAAGTACCTTCCCAGTGAAATTTCCTATCAGAAAAATTGCTGGTAGAAAAGTTGTCCACAAGAAAAAAGAAGGCCATCATATTTTTAGCTAATAACTACATTTCTTACATTTTCCCGTTTTTCCTCAGTTTTCTTCCGGTTTTTCATATTTATTGAAAAAATCTAAAAAAAACTACTTCGCCTTTCATTGAGGTGCTACACGTAAAAATCGGAGCAATTTCTCGGTAGAAAAGTTATCCACAGAAAAAAAAATAAACATCTTTGTAAAACCATAAAACTATAAAATATTTCTAAAAAATAAACGTTTTAACGAAAAATTAAAATTCTGTCACATATTCATTATAATTGGCGAACGAAAAACCATTAAAAATAATTTGATCGTTTTGACCAATCTTCATTTAACTCCATACTTCTGTTTTTTTTTCGCACGAACATGGCAATAAATTGCTTTACGTCTATCACTATCTGTTTTTGTGTGTTTAAAATGGCCAAACCGTTTAGACGTAATTCAAGCATAGTGGATCATAAGTAATTTTCTAACCTTTTTAAAGTTTAAAGAGAAAGATCTCTCCGATTTGGCTGTAGAAACTATAGCAACCTGGTAAAGAGTATTTTGATATTGGGAAAAAATCCACTGCTACAGTGTTCTAATGCTGTATTAAAAATTCACGAAGCCTGTACAAATCACGAACATTTATTATCGTTACTATTATTATTATTATTAGTAGTAGTAGTAGTAGTAGTAGTATTTATTTTTTTTAACTACCTGTGTTTTGTAATAACAAATTATGTAAAATTACATACATACATACATACACACATACATTTTTTTTAAACGAACCGTCCGCCATATTGACTGTTGTTACTACGTAAAATAGTAGATACAAACCGTCCGCGGTTTTCTATTTTTTCTATGTGACAGTACAAAGTGTCCTGCAACTGCAATTTCCGTCTACGCAGTAGAAGAAACGACGGGGTACATAATATTATTTTTTTTATCTATACGCATACCGATTTTTTTATTTTTTTTTAATCTTAGACACACGAGCCGCACACGCCGATTCAGGTGGCTGTGGCGGAGTTTTTTTTTATTTTTTTTTTTTTTAATGTATACCTACTACTATTATTATTATTGACTAATGGAGACGAATAAATGAATAAATTTGGGACGTCGTTCGGAAACTCGTTCCGTCGTCCTTTATTATTATATCGCCTGTATACAATTTATTGTCGTGTTATAATAATATAACTAATAATATAAGGGTATACGCCCGTATTATACCGCGGCTCTGTAATTATACCCTACGAACGTTATTAACGCGATATTATTGCTCCGGAACGTTTAACGTTATTACGATTTATTATTAATATGATAATTTCGTTAGATCCCGAATTGATTCCCCGCGACCCGTCACGAAATATCGCGTAATGCGTTCCCCCCGTCAAAGGGGTTGTCCGATCATAATAGTAGACTCGGTCTCCGGGTTTTTCTCCGGGTTTTCGCGATCGCACGGTCAATTAATTTGATCTGAAAACGCTATATTCTGTATCTTGGGAAAATTCGCAGATTTCAACCATAGTATTTATTTTTTAACCGCCGGTTTACAACAAAATCGGAAATAACGAAACGCCCGTTAATGGACGTAAATTTATCTGAGTTTTCTCCGGTTTTTTTTCCCCCCCGGTGTTTACCGATTATCATTATGGAAACCGGTTGGAAAATCAAAAAAAATAATTTACTCACCATGTAACCAGGTTTAAATGGTCTTTTGTCATTTTTCGATGGAAAAATGTTTGCCCGTTTGTCGTTCATTCCGTTAAATGGCCAAGTGGGTCGCTAGTCCACGAAGTGTTAATGACTCGCAATAATAGAAATGCGCCTCAGTACTGAACATACCGCCGGCCGAACACATTATAATAATAACGACTATCCGTATCTCACAGATATTCGTGATTTTTTTTTTTCGATAAATTAATTGTTTAATTCGCTATCTAATATACAGGTATATTTTGAAAAATATTACGTTATAATTATTAAATCGATATTTTACATTCCGGAGTGGGGCGAGAAATGTATTGGTTTTACAATTGTGTTTATTTTATAATTATTATTATTATTATTATTTTTTTTTTTCGTGGACAACTTTTACTACAGCAATTTTACTCTGATCAACAACGATCAGCAATCACTTTTTCAGAAAGAAAATCTGTCCGGGGTGCTACTTTAAGGTGATCATTATTGAATTTTCCCCGCCGTTTTCAAAATAAATTTAAAAACGCCGGGAAAACATGGTAAAAACGGGTAAACAGATACAATATTATATATTCCATTCACAGCAACACCTATTCACCGAACTCCGCTCGTAATTGTTTTTCGTTAGCAACGGTTAGTCGTTGCGTACAGATGTACATTCATTTTATCATCTACCTTCCCAACTTCTCAGCTACAACCACGTGGCCCACCCACGTGCAAAGTATGCCCGTCTTTTTTTTAAATTCTACACTAAGATCTAGGAACGCACATTGATTTTATTATAATGCGTATAATTAAATTCAAATTATTAATAAGCATGTTTCCTCGGCTCCCACCTTTATCCCTGTATCCCAACAAATCACAGTAATATTTAAGACGCAGCCGTTTTCTGTCGTCATTGCGGGGATAATAATTCTAAAAAGTAACTCTGATTGACGTGGTATCATACGTGATTCCCTTAAGCACGGTTGACCGGGACGTCGTCGACTCTATTCGGCCATCTAGTACAGTACAGTACAATAATAATACTATTATCACATCACACATCAGTGGGTCTCACAACGAAACATAATCCGATAACAATGATAACAAATGTTTTTGAATTACAATAATACACGATAATCGTTTTATTTTTTATAGTCATGGTCTCGTGGGGATTTTCGAATATTTCAGAGTCTAAGACAGAGTGGATGTTCGAAGCCCGGGTTATTTTCTTCCAGAGAACGTCGTTTTGTTTCTTTTAACATCCGTTTACCGGAATTATCGAACGTTTATTTCTACGGTCGGCATCGAAATAATATGTTATACGAATTATCGTTTTGATTCGATTGAATTCAAAAGTAGAGGCAGTATTAATCTATTATACCTAAATTTAATAATTTGTATCCACTTGTCGGCGTTCTAAAGTTTTACAGACATTTTCGATGCATTTGAAATACGTCCTAGGATAATGGAAACGGGCACAGCCACTGTTATAGGTAATTTAATGTTTACCTGTAAGCAACGATATAGAATTGCTAACGAAAAAACGATTTTGAGCGGAGTTCAGCCGATAGTGATGCTTTGTAAACAATATATTTGCCATATTATAAGTAAAATAATTAAACGAATAAAAATAATTAAAATAATAATTAATCTTTACTTTTTTCTTTAATAACATTTTTTATATGTACCAAGTTTCCCGTCTTCCCGCTTTTCCCGGTTTTCCCGTGTTTTTCTCGGTTTTTCACATTTGTTGGGAAAAATCCTGAGAAAATCAAAAACTGACCACCACAAAGTATACCATCTCGGTCAGATTTCCTTTTCGAAAAAGTGCTGCACTTGAATGTATCGGAGCAAGTTCTCTGGTAAAAAAAGTTCTCCACAGGAAGAAAAAAATTAAATAAACAGACATCTTTGTAAAACCATAAGCATCTCGGCTCCGCTCAGTATCGAAACCATTATCCTGTGCGTTCTGATGTGCCTAATAATATATTTCGCGCGGGCCATAATAACGATATTTCATCGCGACCCAGTTACGTCAAGTTTTTAACGCGGATAAAACATTATAATTACTATGTAATATTGTGTTAACGTTTTGATCTCATTCGCGGATCTGCATTCTTGTGCGTCTGGTTTTAAAGTTTTCGTCGGTGTTAAAAATAAAACACTACAGCAAACGCGTGTACAAGCTGCGGCATTTAATGGGCGGGCGTTGCGCGTATTACTTTATTACGGCCTACAGTGTCGGGCGAAACGTCCGAATCGCCGATCGGCTACCCGTGGTAATTTGTTCGAATTTTATCGCTTTGCTCGTTTTCGGTTTTTATTATAATAGAGAGATATAGGCAATATTGTCGGTGCGCTTTGTGCATCATTTTCCCGCGGATTTCTCGCGATTTTTTCCCTTTTTTTTTTTTTTCATAACAAATAATTTAAAAGGAATTTGATTATTTATTATGAAAATGTTTACGGAAACGAAAAACACTAGTAAAATTCACAGTAAAACGCGCATTATCATTATTCATATGCGTTTCTCACTGTGCTCAGAATGTAAAGGAAATCGCATTTATTGCAAAACCTATTGAAATTAATTATTTGTTTCAATAACGAAACGACATACATATTTGTTCTGAAAAACGTTCTAATTAGCGAAAAATTTCAATTTGGAGCTCAACTTGTAATTTTTGTTTTTTTTTTTTTTGAAACGATCAGTCGTTACTTTCAACGTTTGAATAAAATCTATAAAAATACAAAAGGGGAAACCCAAGGCTGAGCGATAAGTTAATGTAGTTAATTAATAAGTTTAAAATAATTAAAAATCAAAAGTGTAATTACATCAGATTGTTAACTTATTAACTCGTTATAATGTTCACAGCCTCGAAAAAAAACAGTCGATTAAAATTGATAATAATATCGATTAAAAAATGGAGGACTGTATCAATTCAAAAAGGGACTTTTTCAGTAGAATGGTTTAAAAAGACGGGCGTACTTTGCACGATGCGTGGGTCACTGTTTGAAACTTGTAGATGAGAAATTGGGATATGGAGGTGAAGTAATATGCTTTATTTTATGACAGTTATTAGGTGGAGCAACGTTCTAATAATAAGTTTAAATAGCTGAATATTGAATTTTATGTTGGAAATTTCAAAATTATTTTTCGCAAATCAACTTGAATAATCTATTTAGTCGAATTTAGAAGTATTTTAGAATTATTTAAATACATTTATAAGTAGTTATGTGTTTGTTCATAAATGGATTTAATTTAATCAATTTTTAAATTGACGTACTTGAAACTGCATTTAAATAAAATTTGAAAAATATTTTTTATAAGACTGGCATTTGAGCGACGGAAAGATGATTAATAAAACAATTCATAACAGTGTACCGGATCCAAATAAATGAAATATCTGCCTAACCTGAATTAAAACCACGGGCCGTTCTGGGATTAAGTTCAATATTGAACTTTTAAATTTGTAGTCGTAAATTTAAATTTCAAATTAATTTTATAGAATAGATACTTATTTATATAATTATATTTATTTCATGCGAAAATCCTTTCGTCGAAAAAATTTGATATTTTTTTTATCATTATGATGTGAAAAAAAAAAATTTCCCCCGGCGACTTGTCCGGTCGGTTAATTTTCCGTGCGGCAAATTGTCCGGCGGTCCTTCGTAGCGCGTATTAAAACTATTGAGTTTTGAATACGCGAAAAGAAATCAGGAACAGCGAACCGACCGAAAGACGAGATCTCATATCACGAGGACACGCGCGTAGTCGTTATCGGAACGGAAGACGAACAATATACTTTTTCAGACGAAACTTAAGTGAATGCTATGCGATTTTTCTGTAGCGAAACGTGGGTCACTTTGATAAGATCGCACGGAGACGTATTTCTAAATGGACTGTCTTCGGGGACGAAAAAAAATGGTTCGATAGTCGTCCACGTACAGGCAATCGCATATCAAACGTCAAAATAGTAGCGAATTTATAATATTATTGCGAACGCATAATTTCTGTAGTGAATGCGTTTCTGTACGATATATGCGATTTAAATATTTTATAATATTCCATTTGCATGCACATTACACCGTTGTGCGTCGTTGTCTTTGCATATTACCTAACGTACGCGGATCACGTATACCGAAAATCATTTTTGTCGGGGATTGTTGTTTATTGCGGACGATTTTCGACAAATGCACGATGCATTGTGTTCATTTGTATTCATATCAATCGTTCGTTCATTGGTACACGACAATGCATACAACAGTTTTACAATAATCTCGATTTTGTTCTTCGGGTCACGTACGTTCTTTTGATTAGATTAAACTAAATGTATTCGCAAATCGATACGGTTATCTAAATTTGGTGATGTATTTTTTTCCGCACTGTACATTACCATTATTTCCTACGCGTTTTTCATTAAATTTTGACTTATTATTAGTGACGATGTTATATTTTTTTTTTTTTTTTTTGATAACGCGCAAAAATGACGACAAATTTCGATTCACCGGCATTGGACAAGATAATATTATACGAATCGCTAAATCGGGACACGTGATCAAATGTAAAAAAGTCGTAAGAGATACAAAAAAAAAACTCTATACGCCCCCAGATTTTTATGGTAATTCATAATAATGCCAATCTTTGAATACGGATACGTTCTTCGGGACCCTCATTCGTCTATTACTCCGTAGCGATTGAAACGGTTAAACTAAAATTCCTATCATCTGCTGCTTATTCTCTTAAGGTTTCTTGTCTTCCACACGATTATCCTGCGTTTCTTATATTTTCCCGTCTTCCTTTCGGTTTTTTTTTCTGTTTTACAAACTTTATGGGAGAACTTTTGAGAAAATCGAAAATATTACTTCTTTAAAGTACCTCCCTAGTGAAATTTCCTTTTAGAAAAATTGCTTATTATTAAAATTGGAGTAAAACTGTTGTTTTCATGTCGTCAACAAAAAAAAAAAAAAAAAGTCCTAGGATAATGGGGATACGTGCAGCCACTGTTATAAATAATTTAACGCAATTTTGATCCGATTTACCTAAAATAGCACTTTTTCTGAAATTAAATCTAACTGCAGTGTTATTTTAGACAGGTGATTTTTCGATTTTCCCTGGAGTTTTCTCAAACCGAAATAAAAAATATAGGAAAACTGTGAGAACGGGTAATATGACATTTATGTTGTTGACAAAGCAACACTATTAACTGAATTTTTTTCAGAATCGTTTTTTGTTATCAATGGTTAATTAATGGTAAAAAAAAAAGAGGTCGTGCGTCGACCGTAGTATATTATGTAAGACGACCAACTCCTATATAACCTGCGTAATTTTACGACAAATGTTCCGACCTCTTTGTAGCCTAAACTAATAAACTGATTATTTTAAAATTTACACGGGTTGATCAGTATGTAAAGTAGATGATACTTTTGTAAATTTAAAGTCAATCGGATGATTACAGCTTGAGTAATATGCAACATTATTAGCATAGTTATTATTCGACACGCTATTTTTGTAAATAATTCAACAATGTATATGTTGTATGCGTTGTTACCGCCCGTTTGCGGTTAGTAAGAAAACAATTTTTAACTAAAATTACGATATACATAATATTATGATATATTCATTTACTCGATCCACAAAACAACAAAGATATTTTACTCCCGTAATTTTTCAGTCGATAAAAAAAATAATATAGATCTACTATATCCAAAATTTTAATAAAAAATACATTTTGACCCAACAAAAACGATTTCCCTTAAGTACCGCACTACGCCGGTTTCCTTTTAGAAAAGGCGCTACACTTAGGAAACCGAGCAAGTCTTCTGGTAGAAAAGTTGTTCACAGATAAAAAAAAAATAAACAAACATCTTTGTAAAACCATAAGCTTCTTCGCTCCACTCAGAATCCAACCTAATATTAAATATAAATAAGGAATAAAGTCGGTTTGTGACGATGAGCCAAAAGTTAAATATTTTTTTGGTTTTTCATATTTTTAATGTTTCAGCGTGTTCGTTATATCGCATTGTAATCCAGATTAGATTGATCATACCCAGGGTTAAAAACAAATATGTGCACTGAACATTCATAAACGTGAATTAAATCGATTCTGTTTACGTTTGAATTTCAATGTGGTCGGATATTCGTAATTGTCTATAGGATTTCGCGTAGAACAATATTAATAATTACCAGATTTTATTTTTAAAACTGAACCGATCATAATTATTCGCCAACTACCGGCGTTTGTTTGGAAACGATCGGGCAAAATGGGTGGGTGTATTACCTGAAACTGGGCAAACCAATGAGAACTTCTACAAAAACGATTTGCCAACTCAATACACTTGTTTATACTTGCTAATTGTTTGTATTGGTTCGGAGTTTATTATGTGAAGTGAATGGGTCAATTTCGTGGACGTCTCTATCATTAGTTACATTAACACGCTTTTCAATATTTTAGTAAATTTATCTTTTTTGAAAAACTTTAAAATTTGTACACGACGCGTTCTTTTTACATTTAGCGGATTCGTAATATGGTGCACAAAGATCTGAAATGTATTTAAACAAATAATATAGGCGTTTGGTCGAAAATGTTTTGAAAATTTCATTTTAGAATTGCTTTGGACTTTATTTTTGATTTTTTTTTTTTTAATGATTTTTTTTAATAATATTTTATTCGTTAAACCAATCAAAGGCAACTCGACTTGAACGTGTTCGACTCATCAGAATTTTTTTTTGTTTACAGCAATATTTATCGTAGTATAAATGTATAAGTTCTATGGCGCAGCAAAACGCATAAACAAGCATGAATTTGACTCTTTTTGCACTGATTTTTCAATTTTTTTTTTTTTTTACGACTCGCGACGCAGCAAAACACCGCATTTAGATTTCTGTATTCTCTTTTCTGACTTAAAATTTAATATCTTTTTAACCGAACCGTCGGGTTTGAAGAATCAAGATTATTTTTATTTTTTTTTAAATAATTGTACAATATATTTGCGGGAGTATTCTTCAGCTTCAAACGCCCATTACGGACGGCCCAAATGAAGTCAGGTAGATGATATTTAGTAAACGTACGCCGTCAGTATCAAGGATATGCATTTCCGGGCTTGTATTATGCTTTCACCTCTACACATTTTTTTTATTTTTTTTAAATTTAAAGTGATATAAAATTGTGCAGTTTCACTACAGAAATAGATCGGTTAATTTACGTATAATTCGTCTACAGGACATAACACGCGCGGACGAACCGGACTCTATAGCGACGGTGCTCTCCCGTTATACATCGTATAACATAAAAAAAAAAAAAAAAAAAAAACAACTCTAACCCGTAAACACGAAATGATGTTTTCATTTTGTAAATATTATTCTCCGGGCGGTCTAAAACGCACCCCGTCGGCCGTCCCTCCGAAGCAAACGCCGTTCACGGCACGGGGTCAATCCGTTCGACGCGTAATTATACAACGCACGATCGGGTATTATAATGATATTATATTCAGTTTTGTTTTTTTTTCAATACGCTTATTATGCCGCCCACTCGGCGCTTGTAGTACGCGCGACACACGCCGCCGCAGTAAAAACAGTGTCGTGTGACGCGCCGTTGTTTCTGTATCTCCCCCGGCGACTGACGACGGCCAATTATTATTACAGGGGACGGACGCCCGAGGGTCGGATATTTCGCCGGGTCGATCGGCATTTTTTTTTTTTTTTATCAGCACGCGTAACCTCCGCGGCCAAGAACGACGCGGACACGTGTATTATGACAATTTATGTTACGTGTAAGCGCGTACGTACACGAAACGACGGCGGCGGTTGATAATAACAATGATAATAATTTATTACGCGCGCGTAGTCTGACAGACAGACGCCACCGACCGACCGAACGAACGGCGTTTTTATACTGCGGCAGCGGCACGCTCGGAGGGTAGGCCGTGTCTATTTTGAAATATTATTTATAAAACGAATTTAAATCGACCATAAACCGCCGCAGCCGTCGACCGTAGTGCCTGCTCGGTAACGATATTATTACATTTCCACGTCAGCTCTCACTCGCTATATCGCTCTCTCTCTCTCTCTCCCCGTCTCTCTCCCCGTCTCTCTCCCTCCGACACTTCTCGGGTCCCTTAATTTCGGGCGACACTCCGCGCCGAAACGTCATAATAAAATATTAAGTATTTCGTCTACGGGCCGTTTTACAGTAATTTATACGTCACCGTACCGCCTCGCTCTCTCTCTCTCTCTCTCGCTCTTATCAAACAGAGTGCACGCGCATATACATACGCATACACGTACGTTCTCTTAAAATAGATAGCCGTTATGACGGTGCTTCGTGTACCGTGTGCCGCGGCCGCTTCGCGCGATCGATCTTTTTCATAACAGCTCGTCGGTTTCGCGAGACCGGGAACGCCTCCGTGAAACGCGAAATCGTTTCGCGACAATATTATTAGTAACGCGCCGTCCGCGGCGTGAAACGTTAACCGCGCTCAACTACGCCGTTGCGCAACGCCCGCGCGTTTTACCGGCCGACGGGCACTCGGCGCGCCAACCCGGGCAAAATGCGCTTACTGTACGGAGATCGAACTATTCGATATTAGACGCGAATTACGTGTGTTACGCGTTGACAATTTTTACAATAACGTCATTTACCCAACGGCCGTTTTGAAAACTGTCCCAAAGTGTAATAAAATAAAGTTATTTTTTTTTTTTTTTTTTTTACAATAATTAAATGACGGAAACGAAAATTTAATTTTTCTCCACACACACGTGTGTACGTGTCCGCCCCACACAAACCCCGTACGAAAAAATAAAAATCAAAATAACATCGACTGAATTATTGGCACGAGGACGGTGAGCACTATAGTACCCACTCTGTACAATAACACGGAAATTCCGTTAGCGCCGAACCCGACCTGTCGACAAACGGGAATCGGCCACGTAAAACATTTGCGCCGGTATAGCCGTCAAATCTTACCCCCGGATAATGTTACCGGGAGTAAGATTGTCCTAGGATCATTATACCGAGAGAAGGGTCCGATTTTCTTACGCATATTTTCTAGGCTAATCTTACCTCCCAGTACGAATTTCCCAAATAATATTATACCATCAGGGGTATTTATTTTCGGCCATGGTAACGGAACATACCCGAGAACAATATTTAAAGTTTTGGTGACCTGTTTGGTAAGATACATGTCACATTTTTAGTAAAGCCGTTACAGTAAAAACGCCAGTAACAAAATAGCACACACTATGCAGTATTGTCAACGATGTAATTGATATTGAATGGATTAACCTAACCCAATTAATACAAATTTAAATATTGTTTATTTATTCGTTTACTCTTTTTGCTGCCTTTTTGATTTATTTTTTTACGGTGTCATCGCCAAAGCTTTTGCGCTTTTAAGGAATTTTAATTTTCGCTGTAATTCAGTTATAAATACACGTAGAGACTTAAAACTCGGTAATAATACGTATATTGTATTTACCTAGACGTGGTAATAATTCCAAAATCATCAAACGACAATTTTTGCGTTTTGAAATCAAATTTAAACGAAAATCGCAATGACGGCGTTTCAAATTATGTATTGCCGAACTGCGCTCGGAATCGTCTTTCGTCCAGCAACGTATTACAGATATAAATGAAATAACCATATGTATCCTGCCTTCTTAACTTCTCGCTTACAACAGTAGCCGCTTCCATCTCCAATATCAGCTATTTTTTTTTTTTTTTTATATTAAAGTTTAAATAAAAATAATCTATAGGTACTAATAAACGACAGCGGTATATTATTATTTTATCAACACAATGGTTTCAGCCGTCGTTTAAACAGCTAGTCGCATCGGGTCGCCAAGTTGTGGCGTCATCGATAGTGGACCGTACAAGGGAACGTTGGTCACGGGGAGCGCGGAACCGCCATTCGCAGGCATTGTTCCCCTACGTAAGGGACACGAGCAACGCTTATAAATCGTACACACCGTATGACATTAGCTTAACCACCAACACGCCGTGCACGAATGAATACGACTATATACTGGTTTTAATCGGAACCGTAACGTAAACTCTTAAATTATATTTCCGAAACCGGAACCGGAACCAAAACCCGTAAATAAAAATGCGTATAAGCCTGAACTCCGGTCCCGGAACCATCGATATATACACACGTTAACATGTTTGTAAAACCGTAAGTTTTTCCGCTCCACTAGCGATTCGAAAAAAAAAAAAATACGAAACCCACCTTTTTCTCGCGCCGCGCTCTCGCCACGCGGCACTGCCGCGGGTACGTACGGCACGGTGACGATCAATTGTGTCGCGTGTCGTTCGCGGCGGCGGCCGGGATACGTGTCGGAGACCGCAGGGTACCACAGCGCGACGTTTTCCGATTGATCGTTTGCTCGCCCGCCGTGAAAGTGCGCGAGGAGGCGACGGCGCTCCCGGAACAAACCGCGCGGCTCGCGGTGGAATGCGCCCGCTTTTACCGCGGCGCGCATACGTAACCACGGCCCTGCTCTTCGCGACGGAGACGCGCGCGTCCGGCACGCGTACGCGCGAAAATCCGTATTTCCGCGGCGGCGTAGTATGTTTTTACGCGTCCGCGTCCACGTCCGACACGCTGCCGTACAGACGACGATTCGTTTGAGAACTTCGTCAACGACAACACGTTAATCACCGTGGATACCGCGGATGCGTTTCGGCCAACATTTTACAATTCGGTTTTCGTTTCGTCCGCGTCGCCGAGGTGAAAACCGAATAAACAATAATAATATCTAAAAAAAAAAAAAAATCGAATTTCGCGGGCGGGGGGGGGGGGGAGAGGGATGGCCGGTTTTCGATCGGGCACGGATGTCGGTAGCCTTCATCGCGAAACCGGCCTGTCCAACACAGAAATGGATTTTTCGATTCGGACCGGTAGTTTTTGAAAGTTTCACGGGCAAACAAACAAACGCCGTCTCTTTACATAATCGGTACGGTTGGGGCGCTCGTCGCGCTCGATTTCGTTTACCGCCGTGTAATATACTCGGTGTTCTCCATCGGATTATTTCAACGATAATATGGTGGCCGTGTAAATGTACGTGTTACGCGCGGTTACGTTTTGGTTATTCAGTCTATAATTCTGAGCGGAGCGAGAAATTGTGTTAATTGGTTTATTGTTTAATTTGCGAAACGACTTTTCTACCGGCTAATTTGCTTCGGTTTTCAACCATACAGCACTTTTTCTGAAGGAATGTCTGACCGGGTCGGCGCTTTAGGGAGATCGCGTTTTGATTTTCCCAGCCGTTTTTGTATAATAATTCGGAAAACCGGGAAAACGGGTACAATATTAAACGCGCGTTATTGTTTTACCGCAGTCCATAATATGACTACGGCGCATTATATATTTTTTTGACGAAATCGCACTAAATTCCCGTCTAGCTTCCCAACTGCTTACCTGCGACGGTGGCCCGCCCATGGCGATAAGTGTGTCCGTGTCATTTGATTCTCGTTGTTCCTGAAAGTCGATGGATCCCGCGGGCGTTGACCAGAGCGTGTCCGGTGTTCAAAACGCCATTAAAAACCGTTATCTTTTTCGTGCGAACCCGGCGGCCGATCGCGTATTGTCCGTTTGGGATGCGCAGTGGTCAGTGGCGCGGCCCGCGCACCAAAACGAAATCGGTGTACGTATAATGTTACGTACGTATATTATTATAGAACGCACGCGCGTACATAAATCATACGTTTTATAATCGTCAATCGCGTTGTTATTAATATAAAAAGGAAAAAAAAAAAAAACAGCCCACCTACTACGCGCCGTGTCCATTAATAATAATTATTATTACGATTTTTTTTTTTTTATTTCGAACCGTGCCACGATAATAATATTATTATAATGTGTGCGTCCCGAATTTCCCGTGGTTATTATTATTTATATTGTGTATAAACGTTCGTAATTAATTTGAAAAATAAAATAATAATAATAATAATAATAATATACGAAATATTTTTCACATTTTGATCGTGTCTCGAAAAAATTATTACGGAATACCTATTTGAAAAAAAAAAAGTGTTTTACGATGCCATTAAAAAAAAAAAAAAAACCGTTGTTGCAATATCTAATATTATATATCATGGACCAGTTGATGCTGTATAAAATAATAATAATATGATAAGCTGTTTTTTTTTTCGTATACCGTTTGATTTGTTTAATAGTCCGTTTTTTTTTTTTTTTTTTTTTTTTTTGTTTTTTTTTTTTTTTTTTTTTTTTTTTTTTTAATCCATTCGAAATATTATTATAAGTAGCGTTAACTTATATCGAAACGATAACCGCGACAATATTATTATTAATGCGGACGTGATTTGTTTTTGATTAAAAGTCAAAATTATAGGTTATTAATATTAAAAGAATAATAATAAAAAAAAAAAACATCCGTTGATAATAATATTAATGTTTTTTCGAAGGTTAAAACGAAATTACATAAAACACAGACCGTCGCGTTTAAATAATATATTCGAATGCTACGCGTGTTTTAATTATACGGTTTATGGCCGAACTTATCGGCGACGTTTGTTGGGAGGGGGTGGTAGGGGTATACGGTGCTGTTTCATTCACGAGAATATTCTTCCGGCGGGGTGATACGGTTAATATAATACGGTCGAAATAATTGCTGCAGATTTTGCGGATTAAAGAGGACGGGTGTCACCGCCACTGGCCGGTGTCCCGAACGAAGGATCACGATAAAGATTAAGTTGACAAAAGTTTGAAGATAAACTATCTCGAAGTTTTAATGAACTAAAGTTCTTGACGAGTGTGACTTTGAACAAGTCGCTGAAGCTCACACTGATCATAAATCGATCAACAATCGATCAACGTGAAATACTGAAGTAAAAATGATGCACATTATTTTTTATAATGTTTAAATTGTACCGTATAACCTATAAGATACACAAAATTGATTCGTGAAGTTCAGAATAAACGTAATGACGGTACGGTACATTTGAGATTCTGAGCTGAGCGAGGCGTGTATTGGTTATACAACGGTGTTTATTGATTATTTTTTACCTGCGATCAAAACCTTTCTGCCGTTCTATCTTGCTTCAATTTTCAAGTATAGCGTCTTTTCTGAAAGGCGATTTTATCAAATTATTGGGGCCTACATTACGAGGTGGTTTTAATTTTTAACTAAACTAAACTATTTTGACTGAAAAAAAATGAACTAAAATTTTTAGCGTAAAAATTGGAATTCTTCAATACAAATGCAGTAAACGTTTCTAATCAAACCGTTATGTCTCATATTTGATAGTCATCAACTAATTGATCTCAAATTTTTTATTTATCAACAAAATATTCACATAAAAAATAACCATGGATCTCTTTAAAAATGGGACTTTTGGCCAGACTTTTGGACTATTGGTTTCATCTCCCTATGGGGGCGTCAAGATTCATTTATTTAAAATTTTTACGGCTTATGTTTTTTACTAGAAATATTACTCCAATAGAAAAAAACCTCAAGAGATCTTTCTTGATTCATTTTTAATTTAATTGATTAATAACAAAGGCGTCTTTAGATTTCCCGCGTTGTTTTTCAATAATTGAGCAAAACCGAGAAAAAACGTAGAAAATACAGGAAAATTTACGAATATAATTCTTTTATTATTTTTTATTTTATTTTTTTTTAATGTAATTCAGTAAAAAATATTTGTAGTGATTTGAAATTAGCAGAAAATTTATATTTGCCTTTTATAGACGCGGTGGAGTTTTCAAAACATTTGAGTTAATTTTGAGTTATTTATAGATATTTTTAATTTTGGAGTTTTTTACGTAATTTTTATTCGATAATGGTACTCTAAAGGTGGATAATATTTTTAAACCAAACAAAAATGCTTGACAACTTAACAGGGGTTTCAATATAAGCCGTACTCAAAAAAATTGAGTGCAATGTTAAATTTTTCTTTTAAGAATTGTAATATGAAATTTTGACGAAAATCGTAAATATTATGGCCTTTCCAAACATGTGTAATTAAACTCCGCTCGGAATCGTTTTTTGTTAGCAAGGAATTTTTGCGTTTCGTACAGAGGTACATTAAATTCCCCTCTATATCTTACCTTCCCAGCTTCTCGCCTACAACAGTGGCCTATCTACCGTCCGAAGTATGGCAGTCCTTTTTTTTTATTACATTACACCGTGCATTTTTTTTTTTTTTTACTTGTTAGGTTCTTAGATTTATTATTCGATTTTCTTATTAGATCGTGAGTAAAACTCGGCAATGTACGGACATTCTTCCTTAAGGTTCTGGTTGATTCCCATTGAGTTTGATTACAAATAATTCCGATGTGTACTAAACCCGTCTATACTTTGCATCAACTATTATTTTTGAAATTGTATTTTTTTAATGCGTATTTTTCACATCCGTTCAAGCCCTGATCACATTTTTACATTATTTATCTCACGGACGATTCGCTATCAAACGAGTACTTAATATTATATTATACGAGTTGTACACATTCTAAATATCGTTATACCGACCGTAAATGCATTCGAAAACGCCATTATTGTTAGTGAACGCGGTCACGGGGATTTGTATAATAGTAACTATTTATACGTATATGTATATATATTAATATATGCGTATTGTAGTCTGCAGAAGCTGGTTTTTTTTTTTTTTTTATCATTTTTATTGTGATTGGATTCGCCGTCGCGGTATGACACGAGAAAAACGATCTCCCGGCCGTAGTACTGTATTATAACACGATTTCTGGAAACGTTTCCAACATCCGTCAACAAGCATTGGTGCGCGTAAAAATTCTCTGGAAAATCGATTTTTGGAAAAAAAAAAAAAAAACAGCGAAAAAATTCGTACGATAGTTAAATGAACACACCTTCATCGGGATCGTTTTACCGTTCCGTGCATACCTATACATTACTACGAGTACTCTTGTGCAGAAACAGCGCGAAAAACTGAACGAATTCGAACAAATGATTTATCGAAAGCAGTATATGCTTTCAAAATTTAAAACCGATTAATACGTCGAATATTAATCACTGTTCTACCGTCGCTTTTGCCGTTTCCGTTGTACCGACATTTGTACGTTACTTGGCTAGATAAAAATCTAGCAAAACGTAACGCGCGCGATAGAAATTAGCAAATTTTAGTCGTAAATCAAACGAAAAATTACCCAACTGTATAAAAAGCGATAGGTATTTCGTATTGCTTAACATAAATTACTTATACACTACATACAAATTGCATAAATTCGTTTTTCGTATAAAACTAAAACGTAAATACAAGAGGAAAAATTTTAAACGAGTACTTAAATAAGAAATGTAAGATAATGGGGACGGGTGCTGCAACGATAAACCATTGCTTACGAAAAAACGATTCTGAGGGGAGTTCAGTTGACAGCGACGCTTTGTCAACAATACATATGTCAGTTTGTAGTAAATCAATTAAATAGGATTTATATATTTTCTCGAATAACATTTGTTTAACGTTGTACCGATTTTCCCGGTTTTTCTCATTTACTGAGAAAATCGCAAAATCGCCAGTTTAAAAAAAAAATGCTATACGTAGAAATCCGAGCAAGCCTTCTGGTAGCAAAGTCGCGCACAGATAAAAAAAATTAAAATTAAAAAGAAACGTTGTTGTAAAACTATAAGCATCTTCGTTCCACTCGGAATCTAAAATTATACACCTGTATTGTTTGCGAAACGATACACGTGTATGTTATTAGACACGCGAATTACACGTTCAATTTAACACGCGTGCAACGGACGCCTCTTGAAAAAAAAAAACGCTAAAAGCATTACACAAACTATTATATAAACACCGTTCATTGTGACACCGTTCTAAAGGCCGGGCCTCGCGAAGTTGTAGCCGTTCGCGTCTATCACTCGCCGCCTCCTCGGGTCCGCGTCGGCGAGAGGTAAAACGCGTTCAACGGGAGATTTCTTTAAAAAAATGATCCACGCGGTCTTCCTCTGGTCATTCGTTTTCCCACTCCGAGACGTGCCGATCGCGCCTTAGCCAATGTCTAATAATACGATTCGTTTTTCTTTTCATTATTGCGTTCGCCGTCGTTCTCCTGTCGTTAACTTCGTCCAGCGCAATACTTCGTTCGTCTTGCGTTCTGTCCAGTTACGAGCTAGCCAATGTCGTATAAAACGCATATAAACGTCGGCGGCGATTGAAGTTGCGGTTTTTTTTTTTTTTCGGAAACGAAAATGCGTCCTCGTATCAAAAACTCGAACGTTTTAAAGCGACCGGAAACATTCTATTGTACCTTGAGTGTATAATAATAATACGTACATCCGTCTGGATAAAAGTCAAATCCATACGCGTACTTATACGGAGGGGTTTTTTTTTTTTTCGTTTTACACAATTACGGTATTATCGGATTATCGTACGAGCATTGCGAAAATTATCGATTCCTGTTTCGCGTCGCCGTTGCCGCGTGCATACGAAAACGGATAATTCGTGTCCGCGTTCTCGTCGTATAATAACATACCATTATACCGTTATGCCTACCATATTATGTATTTTAAAGTACGCCGTTTTCGAACGGAAATGTCGAATCAACGTTTTTTTTTTTTTTTATATAGACGACGCGTATCACTTTGAAATAATTTAATGCGCGACCGGACGTAGTTAAAAGCGCACGAGAAATAGATAATACGTATGTTATTATAAATTGTTTTATATCGCCGAACGTCGCGGAAAACTAATAACATAAACCGGTCGTCGTCGGTCCGGACGAATATTGTATACACGCGGCGTGCCGTTTTCTTTGAAGCGCGCAAACATGAAAGGGGAAACAAAATAAAAACGTTTTTTAATCTTTTTTTTTTTTTTTCTCTCTATTTTATTTCGCTCTCTCCGTAACACGCGCCAGACAATCGCGCGCGCGCGCGTTCCCCCGGGCGCCCGGGTCCGGTCCTCGGGCGAGCGCGCCCGTTGAAAACCATTCGCGTCGAGACGGCCACGGTTTGTTTTTGGCTCCGCGCGAGTAAACCGTGCACCCGTTCGTAACAGCAACAATGTCGCCGCGTGTACGCCCGCCATGAACGGACGGTCGGCCGTCGGCACGGAGGTGTTTTACAATTATTTCGATAACGTTTTATCACATTGCGGTCGCGACGCCGGACACGGCGGCGGCGGCGGCGGAACGAAACCGACCCGGGGGTTTCGGACGGTTTCGCGCCCGTCCGGTCCCGCGCGAGAGCCGTTCGGAGAACGCCGTCCGCGTGCGCCGCCCCGCTGTCCGATTAACGGGCGGTGCGGCGAAAATCCGCCGCACGCGCGCCGCGTACGCCGGCCCGGCCGGTTTCGCGTTCAAAGCAAACTCGCCCGTTACACGATTCTAACGGACGCCGGTATCCGCCGGCCGCGTAACCGGAACCTTATTTATCGCGGAGCGATCTGAGGCGTTTGCCGTTAATAATAACAAGAAGAACGTACGCGAGACACACGCCCAATAGGTTTCGATAGCGCTCGAAAAAACAAAAGTTGACGATTGTTTTCACGCGGACGGAGATAGGGTTTCGGCGGGGGTGATATATCATATCGCCCACAACGCGGGGGAACTAGTTGGGGGCCCTAGGCCCTCCGTCACTAATATTCCCGGAGGACAAGACGACGCGTTACATTTTTTTTTTTAAATTCATTTTTTGTTACATTACAGTCGTTCGTAAACGATGAATTCGTTTTTTTTTTTTTTTTATTTCCAAACGATTTATTGAACGTTATACGCGGGATGGCATCGCCTTACCCTCCGAAATATTCACCCCTTGTGCGTGCAATAGCGTCCTCTTAAAAATAATAAATTGCCTATCTATGACCCTTCTCTACTCCTCCGGTCTATACTTTAAACTGTTATAACTCACAAACGATTAATCTGATATCAGCGGTATGCATATAAAAACGTTTCTAGAACACTGTTCTTTATTCAAATCTGTTTTCAAATGTGGGAGGGGTTCCTGTTTGAAAATCAAACTTATGCACTTATTTAAGATATATGAAATAGGGGTACGAGATTTAAAATGGTTTTAAAACAATGTGCTTAAACGATTCCATAAGGATTAGAAAAAACAGAAATCGAATTCACTTAAAATTCTCCGAGATATTTGCTGGTTCATGATGAAAAACAAAAAAAATCGCCCTGCATATGGTTATACGCATGTGATAATTCGGCCGTTGGTAAATCCATTTTTAGTTGATTAGGTAACGATTTTTTTTAAAAATAATTTTTAACGAAGCGATTGGCGCACAACGAAATGTATACGACATGAAAAAATGGTGGAAAACTGAAAAACATATTGTGTTCGATTTCAGTTCAAATCGAATAGGGAGAAGGGGCCTGTCGAATTATCGATTATCGAAAATGTCGTTTGTCGATTCGATAAAGTCGTTTCTACAAACAGCGAACATTCACTTTATCGAACTAATTAGCATGTCATGGGCCCGGTAGCCGGTTGTTGGTCGTTTATATAATTATATGCAGCCTAGAATGACGTGTCTGTTTCGGTCTATTTTCGCGCACACAACAATCGGACTTATCTCGCGGTCGTGCGTAATTGAAGGGGTGAAAAACTGTCAAAAATCGATTTTCCGAAAAGAGTTCACTTGTCTGGTTGTTGCGCGAAGTCGTGGGGGTCTTGCGGTGTTTATTAAAATTACAAAAATGTATTCCAGTTTTATCGTTTTTTTTTTTCGGAAAGTTATTATTTTGTTTACCATAAATATGCTTCGAATTGTTGTATTCGCATCGTTTCTCGAAAATTGTTGTAGAAATTTCGTCGCGATTTTTTCATTTGAAACGATTAATGTCTTCGAGAGTCTCTCCGTAAAATGCATAAACTACCCAGAAAATAAAACACGTTGACACACATTGGTTCGATTTTTCGGTTACCTCGGAGATACACGAGAAAAACCACGACTTTGGCGTTTATATTATTAACGCTGTTCCGGATAGAATCGTTTCCGGATCGACGGTGGAGGTGTCGGAAAACCCGAAATCCCAAAGGTCGGTATATCAGAGGGCCGGTGTAACGCGCGTGTTCATTCTACAGTATTTTCGTTCGTACGTTTCCATCGCCGGTTCGTGCGTCTGTAAAGTTTAGCCTTAAGTTTAACTTGGCACGTACATATTATGTGTACATATATTATGACGCTGCTTACGCTGACTTTTAGAAGTGTGTTGAATTTATTACGTCGTTTATTGCGAGCCACGCGCGTATTTATATTTCGCGCGCTAAACACGTGCGCACGCATACGTACACACACACACACACACACACACGTCGGGCACGTACATAATACGACGTTAACATTGTAATTAAAAGTTGGCGTCCTCGCGCGTTCGTCTCGCTTAGGTATCGACGGATATTGCGACCGACAAAAGTTTCGCGTGTTCGTGTTCTTCCGCCGTATCCGCATCAAGTACACAATCGAACGAGTTATTTCGAAACGGGGAAAATCTCCGGAAATTCAAATTTAACAGGAGAGACAAAACACCATAACTGTTCCCGGGAGATGTTCCCATGATGTTCCCAAATAAACGAAATAAACACGCACATAATACGCCGTTACGATGTATACGAACGCGCGAATAAATGTTTCGTTTTCACACCGAATAGCGAGTTTAAATTAGTGGTGGAGAAAATTCGGACTCGTCAAATTTCGAAAATCCGAATTTTCGGAACCCGAAATTCAAAATCAAAACAACAAATAACACGGACGCGAGAACGGACAAACTGCACATTTTTTCATGCCAAATAATTATACTCAATATGTAATAATAATAAACTGTAAGCGTAGGTACATGGTATGTCGAAAAAGCTGTCCTGGGATGACGGGAGAACGGGTGCAGTCACCGTTGCGGGCGGGAAGTCGGGAAGGCGGGACACGGACGGCAACGATGGCTATGGCTTTTCCACCGGAATTCCCGTTTTCGATCTAGCCGGCGTATCGAGAAGGTCGTTTTTCGGTTTTTTTCCGTGCGAGCTTGAGAACGGAAATGACGACGGGCGCCGCGCATTACGAGAAACGAGTGTCGCGCGAACACGTCACTAACGCGGTCCGATAGCTCGACGGTCGCGAGCCGCCACAATAGCGAACCCGTTCCGGCGCGCCCCGTAAAACGCGCTGCGGTTCGCGCAAAATAGCCTTCTCGAAAACGACGGCCAACCGAACGCGCGCGACGCGACATCGCAACGATTAGCGTTGTGCCGCGCGCGCGCTGCCCGGCGAAAACGATACTTCCGGGGCGCGCTAACGTCGCCGGTGCCGGACACGCCCGTCGCGATAACATTAACGACGATGCGCCGATAACCGCGAGACGGGCCCCTGGCCGCGACTCCGCGGGCGAACGTTACGATCCGTTACGGTTTTCTCGTCGTTTTTTGCTCAATGCCGCCGCCGCCGCCGCCGCCGCGGTTTTATCTCGTCCCGGCCGAGACGGCGCACGGTCGGACGTACGGCGTGACGCGCACGGCGCGATTACCGCGGTATCGCGCGCACCGGGTCACCGTCGAAACGGGCGAACAGCGCATAATTAGGAGGCGTACGACAGCCATTAGTCGTACCCGCGGGACGGCGGTCGCGACGGCGGCGGCGGGCGGGCGGGCGGGCGGCGGGTCCGTACGCGCGCGAAGAAACGGCGAGGGGCCCGGGCGCGCCGGTCCAGGCTCGTATTCCCGGCGGGCCGGTTTCCGTTCGGTCCGTCGTGTTACGCGCCGTCCCGCCGAAACGCGCGATAAATCATGGGGCGCGCTCGCCGCGTCTGTGTTCGCGTACGGACAACGTCGCACGCGTTACGGGAACGGGCGTTCCGGCGCGAAACGCGCGCGCGCGCGCGTGTACCGGCCGCGTACCGGAATCGCACGCGAGTTCCGTGCGCCGGGCGAGGACGACCGTACCGTATTGGTTTCACTGCGGCGCGTGTTTTGCGCCCTCCGCGCGTTTGTGCCGCCGATATTACAATGCGTCGCGATAACGCGAATGCGGCAGAGACGTTTGGTTCGGGGTCAACGCCGGTCATTGAGGTAGCAGACGCCGATCGGTAGAATGCCGTTACGGGTGCGCCGCGTTTTAGACGGGACGGACACCGGGTAAAAGAGGACGCGTAAAAAAATTCGGTAAACCCGAATGACGTGTACGCGGCGAAGAGCCGGGGGGGGAGGGGGGGCTAGGGAAAGGCGACTGCTCCAGGAGTCTGGAGGTACCGAAACCGACGAGAATGCCGAAATGACGTACTCCGACGGGCAGACGAATGATTTTGTTTGTCGAATCCGCGTGTGGGGAAAAAAAGCAAAACGGAAATCGAATTCGTACAAACCATCCGATAAAATCGCCGGAAATGATTGAAAACAATCGTACTCCCCCCTCCCCTCGTGTTATGATATAAATATATCACTGTAGAGCCTGCAATTATATCGAACGATGATGCGATACAGACGACGGTTGTCGCGATACGACCGACTTTTGAAAGTTTTTACGTCTTATATTATGCACAACTTCGTGATTGCCGTCGTCAAATTATCATCGGGTCATTAACAAAAGTTGACAGTTGACATTACGTTAATGTCGTTTTTATTACATTTTTTTTTTTTTTTTTTTTTTCTGAAAAATTGAACTTGTAATTAACAAACATATTAATTACAATTGTTATTGAGTTATCGTTTTTTATTCGTTCGCGATAACGATACACAATTTAATATCACTTCCGGGTCTTTTCGAACTTCATTATTTATCGTAAAATATAATAATTTAGGTACTTACAAAGTATTATTTCATCACTGCGTATAAAAACGTATTAATACCCTTTTCGAAAATCACTAATTGTTCCTCCCTTTAGATAATACGTTTCATTATACGTAATTCGTATAGTTTGTATTCAATATCTACGTCTGTGTATTTCAACAATTCGGCTGGGATCTCATTTGCTCCATAGACTTTATTGCGTTTTAATTGTTCGTTTTCGTTTTTTATTTGATAATTTTTTATATTTAAAACCAATGAAAAAGGCTAAAAACTATTACATTTATTTATTTGTGAATATACGTATATGTTTTAATTATGTCAACCTTATTTTGTGTGAGTAAAAATTTCAAATTCCAAAGTATGTTTTTAAACTTAGACAAATTAATTTTAGAACAAGTTTATACAAGCTACAATTCATTAAATACAAATAATTTATTCGAACAAATAATATTCCAATTATTCCATCTTCAAGAGGGAGAGGGGAATTAATTTTATTTGCACACCGGCCATTTGTATGGTACGGACTAGAGGGCGTAGTGTTTATTTAAATTCAGTATACCTAAAGACTTTGAAATACGATGGTTGAAACACACGATTAATGATTATAATTATTTTATTCAAACGTGTAAAACAGTCAATAACCGGTCGATTATTATTGAAATTAAAATTAAATATTTTCGCCGATAATTGAAGTGTTCGTCAACTCTGGGTCGAGTCCGCGCCGTTAAACCGAGTGACGATCTCCCTGAAAGTAATTTTACACGTTTTTCCGTGTTACCGACGAACAGCACAGAAGCCGATTACCGGAGTTAACAGATGACTTTTCTGCCCGGCTGGCGTAGTAGTGCCCGATACACCACGCGCAACGCGTTACGTCGGTTCGTGTCGCCGGACCGTGGCGCGCTCGCTATTGCCGGTGGCGACTTTGGTAAAAAACCAGTGGTGTTACGTACACGACGCCACTGATAAGATAGGCGCCGAGGCGGGTGAGTGCGTGTGCCGCACGTTGGTCTGTTCGCGGTGCTGTATCGTTTGTGAATCGCCTCTTAATCGTCTCGTTTAAAAATGGATAATGTTCGCGACGGAATCACGGTAAAATTCAATCGAGTATATAGATAATTGTATTTTTATGAGAATACATAATGTATCGTAATCAATAAAACAAAACTGGGTAAAACAAAAATCACCACTGCTCCGAGTAATTTAAATAGTACAACTATTTAATACGAGCTTATCGATATTACGCAGAGAGAAATTAAGAATACAGACGGCACTGGATTATTCCCGATGTGTCCTCGAGCGCCGTCGGACACGTCTCCGCCGATTTTTGTTTAGGAAAATCACGCGTTTCGAAGAAGTCCGGGGGGAAAGGCGAAGCCGTTCCTCTAGCGCCGAACCATAATCCTTTTACCTCCCGGTCTCCAATCTGGTGCCGATTACCCGAATCAGGTAAACACAATACGCAGGTCCGTCTGTTTTTCGGTATCGGCATCTGCATCCTGGGTTAAGACGTTTGTTTCCCGTCTCAATTGTCGGGGGGGTCGAAGACGAATCCCCGATTCTTTACCTAACTCTCGCCCACGCCCAGCGTGAATAACGGCTATTCTACCGGAAATCTCGCCGCATTCTCAACTTTAGGGGCGATGGCGTCTAGTTAAAAACCGTTGAACCGTTTGGTGAAACGCGGAGACGGCTTTTTAAAATGTCTTCGTACAGTGTTCTTGATTGCGGGGTAAACCCTAGCGAAAAATAAAAACGCCGGGAAAACTTTCAACCGTTACCGTTGCACAGTGTAGCGCGGTAAATGCGGACTCTATCCGAGTTCGGCCCGAGCCCAGGACGGGAGGTCTCGGTGCGTTTCGGAAGTCGTACGTAACGTACGAACGTATTACCCGCCGGCCGCCGGACCGAACTCCGCCACGCCGTTCCGGGTGCCCGTTCCAGCGTCCGCGTGTTGACGCGAACGTTAAGACACGTGCTGTTACGCGCGACCTGCGCAACGGCCGCGGGCGAAAAACCCTCGGTCACCATGACCGTCTGCGGACGGGTCGTTTCCTCCGCGCACGCCGCCGCGGCGTCTACGCGGAAAAACAGCGGCCGCCGGTACCGTACCCGTGTGACTGGTGCCACGGGGTATGGGTGGGTGGGGGGAGGGCTGGACGGAGCGTCCGTAAAAACACGCGGTCGGAAGCTCGCGCCGCGCGCGGCGGGTGCGCGAGGCGCGAAAACAATGGCGTCGTCCGGGTGCACGTTACACTGACGGGCGAAAACCCGAGCGAAACAACGCGTTCGTCGGGCATATTTATTATAATTAGAGAGGAAGGACGGCCGCCGCCGCCGCCGCCGCGTGATTTATGCGCCGCGAAGTTCGTCTGTGCGCGCGCGTGTGCGTGCGCGCGCGTGTGTAGTATGCGACAATTTTTTTTTTTTTATTTTTTTTTTCTCTCTTCTACTTTACTACTACTACCGCAACACATTATTGTCGGCACTACTACGCCGCTGCTACGCGACTCACTACCGTCTGACGACGCTAACAACCGCGACACCGGTGTACGGCCGACGCGGGGACGACACGAACCGTCATTTATATACGCGCACACACGCACACCTATACGGGGGACGGTGGTGGCGGGGGGGTGGGAGGCAAAGAGAGCGGCGTATAATAATAATACGAGTACTATTATACGCGTGTACGCGGCAAGACGGAGGACCTCCAAAGAAGAGGGCCAAACGTCTGCCGCGACGTGCGGCGCTCTTGTTATACCCGCGCGCGCGCACGCACGCACGCACGCACACACACGCACACGCACACGCACACGCATACGCGTATACATGCGCGCACGGTGTATACGAGTGTGTGTTGTTATAATGGCTTGTGTACAATGCGCGTGTGTAGACGAGTGCTGTAGGCGCGCGCGAGCCGAGTCGGCCGGATGACGAACGGCGTACGATGCGCGCACCCGATATAATACCGTATCGATGTACGCGTACGCGCGCCGCCGTGGGTATTTCGCGCGTCGAAACGTATACGGCGTGCGTGCGTGCGCGCGTGTGTGCGTGTGTGTTTGTGCGCGCGCGCGTGTGTGCGTGTGCGCGGGGGGGGGGAGGCGTTTCGCACGCGGGACGGAGAGGACGGGCGCGCGCGTATGATTGATGGTCGCGCGGCGGCAGAGGTGTCGCGTCGCGCGTACCCCCGGGCCCGCCGCCGAAACCCCCGACGCCCGTCGCCGTGCCTCGTTTTCCGCGCGTACCCGGCGACCGGAGGACGCGCACGACGGTAATGCGAGCGAGTGTCGCCCGCCGTTAATTAGTTTCGTTTTTCCCGACGACGACGACGGCGTACGTGCGCGCGTGCGTGCGCGCGTTGTGTATTATTAACGTTACAGTATTTTGCCGTCATTATCGTCGTTATTATCGTTATGTTTATTATCATCGTTATTTGGACGCGGCGTTTCCGTTTCCACCGCGCGCGTACGACCCCGCGTCGCAATAATATATTATTATGATAGTTACACGGTCTTACGCGATGCCACACACTGCGACGACGACGACGACGACGACGGCGACGGCGACGCCGCCGCGTTATTACGTACCTACTCGTAATAATATATTACACGGCGATTTCCCGTTTCCCCTCCCGCCCAACCGCCGCGCGGTTACCCGCCCGCCGACGTCCCGACCGCGAGGCGATAAATCGTGTCGCGTTAACGACGGCGGCACGACGGCGGGACACCGCGCGGCAGTGACGGCGGGGCACGTCCGTTAAGGGGGTTCGCTTTCACACGCGGGCCGCGAAAATGTAGCTGGAAAATCATATTATGTGAGAGAAAGAAAAAAAAAAAAACCCAAACCAAACCGAAACTCGCGGCCGAGCCCGAACAATATTCAAATACGACGCGCCTTAATTGGATATTTTTTTTTTTTTCGTTTTTCTCCTCGAAATCTTGTACCGTGAACCCCGGACGGAATCTGTACAGTTTCCCGTTTCGTCCCTTCGTTTATCGGGCGGGCACAAACAGCAAAGGGAAACAATGTCACAGAAGCGAACGGTACACAGCCAATGTTCAGCGCGTATCTCGCCCGTAGTCCCTCCCCCACCGATATTACGATTTCGAATTTTTTTTTTTCCTGCAATATATTCAGCCGGTAATCCGCGTGCGTTTGCACGACCGACTACTCCGTAACGGTGATAGCCGTCCCCGCTCCCGAGATATGCCGTTTTCCGGGGAAGGGAAATACCATAGTCGGAACACACCCCACCCTTGGAGCGAAATCGCTTGTAAAAAGTTGTTCACAGAAAAAAAAGACGAAATTTTTTTTTTCGACCAATACTTAAATTTCGTACATTTTCCCGTTTTTCCTCGGTTTCTTGTCGGTTATTTACAATTGATGAGAAAACTCCTGGGAAAATCGAAAAATGACCTCTTTGAAGTACCTGCCTACATCGATTTTCTTTCCGAAAAGACGCTACACTTAAAAATCGGAACAAGATTTCTGTTAGAGAAGTTGCGCACAATTCTTACATTTTACATCTTACACGTTTGTAAAAACCATAGAAGTTTCTTCGCGCCATTCGGCGATCGAAAATAAATTTAACGTATTATTTAATAACACAGTGAGTACGTTATAGTACCGTCTATAAACTAAAATGTCCGTGGACAACACCGAAACACGTGAACGCGGATGGTAAATTCACGCACATCGTGTGCATGCGAGTGCAAATGTTTCATTTTCCGACTCGGGGCGCAGTTCACGTGTTCGCGTACGTAGGTGTTAATTCATGTTTTTCAATCGAGACCTCTAGTGTTTACGGGTTTTATTTTTTTTATTATTATTATTATTCTTACAAACGATTCTGCACGTTTAACGTCGCCGTCATTGAGTTTTTATATCGCGTTTGTTTTCGGTAGTAAAATGATTGTTAAAGTTAACGTTCCGACATAATAATAATAATAATAATAATAACAATATATCGACTGTACCCGTTTCGTAAAAAGAATATAAATATATATAAGAAAATAGTTTTGTTTTTTTTCACAATGCACGCTAGCAGACTTCAAAGAAAAACGCGTTTATAATATTATGTTTAGTCCTCGTAAAAATATAAAAAAAAAAATATATATTGTTTACGTTATAATAATAATTATTTTATTATTATTCGAATCTGTCACTACTGTATTTCACGCGAACAACACTATATGGGTTTTTTTTTTTGTTTTAATGGTATACGGTTTCCGCTACGTAAAAAACTCGTTCCTATATATATATATATATATATATATATATATACAGTAAATCATAGAAATAATATATTATATACGACTGTTTGAGTTGAGTTTTTTTTTTTTTTTTAATAGATATTTCAAAAGCTAAATTCTAAAATAGAATAAATTGTTTTTCGTAATATTTTTTTACGTACCGAAAACTACTATCAGAACTCGGCACTTTACAATATAATATTATTAAAAATTAGTTGTTTTAGTGTTTTCAGGGGCCAAGGAAAAAAAAGTTATTTTACACTAGTTGCCTAGACAGGGACGAACCGAAGGTGAGTCATGGGGGAGAGTGTGACACCTCCCGGCGCTCGGCAATATTAGAATTTCAGTTGGCAATCGTCACTTGGTAAATTTGTTAGACTAAAATATACCAATATTCAAACATATTTTAACTTGATATTTCTGGGCGGATATGAACAGTGTAGCGAGAGTTCCGTTTCGTGGTCTCAATAATAATTCTAATTGGAAATGTATTACTCTACAGCCGTTGGGCAACGCTAAAGCATCGCAGAAATCGATTGTGAAAAAGAAAAAATACAACAAATGATATTTGTGTCTAAATAAAAAAAATTACGGATTAACTCCATATGATGCACCCATAGTGAGTCATAGTTAAATTATTTGTATTAAATTATCGCACCTCATCAAATACAAACAATTATCAACAATCTCTATACTAACAAATTTAATAAATTACTTAGTCCCTTTTTATATGACAACTTGAATTTCTTTTCGTCACGTAGTTGACGGAGGGTTTTTGTTATGATATCACTTATTTTTTCATTAAAAATGGATATATTTAGTTAACCTATATTTTTTTTTTTACCGAGTGAAAACTTATGTGGACAAAATATCTTTACTGTTTCATGGATAAAGTAAATGAATACATTATGTATTATGTATAGCTATGAATATAGTTTACTATGAATGTTGCCGGAAAATGATACCAAGTAAAACAGCGATAAAAAACATTTGCAAAATTATATTTTATTCACCGCAAACGGCCACCGTCGCAAACAGGTGGTAACAACGCATACAACATGTGCACTGTTGAATTATTGATAAAAATAGAAAAATATCGTAATATTTTACTAAAGAATTTCATACATTTTCTCGTTTTTTCTCGGTTCTTTTTTCCGGTTTTTTTCTGATAAGAAAACTCCTGATAAAATAGAAATATGACATCTTTAGAGTAAATCCTTCCTACATTTCAGGAAAGGTGCTACACTGAAAAATCGAAGTAAGATAACTGGTAGAAAAGTTGCGCACAGATCTTATATCTTACATGTTTGTAAAACAATGCGCTTTTCTTCGCACCACTCAGAATCTAAAATCTAAAATAAATTCAACATATCATTTAAAAACATAGTTAGTACGTCATAATATCATTTATAAACTAAAATGTCCGTGGATAACATCGAAATACGTGAACGCGGATAGTAAATTCGCGCACATCGTGTACATGTGATTAGTGATTTAAGTACCATAATGTTTCATTTGCCGATTCGGCGTAGTTTTTCAATCGAGACCTCTAGTGTTTATCACTTGAAAATCTGTCCTTAGGTAATGGAGACGGGTGCAACCACTGATGTAGGTGGGAAGTTGCGAATATAAGATACAGACAGGAATTGAATGTATATCTGTAAGGAACGATAGACCATTGCTAATGAAAAATCGATTCTGAGTGGGGTTCAGTTGATAGAAATGCTTTTTCAACAATATATATATATCATATTATGGTGAAATAATTAAATAGGAATTGTATTATATTATTTTTAATAATATCTGTTGTAAGTATCGATTTTCCGGTTTTCCCAGTTTTCCCGTATTTTTCCTGGTTTTTCACATTTGCTTGAAAAATTCTTGGAAAAACTAAAAAACGAGCTCCCTAAAGTACCTCCCGAGTCAAATTCCCTACTAGAAACATCACTTTTATTATAGAAAAAAAGGTCGTAATAATTTTAACTAACACTTACCATGCTCTCTGGTAGAATATATGTCCATAGAAAAAAAAAAAACATAAATAAACATCTTTGTAAAACTATAAACTTTTCCGTTCTACTCAAAATCTTAAATTTGATGTTTTTTTTTTTGTTATGCATTTATGTACCTACCAACTAAAACAACTCCAAGTTTAGAACATCATTATATTATTTTATAATTAAACAGTTCTTTGAATATTAATAATATGCAATATAAAATGCGCGTATACATACATAATATTATGATTTATGGTAGTTATAACTTATAAGTGAATACGATTTAATGTAAATATGAAACTTGGAAGTATAGTTTTAACAAAAGTGCTTACTTCCTTGATTTGATTATAGCAAATTTATGAACAAGACATTGCTACCTTATGTCTTCAAATATTTCACATTAAACGCACAGTCAACCTGACATTTTCTTAACAACAGTAACAAAAGTAAACAAAAAAATGTTTAACTGAACATAAAAAACAACGTGGCGTGCGACAGCAATCGAAACGTAACTGACAAACATGGTTGATAATATTGGTACAATCGGAGCGCTCGTTCAAACGAAATTACATTAATAACTTTTTGATAATTTCGAGTATAGCAATAAATGCTACACACCTAGGCAGTTGTGTGTAACAATAATGCTAGTCCGTATACTTTGGATAGGGGAAAAATGGCGATAAGTACTCGTCAGGTTCAATCACATGTTGTGCAAAAATAAGAAAAGTTCTCGAAAAAAGATGGTTTTTTTTTTTTCAAAAAAAAACAATTTCGAAAAAGTGGACATGTGTCTTGTTGTTACACTCTGTTCTTCAATTGCATTGCATGTTCATGGACTGGGGATTGGTTTCCGTGTAGATGTTAAGTAAACCGGTTTATTATCGGTCTTGCAAGTGGCCGGTTCACACGATACGACTAATAATTATTATCGTATGTTTTATCGGTCATGTTAAACGGCCACAAAATTTACATTTTATGGAGTGTCTACACGTCTCTATACGTCTCGGTTTTTCATCTCAATTTCGATTGTATTTTGCTTTTATTTGGTTTACATTGAATTCAGTTCAGTTTTCTGACGGTATTATGGAAGAAATACTATTGTGGTTTTTTACCCTTAATTCGTGCGGGTTTGTCAACTTCTAGGGGCGAAAGGCGAATAAAAGGACACGACTTTTTAAATGGTTTTTTTTTCTAAGAGATCAGTATTCTCGTATAACTTTACTACAATCATTGAGTATTGAATCTAATAGCAGGCGCAACACATAACAAAAAACAAGGTATTTGTATGAGAAAAGTCGTTTCACATTAAGATTGCTCCGCTACGGGGACAAACTACAAGTTGAATTGTTTTAACTTTCAGGAAAATGAATCCGCGCCCACACGTCTTTCGGACCAATCTTGGATATCTAATTTCGGTACGACGCATCATACCACGCGTCCACGCTTCGCTCCATTTTGATTTGTGTACTGTTCAATAAAACGTACAATAAAAACGTCATCTCGTGTACGTAAAAAGTCCAGAGACTTAGCGAGTGAAGGGGGGGTCCACGAGGTCTGACTCTCCACCCCCTCTCCCGAAATTTAAGATTCTCGTCCAAAACTCAAATTGTTGATAGTAAATGTCGAGAAAAAAAAATATCGACTACGTCCCTGGACGAGTTGTTCTCCGATCCGATTAATGAATAATGTCCAAACCAAAAAGGTTATCATACTATTAAATGCGAATTGAGACAATCGATTAATCTACGGTAAGTGTGCGGCGGCGTATCCACAGAACGCGTGCGCATTCAGGTTATGAACCACCAGCTGGCGTCCCGATCTGTGAATTTTTATCATATTATTATCTAGATCGCTACGTTTTAATAATAATATGATAATAACCGATAACGTGTATTATCAATACAATATTAAGTACAATATTATTAGATGTTCGAGTAGCGTTCGGTCGTGTTTTCATCTTCAGTTATAGTAATTTCGGAAATAAACGGCGCCGTTTCCGCGGCCGGGCCGCCGCCGTATTGATATAAATTATTATAATTTAAACGAGCGTAACCGCGCGGCTGGTTAGACCATTTTTTTTTTTTTTTTTTTTTTTTTTTTGTACGATATAATCATAAATTGTACGCGCATAATACGACGAATGCGTACGATAATAATATATAAGGTCACGACGAACATACGACGACATTATTATAATGCGTGTATAATAACGTGTACAATATAACGACCAAGGACGACACCCCGGCCTCGAACGTACTTGTATATTATTTCTTTTTTTTTTTTTTTTCTCTTTTTTTCCCCGGTCGACAAAGAAAGAAAGAGAGAGAGAGAGAGAGAGAGAAAAAAAGGGACCGATACGACCCTTTACTAACTAGCAACTCTCGCGTGCGACGTATACGTAATACGAGCAGATCGTGATATATTTTATGCGCGGGGGTACGGATTTACGACCCGAACTAATTATAATGCGCGTAACAATCAACGGCGAGACCGGGCTATACGATACCGATAATAATAATAATAATAATACGGACCGGGCCGTTTTCTGGGTGTCGCGCTGGTGGTCCTCTCGCCCGGCATTACAATCATTATGCCGCCGGAATCGCTGACCAAACACACACATTGCGACCGTCGTTTTTGTTTCGGATTTTTTCATTTTTTTTTTTTTTTCTCTCTCTCTCTATCGTCCGCCCAGGGACGATTTCGTTACGCGTTCCGCGGTCCCCGTGTACGCATAATAACGCGCGTTATAATATTGTTATTACGGCCGACCGACTCCTCCGGACGCGTAATAATTACGAGCGAGCGTGCGAAGTCGACCCGAACCGCGGGGCCGTGTACGACTACTAGATGACGTACAGCGTGACAAGGAATCACACGTGGGGGTGGGGGCAGGGTGAAACTCCCCTCGGGTTAAAAAAACTATATCCGAGTTCAATATCTCGACATTTTAAAATTCATTATTGGTACCAATTTATCAACGCGCACCTTGAATATTGGTCGGTGAACTTACATTTCGTGACAATAAGAATTGCGTTCGTTTATTATCACAATATACAATGATTTACGCCCTACGATTTGAGGTCGGTACCAAAGGCAGACAAGAGGTTGTTGGTGAATTTGGAAAAATAAAAATAAAATTCCATTTTCTGTTTTATTAGTTACAATTAGTGTAACATTGGATATTGTTAATTATACATTTAATTTTTTTTTTTAAAAATACACATAATACATTAATAAAATAATGTTTGACCGTTAATTTAAATAAAAGCTGTCTCCCCCCTTGAATTTTCACCAATCCCTCAGAGAAAATCTAGAAAAACGCCTTTATAATGACATCATAAATATTTATAATAATCTGAAATAAAGTCGGTTATTTTCCCGTTGATGTGCTGATCGAAAATTTCCCCCTCCATTAACACCGAAATTATTCCTGTTTCGGGTGGGGGGAGAGCGATGATACATCTGATAGTTTAGTATAAAGTGCGCAGTACGAAAAAGTTTACATTTCAAACCTCTGTGCCAATACATTCTAGTGTCAACATCATAAAACCGGTTAAAGTAACGACATATATCGACATTAACCGTATCTAAAATACACGGTTATAATATAGTATATATATATATATATATATACGTGTACATATTTTATTATACGATTTTTTTTTTTTTTTTTATTACTATTATTATGAATATAATGCTACGGTGAAAGACGTCAACGATGACGTTTCCTAAAAAAAAAAAAAAAAATCGGTAAATGTTTTAACCATCGTCATTGACGTTCCTCGGTTATTGACGTCAATAATTACCGGTCGAGTTGGGGAGAAGATCGTCACACTCTCCGGGGCTCAACGCGCGTAATTTTACGCAAACACGCGGCTGCGTGTGGCGTATCGAGGACGCCCAACGATTATCGTACGCGCAGTGGGCGTAAGTTCGAACCCGTGCAAACTTATATTTTCGCACCGCCGGAAAGTTCGAAAACGTAAAAGGACACCTGTCTATATAATGTTTATTTTCAAATGTAAACATTACTTGTGTAGCGGGTAAAAAAATATCGTTATTTCCGTTACGATTATAACACAATTGTATGATGGCGCAGCTATAGGTACCGTGCGTGTGACGGTGCGGCGCGTACGAATTGCGCGGGCACGTCAAGCTGCCCACTCGCCAAACAGAATTGTAATGTTTAAAAATTACCGAAGGTAACTTCGGTAAGGTAATGTAAGGTTGGACTTGACAAATTACATGTCGTTATCTGCGGTATTATATTAATGGTAGTATTGATAACGGTATCCTCCGATTTTATCTTATAGTTTTTCGTTACTCGTAATAAAACCCTCGTTATGGCAACAAACCACGTGTTCGTGTATCCGATCTTTGCAAGTTACATTGGGTTTAATAACGCAAACCAACGACATTGCGTTACACGATGGCAAATCATAAAAAAAGAATTTAAACCCACTAAAACTGATAGGTGATTGTATTTTAGATTCGGAGCGGAGCGAGATCGAAAAATGACATTGAACGTTTTTGTTGCATTTTTTGCCTAGTTTGGTGAATCAAATGGAGTGAATCAAATGAATTAAAGGAGGTTTTATTTTCCAAGATGTTTTAAAAATAATCGGGAAAACTGGAAACGAAATTATTATTAATGACATTCAATATTATTGTTTTGGCATTACATTTTTCCCGAAAATCGTAAATATTACGGCGTTTGTAACATAATTTATAAACGAACTTCGCTCAGAATCGTTTTCCGCTGGCAATTATTTATCGTTGCTTACGAATCGAACGATTCCGTATGTGCCTACACACCAAACTTCCCGCATACAACAGTGACACGCCCACCAGCATAATCGGGTATTTTTTTTTTCTTTAAATCGTCGTTATTACGGTATTTTCGGAAAACTGTTCATACGCATATTATGATGTATCCGCCTACATCGTAACGCGTCGGCGAATTGCGTATATTACTTATTTATTGTAACAGTAATAATAACAACAATTGACTCCGTTTTCTCCTTCGCGTCCGTCGGAACTCGGTGGCATTTATTTGGGTACGGGGCGTGCGTCTAGTATTTATTTCCCCAAACCGGCACGTTATGAGGTCATATTTTTGGGATTTTATTTCAAACTTTGTATTAAAATACAACTTTTTTTCACGGGCACCAGCGATTCTGCCGTGAAACAACCGCGTACCTGCTCGGCTCTCTGTTATGCGTGTAAAACGACAAACGGCATTCCACTATCGGTGTGTCATGCGTATCCCGCGACACATTTTGCCGTTCCCCGAACCCCCCTCCCCTCCCCTCCCCTCCCCTCCCCTCTACCGTTCGTACTGTCGTATAATTGTGATTCGAAAACGGATTTTGTTGTCGGAGAACGAAAATCGTTGCCTATTGGCCGAACGTATGAAATACGTGCAATATTCATGGGCGGTTTTTGCATTATATCGAATCCGATGATTTAGTGAACGCTTTTCTTCGACGCGTCGGGTTTTTTTTATTTATATACACACACACACATACATATATATATATATATATATTTTTTTTTTTCGTTATTATAATAACGATACTCGCGCACGCGGCGTCCTCGGCCAGATTATTGTAATAATATTCAGCGCATACTACGCATGCTCGTCGTTATAACGTACGATATTGTTTTTTTTTTTATTTTTTTTTTTTTTTACCGTCGTGGCCGGCAGAAAGACGAGGACAACAGAAAAAAAAAAAACCAACCGCACGGGGAATTTCGGAGTGTTAATAATTTCCGAACGTCCGCGCGCGCTTCGTTAACCAGCGGGCGGCCGATATAAAATAATATTACGGCTGCGAACCTCGTGCACGGTACGGACGGTATACACTCGGTACACGCGTATAATAATATTGTGTGTTTTTATACGCCGAATAATTCAATTTCGGTCGTACGTTTCCAGTGGCGCGCCCAGGAGTTTTCAAACGGGCGGGGATGTAACGAATACGAATCGTAAAATCGTCTTCTCTGCCCGGATCGACGCCACGTGGAAATCGGTAATCTAAATGCCGGATCCTAAAACGAACCAGGTTGAAGCCTTGGCCGAAATACACAATTTCGATATTAAATTACTTATATTTTTTTTTTGTATTTCTAAGCCAATGGTGGGGGGGTGGTGGTGGTAGTGGATATAACCCTAACCTCCACCACTCCTGCGTACGCAACTGTAGAGTGTCCGCGACCGCGACGCGCGGACGGCACCAGGGCCGTATTTAGACTTTTGGATGCCTGGGACAAATCTTTTTTTTTTGAGGCCCTTGGCAGCACAGAATATTATTGTATAACACGTAAATACATAAAACTACTCAAAACTATTTAAAACTATTGGAATACAATCACAATATTTATAATAAGTCAATGTATAGAAGTTATGATGATTAAGTCCTAACCTGGTGAGCGTGGCCGTGAGTAGTGTGTAATAATATAATCCTAGCTATAACTAGTCTTTATAGTACACAGAACTCGGTTCCTGTCCACTTCCACTCGCACTATTTTTAATGTTTACACGGAATATATATTAGTGGTGCGAGTGACAAGTACTAATGACAAGTACTACGTGCATTGTGTTAACCAAGCATAATATCATTCGTTTCGCCGGAATTTTTTTTTTTATTTCTGGCCGGGTTTCTTTTGGTCTGTAGCGGTAGCGCGTACAGCATTGTTACCGGTGACCGGATTCACGTTTACTTTACATGAATTTATCACTTGAAATCTGTGGCATGGCTAGACGCTTTTTTCTGGGCAGGTCCGTTATTTTGATATTTTGATTAAGTAACAGAATACCGTGTGTTTTACATTTATTTATTTCAAGTTTAAACACCCACAAATGGGTAAAGGGTACAGTTACAATTACACAGAGGATTACACAATGTAAATTTAAATATTAGATTATACAAAAAAGTAAAAATAGAAAAAATGGAAACAAATATATTATATACAATAAATTCATGTAGGTAAAACTGGTATCGAATATTATACACCTTAATTTAAGTGGTGGATCAAAAGAAAAATCAAAGTTAAGTACGTTGTTACCGGTACCTAAAAGGCGATACTCCGGTCTATGTTTAATTATATTTGTAAAGCATTATGGTACTAAAAAAGGGCGATTATTAAATGTTAAAAGTTTAGATGTTGTTAAATGTTGGAATTTTAAAATTTATCTTCGTTAGGAATTCCGGGCAAGTTAGTTTACCGTTTATTAATTTACGGACAAAAACTATGTCATTATACAACCTTCTAGAGGAAAGTGATTCTATAACAAATTGTACAGCCAAGGTATCTAGGGGGACATTCATTCGACCTAATTTGTACGCCATCATCCTTAAAAAGCGTCGTTCGATTTTTTCAAATTTGTCAATTAGGTAATTTTGTTTAGGATTCCAAATTACTGACGAAAAATCTAATTTGGACCTGACAAAAGAACAATATAACACACTAAGAAAATTAATATTTTTAAATTTGGAACAGTTTTGGTTTATGCAGCCGTTAATACTTTGATATATAAAGCGTTACTATGTGATATCATAGGATAATAAAACGCTTAAATCACGCACGGTAGAAAATACTTGTAATTCAAAATATTTAATACTATATGTGGCTGAAGTTTTATTTCTTAAACGGCTAAATGAAAGGTAATTACATTTAGGAATGTTAATTGAAAGAACATTTCCAAGACACCATGCTGAAAGTTCATCTAAATCGTTTTGTCACTGGTTAGTGTCATCAATTGAATTAATTTAGCGATAGATTTTTAGGTCGTCAACAAATAAGAGATATTTACATAAATTGAAGGAGGCTCCAATATCATTCATTAAATGGTAAGATAATGGGGACGGGTTCAGCCACTGGTAGTAGGTAGGAATTTGGGAAGGTAGGTTATAGACGGGAATTTAATGTACATCTGTAAGCAACAATAAACCATTGCTTACGAAAAAACGATTCTGAGCGGAGTTCAGTTCATACTGATGCTTTGTTAACAATATGCCATATAGTACATGTAACTTTGTAGTAAAATAATTAAATAAACTTTATATATTCTCTTTCGTAAAATTTGTTTAATGTTGTTCCAATTTTTCCAGTTTTCCTACGGTTTTCCCGGTTTTTTATATTCTGTGACAAAACTCTTGGAAAAATGACCTTTTTAAAGTACCTCTCTAGAGAAATTTTGTTTTAGAAACTTTGCTATCATGATAGTTGGAGCAAAATTGCTGATTGAAAAGTTGTGCACCGAAAAAAATCAAGCGGTACTATATTTTAACTAATACCTACATTTTTTTACATTTCCCCGGTTTTTTCGGTCATTCAAACTCGGTAAGAAAACTCCTAAGAAAAAAGAAAAATGACTTTCCTAAAATACCTTCACATGCCGATTTACTTTCAGAAAAAGTACTGTACTTAGAAATCCGAGGAAGTCTTTTGGTAGAAAAGTTGCACACATATAAATAAATAATAAACATCTTTGTAAAATCAATATATTCCTCGTTTCGCACCTAATCTAAAATTAACACAAACAAATAATTGCCGTTTATTTATCTCGTAGAAAATTAATTATTGATATTGTGGATAGATTTGAAAGATTATTTATAAAGAAAACATCATAATTCAAAATAAATTTGGGATAAATCTTCTTTTACCCGACCGAAAACACATTATATCACGAGAGGAAAAAAAAATTAACAATAAGTAGCTATCCTATCACATAATTCATAGGAATTAAGATAAACTCTCCAATACGTTACGTCTACCTCGAAAAGCTTCTCATGTACCTATTAATAAAATCTATAAAAAAAAAATCTCCTATAAGTGGCAAATTATTGAAAAATACTTTAATATATATTTACTTACTTGAATATTGCAGCGTTTTAATTTTTTTTTCCAATTTTTGTCTCATGAGAAATCGCCTGAAAAGTCGTTCCATGTCAACGACGTTACGCTATCAAACTACAATCATATTCACAGCGTTCTTTTAAATTACTAAAAATGTTTTGTTTTTTTTTTTTCCGAGGACGTTATTTATATGCATGCATTATATTATAGTTTAATCAAATATTCTGGTCAGTTTTATATTTATGTTTATGGTAAAATTTTATAATATTAACTCAGTTAATTGAATTAAAGTCAACGAGTTGTTAATTAACCGAGTTGTTTTGAAAATTCAATTAACTTGATGGTCTGTATAATTGCCATTGTCACATTGAAAATGAATAAAAATCGGGAATTAGAGATTTGTTGAAAATAACAAGCACGATTGTCATCATTACAAACACGTGGCGTGTGTCTCTATGGGAATATCAAATTACACTTATTTTAAAACCAGAACTCCGTATATATATTATTGAGTACAGCCTTCGGAAACATTCTTATTTTAGATTTCCTTTTAAAGGAAACCTATTTCAATCTAAATGGCTCAGATTATGGTCGAAACAACGAAATTTCACTACGTGGCCCGTTATAGTTTGACGGATATCACGCGTATCACGTTATCTCACCGTGTCACATTTAAAATAAAATAACAAAACAATTTCTAGACCGTTCATAATGTTTGCTCACCTGTATTTTGATACCGCACAACTAATCGTATCTACCAACAATCGGTTCCATGTTTCATTTGTCATTTTAGAATTGCCGCAATAAATTGAAAACTTGACATTTAGTCAATTATAATAATGACAATCGACGATTATTTACTGATGCTTTTGTAACCAAATGTTATGATTTTTGTTTTTGAGCGACTCGACATTAAAACTTTCTCCGCCAAATATCGATAAGAACTCTGAAAACAGATTTGAATTTGTCGTCAAGTCTACCCACTTGAAATAAACTTTCCTACATTTTCGATTTTATCCCCCCTATATCCTATAAAGCCCATTAGAAAAGGAGTTATTAAAAAAAAATTTCATTTTTTTTTATTTTCGTATATTTGGTAATATATCGCCAAGGAGTCATTGAAAATGTACTATGTGACTAATGCAGTACACGAAACTTAGTTGATTAAGGTTCGGAAAAATAGATTTACAATAATTCTGTTAATCTCGGTGAGTATTGTTTTTTTTTATCATATCGTACTATGATGGGGTAGAATGGTCCTCACATTAATTTGTCCCCGACCCCGAAAAATAACGGCCTGCAGGTCATAACCGCCTTAAAATTAAAAGAAATAGTTAAACATAATATACGGTGTCATTCAAAATTAACTTCGGGTGTTTTTTTTTATTATTATTATTATTATTATTATTATTATTATAAGTTGATAATAACTCCCCCTCCAAATAGTTAAGCCGAAATGTTGAAATTTGACTTGATTTTTAACGCGTTTATGCCCAGACTCGGTTCAATCAATACATATGTAGATACATACGCATAGAGGCGTATACATATTTTATACATTATAATAAACGAGTAGTTAGCGATAAAAATATTACGTTTTTCATTTCAATAACGTATGCGTATAAATAACTTATACAGTGTGTACCTATTTTATATTACCTACATATACGTTTGTCGTAATATTATATAGATTTGCCCAGATATATATTATAACATTTAATTACGGTTTACAGTGAAAACCGCACTGATCTTTTTACGACCTCGGTACCGGGTAACGTACGTGTAACGACTCGTAATCTCTCGCGAGCCGATAGGTTTTTTTTTCCCAGAGACGTTTTTTCTTGTGCGGCGGAACAGGAGTCAAGGTTACACCGCGAGACGAAATCATGGATGAGTTGTGCTACCAGCAGCAGTTAACGTTCTATTATACGTACCTGTATTACGAAAAACGTTACTATAAATTAAAAAATATAATATATATTGAACTTTCGAAAAAAAAAAAAAAAAAAAAAAAATACCACGACAATTTCACGGATAACGCCGTAACGGTAAACGATAATAATATCGAATTGTCTGCCGTTAAACGCAAAACCGCAATCGATAAAACAGTGGAGCCGTGTCAATACCGCAGCGCCTTTAAATACATATAATAAAATCGCCACGTGCACCGAAAATGTTGACAGGGAATTAGAAATTGGAATGCGTACGGCAGGACCTATTTTTGTGTGTAATACGGCACATTGTGTGTAGTGTGATAACAAATCGGTTGTGCGTAGTACGAAATTATTAAATGTGTATTACGGAATCATAAAACGTGCAGAATGTTATAAAAAAAATATATCTATATAACTATGTTTCGCTGGTATAGTGCTTTGTAATTGTTTAACAAATTTAGAAAAAGTATATCACGGAGATTGATCAAATGCAAAGTACAAGGTATGGGGGCGAATTTTATTTTGTGACCGTGAATTTATGGTCTAAACTAAAAAATGTGTAATACGGGAATATAACAAAAAAATAAAAAAAATTAAAAATAGGCCCTGGCGCACGGTACACTTCCGTACGGTCGTTCTGACGATTCGCGAGGCTCGGGACAGGGACGAATTGCTACGGGGTTTGAAATTCACTTGCGCGTCTTAGGAACGCAGAATGCGGCGTGTTGAACGGCAACAAAACTAGAGGGAGGTGATTGGAGCAAAATATTTTTTTTTTTTTGTTGTCCCTAGAGACGACCCCGGGCACTTTAAACGGTCGGATTCCATTCCGAGTTTACAACCAAGCCTGTCCGCTCGGAAAAGGGTTTTCGACAATATCACAGCCAAGCCGTTGCTGAGCCGGGCCGGGGCGAAGAAAAATGTACTTACCGCAGTGTCTCGTTGTAATATGTCCGGGCCGATGAACAAAATTATTTAGCTCGTTTAAGCCTCGGACGGGCCGCCGGCCGCACCCTCGCGGGAGACGGGTTTAACATTTTATAATTGAAAAGATTAAAATCGCCATTTAGCGTTGCCGCCGCGCAAAACCGCATAGTATTTTAAAAGATTTCATTAAATAAATAAACCCGTCTCCGGGGGAGGGGAGGAAGCATACATCCTACCGGCGCGCTCGTGCGCGACCCACGCCGACACGATGATGATCGTGACCAGAAATAATGTTTACCGTCCTCTTGTCCGTACGTTATCGCAGACATTTTTTTTTTTTTTTTTTCAAACGGTAACCCCGTTAGCGACAGAAAATGGCGTATTTCTGTTTATATATAGGTAGCTGTATAGTCGATGACGTGAAAATAAACCGTTTTACATACAAAACATTTCTATAAGTTTATTGTTATTATTATTTTCATGAACATTATTACATACAACTGGAGGTTATTCGAAAAAAACGCAAACTTTTTTTTTTTAGTGAGGGATCTTTTGGTTTTACTGAGATAAACGGGTTGTTTTTTATTTTTTTTTTTTTTGTGTGAGTGTTTGTAAACGACTTATCTGTACCCAAAAATCTTGCTCCAGTCAAACAATACCGAGAGGCCTCTTTTGGCCACTATAATTGTATGTATTATTTTAGATCCAGTTGGTGCGTTAGAGAGCTACAATTTTCACCGCGTCCTTATACTAGAATTTTCTAGACGCGGTGAATACCGTTTTTACGATTTTCGATCTATAGGGTATTTCGCCATTTTATGTTCGCGAATTTTTCTTCACGCAGTTTCATTTTTTAGATGCCTATTACGTGGACGCAAGGGTCCGATTAAACAAGAATGTTTAAAAATTGAATTCCAGATTCACTGTCAGTTTAACTTGGTGAAAAAAAAATTAGCTGACCGTAATGTATTGGTTTTTTTTTTTCCATGAGCGTTTTGAGTTCATAATATTTTACGATTATTACGGCATTTCAACATACTTAGTTGGGCATAACCGAACTTCGCTCTGAATCGTTTTTCGTGTCAGCAATAGTTTATCGTTGCTTACAGATGTATGAATTGAATAGCCTAATGTATCCTACTTTTTCGGCTCACCATCTCAAAACAGCGACACAGTCCCCGGTAACGGGTACGGGTCTTTTTTTCTTATTTCGCTCTTTCTTCTCCGTCTTCTCCTATTGATCCGTTCGGCACCGACGGAAGTTGTTTTCCCGGTACGCGAGCTGCCCGTAAGGACACGTTCCGGTCTATCGTCGCCGATCCATTGCCTGAACTTAATGTCAACCGTCAATCCGTCGGGTCTCGCGTGGTTCCCGGGGCCTGGTTTTATTTATTTCGTTGACAAGATTGTTTATCTTTTTCAGCAATAACTGACCATCCGCTCTCCACGCACGCCCCAGCCGTTCGTGCCGTTTGTATTTCTACAAAAGGAGAGTACGCGTCTGTCGTAATATACAATGTCTTTAAATTTACAAAAAATTTGAATTTCGATTCTTCTGTCGAATGGCTGCGTTTCCCGGTTAAAATCTGTTCTATGTACGATCGGTGCTTCGTACACATTTTGTTTCGTACGTGATTATAGCTTCACGTTGGTTTTACAATGGTGTTTTTTTTTTCTAGATTATCGGATTACTAATTTAATCGGCATAATTCGTCCGTCTTTCGAACGCATTCACCGCCGACTTTCGCAGACGTAACTTTTCATCGCCACCGGTGATAAGTTATAACAAATACTCGCGTCCACGTGCACATTCGCGCGCGCCTAGGCAAACAAACACGCACATACGCGTGTGCAAACACCTGCATATTTAAAAAATTTTTTTTCATTCTCACGTCTTCGCCGGTACACTTACGACAAAATAATAATATACATTACTATGCAGTTCTTCTTAAATGCATCGCCAACCGCTGCGACTATAAACACGTTTGTTTTATTTTGTGGCCGTGACAACTATTACTATCAAAACATGGAAACGCAGAGTCACAGATAAATACAAATTTGATCACAAATCACTGATCACGGATATGCCACTATTGTTGGACGGATAGTTGGACAGGTAGGATACACAGGGCCATTTAGTTTATAATATACTGTACGCGGCGATGAATATTATCGCAAGAGAAAAAACGATTCTGAACGGAATAGTGTTAATAATATGAGCCGTGAATATTGACCGCGTAGTCAAGGTAATCCCGGGATCAACAAAAATAAAACAGATGTATCGCCATTTGTTTTATTGAAGGATTTATTCGAATTTTTCCCGAAAATAGAGCATATCGCATTGTATCGTGTATGTAGTACATAGTGATGTAAATTTGTAATTAATATTAAATATTAAATAAAGAGTAATCTCTTTTGTCAACACTTTCAACAATTTAAAAATTGTATTATACAAAATTCCTTCTTCAAGTGAATCTCTTATACTAATAGTATGTCAACCCCACATAATTATATTTAAAACTGTGTACTTTTTAACCATATTAAAATTATTTTATGGAAACACAAATAAATTTTTTTCAATGGTAAATATGTATTTGTATAGTTTAAATCAAAAGTTTTGTTTTACTACTTCAGTATTAGTATTCATTTTACCGTTGTTATTTTTTATTCGAGTTATTTTCACAATTTTATCCGAACAATTTTTTTAATACTTATTGAAAATTACTTTGTAGGCACTTAGTTTTAAATAAATAAAACTACACACAATATGCATCAGCCATCAATTATGCTGTATGAATGTACGATTGAATGAATAAAAATAATCATAGTGTTATTCCTACTACATTGAGTTGTTAATTATTCAAGCGCATAACTGCGGCTGCGGCTACGGCTGCGGTGATATCAATCGTTATATTCGTTAAAACCTGAAAAATTAATTATGCCCAGGAAAATACATTGAAAAAAAAAATTTTTTTTTAGAAAATTTCAATGAAAAAAAATAATTGTTCAAATGATCAAGCCTACGTCTTTAGTTGTATAATGTACAGATCCTTCGGACGTGTTATTTCACATCTTTTCACGGGGTATAAAACGAATATTGACAATTCAATAGTAAAACCGCTCGCTCATTTGATCACGTACCACATAAAGGACAAAATGAATGGTATGGTCGTATAGAATTCTATTTTTAAATTATAACGTATTACTATTGATTATTGACACAACCTACATTATTCAAAAACCTATTTCAGTATACCTTAGTGTAGGTATTCTAAAGAAACATAAGTGTATTGGATATGAAGAAAGGTATTGGTGTATACTCATTCATACTGTTAGTATAAATTGCACAAAGTACGCTCGTAATAATAAAATACTGGGGATGGGAGTGGTCACTGTTGTAGTTGAGAAGTTGGAAAGGAAGGGCACATAGGTTTTTTTTATTTATATCTATACGCAATGGCAAACCATTGCTTGACGAAAGACGATTCCAACGCGGTTCGATAATACATAATTTAAAGTGCCGTAATTTTTTTTTTTTTTTTTGCGATTTTCGTTTAAATTTGATTTCAAAACGCTTTTAAAAAAGGGAAAAATCGTCCGATGATTGTGAAAATTTTACCACGACTAGCTAAGTCCAATATAAAGATTAAAATTAAGTTTCAAGATTCTACGTTCATTTATAACCGAACAACGGAAATAAAACTCCTGAAAAATTAAAATTCCTTAAAAGTTCAAAAGTGGCTCAAAAGCTTTAGCGATGATACCGTAATAAAATAAATCAAAAAGGTATTATATAATTTTTCGATTAAATTATTTTTTCTGGTAGAAATGTCATCCTTGTTTTTATAAAATAATGAAATCGTGAAATTGTACGTCTTCCTACGTTTTTTCTCACTTTCAGAAGCTTTCGGAAAAGTTACTTTTCTTATATATCGGAGTAAATTTACTAAAAAAAAAAAAAAACGTTTCCACAGACCAGAAGATCTTAGTAAAATCAATAGTTCCCTCGTTACACTCGAAATCTAAAATTCACTGTTCCTGTATAATATTAGTGTATTGTTCAGCAAAATGTGTGGGCCACTCCCTACTGTTGTTAATGGGAAGTTGGAATGGTAAAGAGAAAAAATCTGTACGCAACGATTAATCGTTGATTGCGAAAAACGATTCTAAGTGCAATTCGGTTATACGTGTTTTGAAAGCCTTAATATTTACGATTTAGAAATAATAAATTTTGTAAATTTTTCCTACACTTTATTCTGGTTTTTCCCATTTATTATGAAAATTCTGTGGAAAATCAAAAAATTATCTACTTTAAGTACCCCCCCCCCCAGTTAGATTTCCCTTCAGAAAAGATGCTACATTTGAATATCGGATGGAAATTTCCGGTAAAAAATTTGTTTACAAAAACGATGAATAATACATATGTATAATAATAAATTAAACGTCGTGTAAAACCAATATATTCCTTATTCCGTTCAGAATCTAAAAATGGTCGATTACGAAATCGGTGCTAATCTATGGAGATGTTATACTTCAATTTTACATTTATCTATCTATGTAATTATCGCTAAATTACTGTGATAATACCTCGAAAACGTTTTTGTAAAATTCATCAGAAAACGATTGTACTAATATTCTGAAAATTTTGACGCGAATGATGCCGCAGAGGTACAATAATAGGTACACATAATATATATTTGTGTGTACAATAACGTTTTACATAATATGACATTATCTGTTTTTCTCGAGACTTTTCGAACGTCGAACAACAAACTCAAGACTTTTGATTTTCAACACACGGCGGAGTATGTGACGCGCAGTGTACCGGCGAATAGGAAATATTAAAAAAAAAAAAACAACTATTGAACACATAATAATATGCATTATGCATTGGCGTGTTTCGCCTTTGGATTTCATTTTCCGGGTTGCACGTCGCACCGTACAAAATGCTCTCGGATCTCAAAATAACGGGCGCAAAACAAACGGCGGGTCCGCGGTCCGCTATAATACAGATATTATAATAATGTTAACAGAAATATCGCTCCGGAGAAAGACAACGTCGTCGTAATCGTTGGCTTCCGCCCAACCGCAGTCGGCCGGGCCAACAGCTCCCTGTCATTGGACGCGGGGGACAACTCGATCCGTACATGGTTTTGTTTCTCGTCGGTTCTTTTTTTTTTTTCTCTTTTAAATCATACATTATTCATATATGTCTATACCGGCAAATCGATGGTCTGAATCGGCCGCAAATACCGGACGCATATTACCAAAACGTACACGGCCTCGGCACTGCGTGGAAAAAATAACTCCAATACCATTGGCTAATTTAAAACGGGCGATTTGCCGCCAATTTAATAACGATAACGAAATCGATTTGCGAAATAACTAATACCCATTGACAACTTATGTATTGAAAAAATAAAAAATTGAAACTAATTGAAACTACTCGATTGAAAAATAATAAGAAACAATTATGCTTGTTGTGGTTTGTTTAAAATTACAAGAACAAAATAATTACCTAACACAAATGGTATTATTTTCAATAATAATTTCGCACATTTTCTCGTAGGTAACAATTAAAAATTTGGATCTTTTGGATTATATTCGCATCACTATACACAATATTCGTAATAGACTTAATCGTTGCTTACAGACATACATTAAATTTCCTTCTGTGTCCTACCTTTAAAACTTCCTACCCGCAAGAGTGGCTGCACTCAAGTTCGAAGTTTTTTTTTACGATTCAATGTGAAATAGTCTAATCAAATGTATTATGTCCACCCATTGGTATTATTTTTAATAAACAATACATTTATTGTAAAAAAATCAGTTTTAAAAAGATACCAATATACTACTATATCAGGAACCGCTTGGAACGATAAAATAAAATATAAACATTTTAGCGATAAGTCATTTGCAATTTATTGTACAAAATGTATAGTAAAAATGTAAATTTAAATAATGACATCTTAGCGTATTGTTACATAAATTGTACGATATATTGATTTGGCTATCGATAATTATCAAGTTGAAAAGGATATTTTTATCAATGTATGAAATAACTATTTATAATTATACATATAGTTATGAAGGATCCACAATATTTTATGTATTTGTGTGATTAAACATTTAATGTAAAACAAGTCTGATAAAATAAATTCTACTCATTTGCATTTGGTCTTGTTTTGAATAAGATATCTATCATCTTCGTTACATCTCTGTCAATGATGAAAAATCAAAACGTTATTTGTTTGCATTATATAGCTTCATTGTCGTAGGTACGAAATTGTAACTTTATTTGGAATTTAATCAGAATTCACATTACAAATTCATACAAATTGAGTACTAAAATACGGCGTTGCCAAACTCAATTATATTTAATTTAAGATTCCGAGTGGAGCGATAGTCTTACAAAGATGTTTATTTTATTTTTATTTTTTGTGGACAACTTTTCTGCCAGAAGACTTGCTACGGTATATACGTGTAGCTATTTTTCTAAAATTAAATTTCACTAGTGAGGCACTATTGGGAGGTAGTTTTTCGATTTTCTCCGTAGTTTCCTCGACAAATGTAAAAAAACCGGGATAAAACACGGGAAAACGTAAGAAAACTAGGGACATTGGTACAACATTAAACAAATTTTATTAAATAAATTATTTTACCATAAAATGACATTGTATGGTGTTGACAAAGAATTACTATCGACTGAACTCCGCTCAGAATCGGTTTTTTCGTAAGCAATGGTTTATCGTAGCTTACAGATGTACATTAAATTCCCGTCTATATCCTACCTATATACTTCCCACATATACCAGTGGCTGCACCCGTCCCCATTATCTTACCTTATTTTATAACCGTGGTCGGGGCCGAAATCGCATCTCCCGGGCTCCACCCATAGATTTTTTTGTAATAACATGAAAACCAAGGTCATACAAATTTTGAAAATTGGCCAACAAATTCATACAAATCATATACTAAATATCTGTACGTTCAATTTTTTTAAAATGCAAAATGTGTAGGGCTGTGGTGATGTACGTCGATTTGAACTGTACAATATTAATAACGATACTCCATTAAAATCGAACACATCCATAGCATAAAAATATTGCATTGTTCGCTCCACAGTTTTTGGACAGGGCGTAACTGAAACCCGCAGTGACAGTACAGATCGATTATAATGATTTCATTTCGTTTACACGTTTATTGTGCAGTTATATATAAATCTATGAGTTACAATCAGCGGTGTATCGGTAAATACATGTTTGGGTTTGCGCAATTTTGAACTATATTTTGTTCGAAAAAAAAAAAAAATTAAATGTTTTCACTGTACTGTTTTCAATCATTCAATAATTATACGTGCGATTCTGCATTCGGATATTATTTTAATACGGTCAAATAATTATCAATAATAACACAAAACACACAGAAAAAAAAAGCCCCTTTACTTAAAAAAAAAAAAAATGAGTATACGTTAGTGCGTTATTTATACACAAAAATACTCGGGGGCTGTGTATATTATACTTGGCATTTGGATAAAAACGGGTTCAAATTTGAATAGGTTTAATTGAAGGGCATTTGAATGCGTTCAATTATCAGACGAACGTGACGACTTTGATTCGTTGGTTTTTTATTAAAAAAAAAAAAAGAAAACCAGTACGAAAATGATCGATGACTCGTATTTTGCGAAACTAATAATAAAATATTGTGTTGCAGCCTACAATTATAGTGATATTACGACATCGCTTGTAATTTGTAAAGAAATTTTATCCGTCGTAATAGATACCAATACCAGTGTTGCGTATTTATTTCGCTGATGTTACCGTTGTTACCGGACCATAGTAAACGATTGCTAAACCGACCGTGCACTAAACCGTTAGTCTGCCTTTAAAATGTGATACGTCGCCATCGACGTACTGCATTGTAAATAATTGTTTACACCAGGATGTTTAAATGCCGTGCGTTTTTTCGTCTGCTGAAACCCGCTCATTGTTACCAAGGGCGTCGGCATTTCAATCGAACGGCCGTTCGATTTTTTTAGTGAACGTTCCAAACTGTACCGTTTATACACTATAGATATGTATAAATAATACATTTTTGTACTTTTTTTTTTTCCAAACGTAACTAACTTATACAATAACAGTATTATATGGTATACGGTTTCGTGTGTTTTGGATAGTTTCTCCTCTTGAGTGGGGTTTTAAGTACACCGATATCACCGCGTTAGAAATAAAACGTTTTGGGTCACGACAGAAAAAAAAAATTGTTTGTACTTCGAAAAACGAGAGTTACACGAGTGACCGCACATTTGACCAGATTATAAATTATAAATTACGATTCGTATCGAAGATTAGAGCCGTGACGCGGGCATTTTTCCGTGGGTATATTTTTTTTTCTTCGCTGAGTGAACCTTACTCCTCGCAATAAATAATATACTGTTTACAGTATAGACACGTACTTAAACATTTTTTTTTCCGCCTTTTTTCCGTCGAAATTTCGAAGAAGAAGAAAAAAAACAAAACCATCAACAATCGTAATACAACAATAGCGGTCGAAATAACGGATAATAATATTTATGGTCCGGTGTTAACGCGCATCCCCGTTGACAATAGACAAAACAGATATTGTTTGTTTTTTTTTTCTGCTGTGCCACGACAGGGTTAGAAAAACGAATGTCGGTATGACGTCATGTTGGATATTTATATACGCAGCGCGTTCCACGCAAATGGTAAACCGAAATATTTCGGTCGGACGGACGCTGATCGAAACGCAATTTGTTTATTATTTCTACGAAGACAGGAGACGCCGAGAACTATTGCAATTTTTTTTTTATCGAATAATTCCTCGCCTATGCTACAAACCCTGTCCGAGTCCCCAGGAATATTTATGCAAATTTTCGGCGCTAGCTAATTATTGTTCGGTAATTTTCGAGTTTACGGACGGACATCGGTTTTCGTGCGGATCAGAGGTTCTCAGACGGGGCGCCTTGTTTAAACGAAAAAAGGTTTCAGACAAAAACCCACCGATTTAACGTAAACGCCGTAATAACACGCCGATTGCGTAAAATCCGTTTTTATTTCGACGCCGGTTTGTTGTCATGTTGTAGGCCTATTATAAAACGATCACGCGCTATCGCTCATTCATACGACACATATACCTGAAGATTTATCGTAGACTTATTTCGTATAAAACAACCGTTCCTGTGGATGCAACGTTAATCCAACAACTCCGCTGAGCAACGTAATAACATTATGAGTGTGCAGGGGCGGACACGAAAAGGGGAGGGGGCACTGCGGGGACTGAAGTCTCTGCTCTCACACGCGCGGGTACTTGAAAAAAACAGGACTTTTACTGCAATCTCCTGTTTCCTAGATCCGCGCGCCGCGCGTGTAAAATTACCTCCGGCCGGCCATGCCGAGCTGGTGGTTTGAGAATATATATGCGCGACAAACCTACGCACATAGCGGGCATCCGGGGCGCCGTCGTGGATTCCGCGGTAAAAAACCGTGTAGGGCACGGCGGGTCGACAAAGGCCGGAAACGCCTCTGCATTGTGTTGTAACGCGGCCGCCGTTGCCGAGCGGCGAACCGCGGACCGCGGACTCGACGGCCGAGACGGAAGAAAATATCGCGCGATTTCCGACGGGTGTCCGCGACATCGCAACGATGTGACGTCGCACAGGACGCGCAGGACGACAGGGGTTCGGGACGGCGGCGGCGCGGACTCCTTTTCGCCCGGGCGTGCACGCGACGCGCGGACGACGGGCGCGTGTGAACCGGTGCGCCGTACAGGCGCGTACGCCGCGGACGTGCCCCGATGAAACGCGGACGGTTCAACGCTCCGTGGGGGGGGGAATGGAGGGGAGGGGGGTGCGGGCGACGGGGGCCGTTATAAACACCGTCCCATCGCGGCACGCAACGGTACCGTGTAAACGGTGTAAATGCTAAAATGTCCGTCGAAACGTGTTAAATACGCGAACGGTTTATTCGGTTTGTCGTTCACACGCCACGGTTTGGACACGAATCGCACCCGTTCGCGTCGTTCGACTCGTGACAATAGACTGAGACCGCCCGCGGTAACAAACAACAGCGAACGACTGCGTCAGTCGAACGTTGAGTTTGAAATTTGATATTGTTTGAAACGAATTCGGCCGGGAGAGCAATTTATTTTTTAAACTAATAAATACGCGAAAAACCAACGGAAACCGACGAAACGTGCACTTTTCCCTCTAAAATCGACAACGTACGGCGCTCGAGTGTTCGGTTACAGTACACTCTCCGTCGTACAGAACGTGCTCGGTTCGGCTTGGTACGCTACGTAAATCCGCGGAAACCGGGCGAGCGCGCTCGGCGAATCATCCCCGCGCCGCGACGATTCGAGATGACGTTTGCCCGGCCGTTGCGCGTCACGCGAAACGCGCCGGACATTACCACGGTCCGACGGTGTCCCGCTACTCGTGGGGGGTGGGAGAGGGCGGTTTCACGTCGGGATACGGGCGCGCGGGTCCGGCGCTTTCGGCACACCGCCTACCCGCCCGCACGCCGAGAAGTCCGCATTGTCCGCGCCGGGCCGTCCGCGTAAATCGGCACGTCTCGACGCGATGGCCCGCGCCCACGGCCCCGTTACCTGTCCGGGCCCGTTGTGTTTCGCGCGCGCGACGCTGCGTTTGACAATGCGGCGCGTACGGCGGTGGGCGTGCGGCGGGTTCTCCGGCCCCCGGGTGCGGGATCGCGACCATAAATCTCGGGCGCGGTACGCCCGGAACGCGAAAACGGATAACGGAAACCCTATCGCCTCCCGGCGCTCCTCCCGCCCGGGCGCCCCGCAATCGCGTCGCGCGACGCCGCCCCGGGCACCGCACACGACGAACGGACGCGGAAGTTCCGCTCGCGGTACGCGCCCGACCTGCCCGTTACCCGCGCCCACCTGTCCAACCCGCCCGCCGCTGCCCGCGGCGTTGCGTTCCCGTCCCGTTCCCGCCGTTTCCCGCAGCCGCATAGGCGCGTTGCGACATCGCGTACGGTCGCGCGAAAGAATCCTTTTTGGTTTTCGCGCGCTGATAACGCCCGTGCATTTGTACGCGTGTGTAAACGGCGGTAAACACGCGCGTTCGGGTCACGTGTGCGAAACGGGTTTAGAAAACATTCACGTTGTACGTCCGGATACCGTTTCAAAAGCGTTGGAATGGTTTTTTTTTTATGGACGGGACCCGGATTTGAAGGCAAAATATTTTTATTCAATAACGGTAGGAAATTAATTTTTATACGAAAACGCGTTTCATTTATCAGTGTCTAAGACATCGGATGCATATTTGTTTGGTTTTTATTTCGCCTTATTTACATATAAACGTCTTTTTGCTGTGTTTTTTTTTTTTTTTTTTACACAATTTCAATATTGATCCGGTAGTTTTATATACGTATTAACGGCACGGACCGATAGGCGCTCGTGAAGACGACGCATTGTCGATATTATGTTTAAAATTTTTTTCAACGGCGTTCTATTATAATCGATGATATTCGTCCCAACAAAAATCCTCCGTCAATTACGGTGTAAAAATTTCGTTGAGAAAAAAAAAAAAAAAAATACTCAAGTTAGAATATTCGTGATATCACGAAATGAAACTCTTAATAAAGTGCTTCTTTAAATGCACAGGTATGGCAATTGTTTATGATTGTTTGCATTTAACGAAGTGCGATCATTTAATTCGAATAATTTAACTGCTTGGCGGCTACTGATATTTACGACTACAAATAAAGAGACAATGCCGACACGGATATTTACTTCCCCATTTCATAATTTATTATTATCACCGTAATACTTTTTAAGTACGTACAATATGAGTAGCCGTCAAGCTAAGAACTTGAGTTTATCTAAATAAATAGAGCGTGTGCAGCGAAAGTCCGCAGGTTTTGCTGCTTTTGTATCAATTTATTATACTTGTATCGTCTGTTGCGGTTATCTATAACAACAAGATAAAATTCATATTATCTTCTATCGTTTTTCGATAGGAGCAAGATTTATCGTGTTAAACATAATCCGTAAACGTTTAAAACAATGAAATCACTCGTCATAAATTTGTCAGTTTAATTTTTATGTCACATTATCTACAGCGTTTCCCAATCATTATGAAAAATGCTTTGAAAATCAAAAAATGACATACTTAATCGCTAACGAAATCCAAATCGCGACAAAAATTGTCAGCCCAATAAGCAAATGATATAATTTATGTACAATATATAACTGTGAACGATATGAAGAGGGAGGCCGACCAGTGATGGAACCCAAGGTGATACATTATTTTGGATTGGACAAATCTCTATAATATTTTATCTTGAAACGATGGATGGGATTTTCGGGTTGAGTATTGGTCGATATTAATGGGTTAGCGCGGGAAAGTATTTCGGAATGAAAAGATATGTAATGATTGGGGTGGCTAATTGGTCAACCGATTCGATTTTTAGGTCAGAGTGTAGCGCGGAGTTGGACACAGACCAAGATGCGTAGATTATCGGTAACGGAGAGGTTTAGTCTACCGAAATGCTTGTACGGTTCGGATTTGGGAGGGCTTAGCACAGCCCCGAAATTTGAATCGCGTATGCGCCATATTGGTCGCGAATTTATACGAGTACATGATAATTAGTGCGGTGTGGATTGGGAGTTTTGATGTCGAAATCGGACGAATTAGTTTTTCTTTTGTGTTCGAGATAGGGTCCCCGAGTTAATCTTTTATCAAGCGCAATGCCGAGATATTCGAAATCGGAAGATGATGGAATTCGACTACCGTGAAAGTAAACTGTTGGGGCGGGTCCATTATGATTACGTTATATAATTTATTTACGCGTTATTGTTTCAATAATAATATCGTGGTTTTGTTTTTGTCGTTGCGGTTTTGTTCGGGAAAAAAAACAAATAAATACTCATTATACTGGCTCAAAAGCCGCGTCCAAAGTGATATTTCACAAACAACTTAATATGCATGGAAATAATCGCCGCCGCAGTAACCGTCATTCAGCGATTGACATCAGAACGGTTCACATCTTAAAACTCGAAAATGCCTTTTTTTTTAAACGATTTTTTTAAAAATCTACGTACTCGACAATCGATGAACACGAACACGGATAATACGAATCGGTTAGCAATACAATGATCGACTGGGGTATCAATTTGTTATTGCCGCAATAAGACACTTCCGATTCATAATTCGGACATCGGACAATTACCCGAACACCTCAAACTAGTGAGTATTCTTATTCGGTATTGTGATACGTGTTTAAATATTTTAAAATTATGTATGTTAATTCAAACACGCAGCCTCTCTACATTCAGCCAAGTTTTAATACGTCAGCGTTTTTATAAATCCCAGAATATTTATATTTTACATAAAAATTATTACTTATTCGAAGCACGTAAACAAGTTTGTTATATTATTTTTTAACCCTTTCGTTTTTATTTCGCTCTCCTTCTTTCCGTTTAGTTTCCTGAACACAATGAATTTACGACGTTGCGCTTCAACTTGCGCGGCATTTATGCAAACGCATCATTTTGAAAATTAATTAAAAATCGAAAAATAGCGCGGCTGAAACCTACACCATCAGATTACAAATAATTTTTATGCATTTATAATAATAGCTATAAACATTTAAGTTATGATTTCGAAAAATATTGGTCTCCAATAAATTGATGATGTCTGTAGCTCCAAAGAAAGAGATTTGGTACCTTTCGGAGGAGGGACCAGAGTAAATGGAGCTACCTCATATGTTTTATAAAAACAAAGCATTGTCAGACAAACCCTCACGTATCGCAGAATAGAATTTGATATGTATTTTTTCACATTTGTAAAACGAAAATTTTTGTGGGCAATGTTTTACAATATTTTGCAAATATTTCACAGATTTTTAAAATGCCAACCATTCTAAGTACATTGCTTTTTTCCATTTTCGGCTCTCATTTAGCTGTTTTTTGAGAAATATGCCACTGATTTTTCTTCACAATATTTGTTCGTCCGTCGTTATATTAACGTTTTCGTTGACGCAGACGTTATCACCGTTTACAAAGATATTCCATAGTTTAACATGCGTGAATACTCTAATACTCTAATATTGGATGAAGACCTTTGGCTATACCTATTTATTCCTATATCTATACATATCCACTATAGCCCGCTGCAATTGAATTTATAATTGTGCCCAAATAAGTTTTGACGTTAAATGAATTTCGGCATAACTAGGAATATACTGGTGTGACTGAAGGGCTTGTAAGCTCTTGAATACCATGAGCCACTGGCGTGGCTGAAAAGCTCGTAAGCTCATTGGATTTGTTCGTACAATGAAAGCTCATTGATTATGTGCGTTCAATGAGCCTCTGGCGTAGCTGCAAAGCTCGTAAGCTCGCGGAAGTCAAAACTCTCAAATCGAGTGTAGGGGTTACATCGTCAAATTTAAAACGAATAGTGCCAGAGAACTTCGAAATTCGAAAGCAAAAATAGTATACATTCTTCGTATTCTTCTAAAGTATTAAACATGTTAACCTAATGGAGAATTTTTAAATCGGTCGAATCGTTCACAACGTCTGTTATTTTGCGTCCCCCCGTTTAGCGTTTTAAAAATCTCTCACCTCCTTCCCTTTTTAACAAACACGATGAGCAAAAAAAAAATATTCATCAAGGCGGTATAAGCAAACTTATCAAAAACGTCAACTGAATGTCTACCTAAATCGGCCATGCTTGTAATCTTTAAACCTTTATCAATACCCAATCCCCGGTCATAATTACACATACTCCCCTCCCCCCTTTATCCTAATAAACTTACTCCGATCTTTACGAACTGCAACTTTTTTTGAAAGCTCCAGTTGTCTAGGTTGTACTTGAAGTCATTTTTTTGATTTTCAACGCTATTTTTCGAATAAAAGAACTTGAGTGGGAAAAAAACGTAGGAAAACGTAAAATTTCACGATTTTATTATTTTATAAAAACACGGGCGACCAGAAAAAATGATTTAATTGAAAAATCGCAAGACACCTTAATTATTGCCTTTTTGATTTATTTTCTTACAGTATTGTTGCCAAAACTTTTGATCCACTTTTGAGCTTTTAAGGAATTTTAATTGTTAGGAGTTTGCTGTAATTCGGTTATAAATACACGTAGAGGCTTGAAATTAGGTAACAATACTTATATTGGACTTACCTAGAATTGAAATGAAATCAAACGAAAATTACAAAAAAAAAAAAAATTACGGGACTTCAAATTATGTATTACCGAACTGCGCTCGTAATCGTCTTTCGTCAAGTAATGGTTTATCGTTGCTTAGAGATATAAATGAAACAGTCTTAAATTCTTCCTTCCCAACTTCTCTACTGCAACAGTAGCCGCTTCTATCCCCAGTACCACCTCTTTTTTTTTATATATATATTAAAGGTTTAAAAAGTTTTATAAATGTGGTCGGTGTCAGTAAAGCAGATAAATACAATTTTTGCTTTATTTTTATTTTATTTGATAGACTAGCTGTCCCATCTATCGTTGCCCATGCTATTTATTTTGTATACATTTTTTTTTTAGCTTAATTACTTGGTGTATATTTATGTATATATAAGCGAAAATACTAAAATCGCGATTAAAACAAAAAAAATAGATGGTTGTTTTGCCACATATTTCTAGTGAATTATAGTGTAAAATATAATTAACTTATTTTAAGTATGTGGGAATGGTGTTTATGATTGAAAGATGAACGGAGTGGTGTGGACGATGATGGAAATAACAAAACGCCAGACATTAATTTTTTTAATTTAATTTACTGAATTTTTAAAATATCAATACATATTTTTTATCTTCAATGACAATTTAAAAAAAACATCAGTACTATCTAACTACTAATCAGTACATCTCACTTAATAGTTAGATATTAGTAAATTTGTTCGTCTGTTCTTCCTGCTCTACTATTTCGTATGTGTGTTGCTCGACGGTCCAAATGGGCCCACCTTTCGGCTTGCTGGCATTGTTTATTGTAACACACACACAAATAAACAACATTTTTTTACTTACTGTCTTACTGATGAAATTGGGTGAAGACAGTTTATAACATTACATTTTATTGCATAAAATAATATGGCACATAGATCTTTAGAATTCATTTTATTTATATTAATTACCATAGATACGTTTTGGCCGAACTTTCACATTTTTTTTTTCATTTCATCCGTGTTACTAAGGTAATCCTTAAAGAGAGATAATTTTTTAATTATTATGAACTGAATTAAAATACTAAAAACGCGATTAAAAAAATGGTGGTTGGGATTAGAATGTTATATTACCAATATAAATATATATGATTTTATGTGATTCTTGATACATCTTGGTTTGCCTGATTTTAAAAAACTATACGGCAATATTACATGGTCCGCACTATCGTTACAATAATATAAATACGCGTTATCATTTAGGCTGTATTTATTGAAAAAAATTGTAAATGTAATATTTAGCAATTTAGTAATTTATTTGGCTATGTGTATGTAAAAGGCTATAAATAACGAAAATTTAATAATCTTAAAATTGAAAGTACATAAATTTCTTTATTGTGTAGAGTAAGAAAACGTACAATCTTAACTCCTCCCCCCCCCCCGAAATATGTTTGGGTAAACGCACCTGATACACTAACCTATAACCTGACATTTGTATCTTATTGACGGATTTTTTTTTCGATGATTACTGTTGTACACACATAATATAATATAATACTGCCGGTATGATGAGCCGACCGGTAACAGATATACTAGCCGGTAGTGATCGCGGTATAAGTCGGTTAGGTAAATAAATTAAACACACAAAACACGGGCCCTGCCGAACATATCAGGAGGGGCCGGGCGCACCCTAGCCTCCCTGGTCACGCCGTTGTCCACAATTGTAACGGTGGGTTTATATTTTGCCCGCTCGGCTCTCGAGCACACGGCGGGGACGTACGGCGGAGGTTAATATACCGAAATTCGCTTTTTTTTTTTTTTTAAATTCCGAGTGGTGCGAAGAAACTCGTATGATTTAAAAAGACAGGGATGTACTTCAGGTAGGTCGTTTTACAGTTTTCTCAGATCGTTTTATCGTCAAATGTGAAAAACCGCGAAAAAAGAGGACGAACGGGAATAACGGTACGTTATTAACGAGAATATATATAACGTCTATTTATTTTTTTTTTCCATTACATGACGTATACTAGCAGACCCAGCTGAATGTAGCGATAAAGTGATCATTGCATTCATTGACTCTTTAGCTACACTTCATTCATGATTTTAATTAACGCAATAAAACGAATACGAAAAATGTATGAAGTTCAACAGTTCATATTAGGTAATATATATATATATATCGAGTAAACGAAAAACTTAATAATAAAACTACAAAAATCAAGTATTTCAATGGCGGGTCGGCAAGACGTTTCCTAAAATTTCCGTTATTCTCCGGACCAACAGCCCATAGTCCCCCGCACGTGTGAGCTCATATTATTAACAATGCGGTTCATGGGCGACCGGATTTTTCATCCGAATATATAAATGTGTAAGTATATAAATATATAATTGTATGTACATACGGCCCGGCGCTATGAAAAACGCAAAAATGTTCAATTTCTCTGCGCAGCCGTCCGCCTGACATCTTGCTCATTCAAAAACGGCTTGTTACGTTCCGACGAGTCGCAACATTCATTTCCGCGGACCGCGTTCGTTTCCGTGCCCCGGCCAATACTCTCCGCGCCCGAGGTCGATTTCTTGACGGTACCGTAACAATCGACAATGGGTTTTCGCTGGGCCGGATCGTTAGCCCCGCGCTCAACCTTCGGTCCGGATTCTAATCCGACCGGAAATTTAATATGGTCACGGTGCAAAACAATAAATACAAACCGATCGAAATCGGTCCGGCTCGTAGCCGCGGGTTCGCCGTGCCCGTCACACATTGACACCGACACCTGTGGGATGGAGGGGGGGGGGGGGGGGGTGGAGTATTGTTTTCCCTAGATATTGAAGTCCCGCGACACCGCTGACGTCGCCGAAAGGACGGACGTAACGCGCGCGTACGGGCCGACACGACGACGCACGTAACGGCGTACGAAATAATACAAACCGGATAACAGTAACAACAACAATAATATAAACCGAAGGGGGCGAAAAGCCGTCCCCGGGACGCCGATCGCCGACGCGATAAATACGCCGTGACGGGTTTTCTCGCGTGTATATTGTGTACGCGATAACCGCGCAACGACAACGCGTGTAAGCGTACGTGTTACGCGCGTGCAGGTAGGTAGGTAAACAGAAATATTATTATTATTATTATTATTTCGTGTGGCGGTCGGACATGGGAAAACGGCCGGTTTTTTTTTCCCTTCGCATCCGCGCACAAAAAACGCGGTCGCCGGTGCGCCGTTCGCCGAAAAGACGCGCGACTCGAACGGCCGTTTCCGTCAGTCCTCCGCTCCTACGCTCCGTGGTGTCCGCCCCGTGCGTCGCGCACCGCCGCGACAATATCGCCGCGTTGTGTACCGTCATAAATTAGGTGTGTAATGATGTCCGTCCGACGGAGCGCGACGGCCGCGCGGTTTTCTTCAACCCTTCACACCAAACACCGGGAGCCGGGGTCGGGACGTTGTCGCGGCCGCGTTCCGTTCTCGCACGGCCATAAAAACCGTAACGACAATGATGGGCAACAACAACGACAACGGCGACGACGATAACAATAAACGTGCCAGGTACAACGACAACAACGGCTGACGGGCGTCGGCCCGCGAGAGGACGGCGGGCTCGGCGAGTGTGTGCGCGCCCGCGGAGCGGAGGAGAGACGCGCGCACGATTTACGACCGACCCGCAGTGTCGCAGCATAATGCGCGTTACGGTTGCCGCCGCGTATGCGTGTACGCGGACAGGTACCCTACAGCCCCCACGCCCGCGTTTCCCGGCGGTCTTTCGCCCAAGGTCCCGCGAGATGCGCGCCCGCGTGTGCGACGGTCCGGGCGAGAGAGAGCCGAAAAACCGAAAAACCGAAAAAAAAAAGGAAAAAAAACCGATTAGCTACGACTGACCGACCGAAAGGGTATGACATTATTATAATATTGTTGTCGTACGCCCCGGTGTCCTCGTCGCGTCCCTGTCCCTCGGCGGCGGCGGCGGCGGACGGTTTTGTTGTGGCCGTGTACAGCGAGCCGGTCACCGACGGGGGCCCGACCGTGTCCCTACCACGCATCCCCTCACCCGATCGCAACCCGGAACGAACACAAACGATAATAATAATACCGTCGCGCGACGGCCGGCGACCGGGTGTGTGGGAAAAACGACTGTGCGGACCCCGACCCCGGACGAGAATTTATATACGCGCCGATCGATCGCATTCTTCGGTTTACGCCGAAAAAAAAAAAAACAAAACAAAACAAAACCACCACGTGTGTAATAAAGTACACTAAATTATTGTCTGACCCACGTCCGTGACCGCGCCAACCGTGTCCGCTCCAGGTCTCCTCTCTATATTGTATTGTTATTGTAATCGTGTGCGCGATACGCGCTGGACACGAGGCGCGGGGCTCAGGGGAGGCGTGAAGAAGGCGACTGCCCCTCCGAGAGGGCATCGCGCCGGTGCGGCGCCGCGAGAGTACGGGACGCCGAATGTCGGGGACGGATATCGAGTTTGGGCGCTAAACGCGGTTGTTAGCCGGCGGATACAACCCTCCGGAGACTTACGGTTTTAGGTCCGATTCATCCAATGTTGGATTTATAACACGGATCTGAAATACTGGCACAGTTTCGTTTTCTATTTTAGATTCTGAGTGGATCGAAGTGGCTTACGGTTTTACAATGATGTTTATTTATTTTTTCCTGTGAATAATTTCTATACCGGCGATTTCGCTCGGATTTACAATTATAGCGATTTTTCTAAAAAAAAAAAAAAAACCGGATGGGAAGGTAAACTGATTTAAAGAGATAATTTTCGATTTTTCCGGGAGTTTTCTCAACAAATGTGAAAGACCGAAAAAAAATACTGAGAAAAAACGAACAAATTTTGTACAAAATTAAACAAATATAAAATTACTAAAGAAAATTTATAATGCCTATATTTTACCAAGTTATGACATATACATCGTTAATATTAACTGATCTCCGTTCAGAAACGTTTTTTCGTTCGTAATGGTTTATCCATTATCCGCTATATTTACTAATAATATTGTGCACTTTTCGTTCTATTTCACTAAGTACGGTCTGCCCTGGAGTTTTTGCTTTTTTTGCCAAAACCGTTAGGGGAGGGGTTTAAAACGTTGATGTTAATGTCGATCGATCCTTACCCCCCCCCCCCACAAAGTTTTCCTTTACTCATTGTTAACTTGTTTGTTTCACTGTCGGCTCTCGGACAACGAAAACGGGACGGGCGCCGTAAGGAATCGCGGACTATCGCAAATGCACCTGTGGCGGTCACAGTGGCCGCACCCGTACCCATTATCGTACGACGGCTTTCTTTCCCGTTTTATCTTTTATTCTGGGGTTTGCGAAACATATTGACGTGTAACACAAGTATGACGTGTACGGCGGTATCTGACGGCGGGGCGGGTATACGACAAACGCAACGGGAACATTACGGCGCCGTGTCCCATACACATAACGGGCGTAACGGGGCCGGGACTTCGCCGGCGGCGCAGGTACGTGCGCGGCGCCGGGCCGCCGTACCGCGTGGACATCTCGTCTGTAACTCGGAGCCAATAACTCGGAGTAAATAGTTTTCACGGCGGTAACATCTGTAAACTTAATCCGTAAAGCCGGCGTGTGCACGGCCGACCGAACGCCGTCTCTCGCGGTCGTGTGGTTTTTTACTTTTAGGCGCGCCGACGGGGTCCGTTAGAGCCGAACGGCCCTGAAAACGAGAGTGTTCGTAACAGCCGACCGGATTTCGTTTCGCCGCCGGCTAAACCGGGGGCACCATTCGTTTTCCAGTCTCGCGACGAGAACGCACCGTCCCCGGACGTCCGAAACAAAAAAAAAAAAACGGTCGCTGTACAGACGTCGAAGAAACCGCGGAAAAAAATATTATACACAGCGATCGCAGCGGCCGCGCCCGTTTACGCGTTATATCCCGGGACAGCCTTGTTTTCCCGTTCAAACACACGTGTGTACCCCCGTTCGACTCGAGAGCACGCCCGTTTTCCAGATAATTCCGTGCGCCGCGCGCCGTCGCCACTGCGGTCACTGTGTACACGCATCGAATCGTAATAATAATATCACAATGCCTACCACAATGTTTCGGTCAAAATTAACGGGCGACATGGAAAAATTACGTCGCTTATAAAACGTAAATTGTAGCGTTCACTTAAATTGAAACGGAGCATTTGTGCGAGAAAATTACGTGCACGCTGTTCGTAAGGCCGTTAAAATGAAATGCTATCGATATTTTTCGTTCTCTACGTGTGTCGTCGTATATACCACGTGTATCGTATCGAGACACTCTAGAATCGTCTCCCGAATTCAAGTAGGTTAGGTAGCTAAAAATATTATGGAATTTTTCCCCGTCGACGACTTTACTACCGGCAGCTTCGCTCCGACTTTGTAATGACATCGATTTTTCCAGAAGGAAATTTCACCGGAAAAGTACTTTCGGAGAGGTTAGGTTTTTTCTTAGTAAATGTGAAAAACTGGGAAAAATCATAGAAAGACCGGGGAAAAACGTAGAAAAACTTGGGAAATCGGTATTATAATATTAAACAAATATTATTAAAGAAACTACATAGAGCCTATTTTACTGTTTTACTATATGACACGTCGTATATTATCCGTAAATTTCGTAAGCAGTGTTTTTTTCATCGTACATATGAAATTACCTATGATAGCGGCTGCACCCGTTCCCGTTATCCCAGGACGTTTTTTTTTTTCACTGCCGGCTGTATAGTTAAAATTTGTTTTTCTGTTTTGCGATGACACAGCGCCGCACCGTCCTCTCGGACGTCTGAAAAAGCGGGCGCTGTGAGAAACCGTCGCGGAATATTAGTACGCGGTGATGACGGCGGCCGCACCCAAAAATCGCAAGATACCTTTTTTGTTGCATTTTTGATTTTATTTCTCACGGTATCATCACCAACACTATTCAGCCACTTTTGAGCTTTTAGGGAGTATTAATTTTTGGGAGTTTTTTTTTGCTGTAATACGGTTATAAATACACGTAGAGACTTGAAACTTGGTAATAATACTTATATTGGACTTACTTAAACGTTGTAATCGTTCACGAATCATCGGACGATTTTTTTTTTTTTTTAGAATCAAATTTAAACGAAAATCTATTTATTTTGTATGGTTATTTTACACAGAGAAAATCGGTAAAACCAAAGTTTTGAGCTACGTATAAAATAACAAACCGTAGAGTCGGCCAGTCTTTACTGGTACATCGTCGTGTTTTATTGACACTGTCTCGCGGTTCTTCGGCACACGTTGGAATATCTACAACGTGGATATCTAAATCCAGTAATATAATATTGGAAGAATGTGACGGTTCCGCAGTATTGGCAACCTTCATCGTTCCTACAAGTGGCTATTGAGCAGCAGCAGTAGTGCGTTTATGTTGCAAACAGGAATATGCAACTGATTGTTTCGTGTGTGGACAGAGTAGGGATTTTGAAGTCAATATAAAAGAGAAGATATTTCGGTGAGTCCGTGTTTTACCCGAGGGTAAGTTATTGATAAAAGTTAAATTCGCTAGTATCAGCTTATATCAGCCAACGGGAATAGTTGCAGGGAAACAACGACCGGAGAATGCGGCTGATGTTCGTATTTTCACTACGCCATCCCCGGCAAAAGTACAAACACTTGCGCTGCACTCGCTCCGTAATTATTTTATTACTCACAATACATAATTTGTTGGTCTTTTAGCAAACTAAATTTAATTTAAACTAAAACTAATCAAATTATTTCGGTTAAACGGTGAACTGTGAAAAATGTTATAAAATAATGCTTCATAGTGTGACTTATAAACATTGTCTAATTATTACTATTGGACTAAACCAGGTAAAACCGCGACAATTAAAAAAGAATCAAACACGGGTTAACACTTCACTGTTTTTTCTCCTTTTCAAAAACAATTTCAATTCAAGAACGCAATAAAAATTGAGTAGTAATAAAGTATACTATATAGGTTATTTTGAATAGTTCTTATTTTTATTTTCAAAAACAACCGCTTTTTAAAACCTATAAAACTGGTGCACCCCCCCGCGGCTTTCGACCGGGAAATTATTATTTCGGAGACCTCCCGCGCGACACGTCTCGTGGGCTCGGCGCGTCTTCCGCGGCGCGAAACATCTGTCTCCCAACCTCCCCTCTCCTTCCTGATCGCGTAATGTGTACATTATATAACCTAAAAATATATTGTAACGCTTTCGACTATATCCGTGTGTAAAACCATGTGTTTCACCTGAACGCGGCGATTTTCAAAAACACCGGGAAACATTTACCCAACCATTTGGTTTTTGTTGTAATTCGGTTGAAAACGCGTTGTCCATAGTGACTCCGAATTGGGACGTAAACCTTATAATCGTAGCGTTTTTACTGACGCGATAAAATTTTCAAATCATTTGAGTCATTTTCGAGCTATTTATTTAGACACGTTTTGACCTTATGATTTTTTTCGGTTGGTACCTACTTGGTGGATACAATCGTTTGACCGAACAGAAATGCTTGAGGAGGTTCGTTATGAGTCGTACTTGGTGGTCGGGTTTAATTTAGTTATTTTAGATTTTGAGTGAAGCGAAGAAGCTTATGCTTTTGCAAAGTGCGTCACTTTTCTAACAAATGTCTTGCTCCGATTTTTAATTGTAGAACATTTCTAAAAATAAATAAGATAGGAAAGTTACTTTAAAGAGGTAATTTTTCGATTTTCTCAGGAGATTTCTCAACAAATGTGAAAAGCCGAAAAAAAAAAACGGGAAAATGTACACGAAATATATTAGTAAAATTGTATGACTGTTTTTATTCATCTATTACGTTTCTGTGAACAACTTTTCCGTTAGCAATTTTCCTCCGATTTATATTAATGATAGAAATTTTTCTGATAGGAAATTTCACTATGAAGTGAAAGGAAGTAATTTTTAAATTTTCCAAAGAGTTTTCCCAGTAAATGTGAAAAACCGCGTAAAACAAGAGGAAATCGGGAAAAACGTATAATAACCGGGAAAATCGGCACAACATTAGAAAAATACTACCCATTAAAGAAAAATATTAAGCTTATTTAATTATTTTGCCGTAATAAAACACTCCGGTCAGAGTCAGCGTTTTTTCGTTAGCAATGGCAGTTATCGTTGCTTACAGGTACACATTAAATGGGTTGCACCCAACCCATTATCCTAGTTCGTTTTTTCATTTTTCATTACTTTTGCATTTGATACAGCCATCGGTCCAGAAGTAAATATAATCAATGCTATATTTATTTGTCATCAGTTTTCTAGGACTCATCAATCGTTAATATTAAATTTAATCAATTCGCCCCCAGTTCTCGAGACGCCTTTGGCTCAGAATCGTTTTCCGACCGTCCAAACATGCATACATTACATTCCCTCTTCCATAATCCTTCCGCCTTAACGATTTCTCTCTCACCTGCAATAGTACCCCGCCTATCGTGCGAACTACGTCCGTCTTTCGTGTTCGTCTCTTCTCCTAAAACCGTAATACGCACTCGCGCACAACAATAATCATTACAATGACCGCTCGTATCGAATTGATACGTCAATTGCGCGCGTGCATCTGCGCGTTTAGCGTCGGACGACTAGTACGATTAATGCGTTTTTCGTGTTTTCTCGTGTATACCTATACACGGGTACGCCCATTTTCCCCGTACGTTATTTGCCCGCAGCGACTCCGGCCGGTGTAATTACTGCGGTAATAGTTTTTTTTTTTTCTCCTGTTATTTTCACTCTTCGTAACGGAAACCCGAGGCGTTGCCTTCCGGTCGTGTAACCCTTCCGTCTACGACGTTTTCGCGTCCCGTCGGACCGTCGGACGCGCGCCGACGACAGACACGACAAAGACGTGGTTTCATTTTAATTGTTACTGTATGATAAACTTAGAACATCCGTAAAACATTTAACAATTAACTTTTTAGGAACATTTCCATGATGGCATATTAGTTTTGTAAGCGTTCCGGCCGGTACGCAGGATTATCCTGGTTTCCAGCTTTGTGTGCTTTTGTACTGACGAACTTCTTTCAGGACGCTTTTCGTGATGTTATTCCGTGTTAATTTTTATTTTATGTAATAAGATATAAATATTTTACAGATTTAACATAAAGATTAAAAATTTTATTATTGAATACAATAAATTTGCCGACAAGAATATTCGTTATAGATTATTACAGTGTTTGCGATTGTATTCGTGAAAATTAATGACCACAAGTATCGACACTGAAGACATAATACATCTAAGATATACAAACGCATTTACAATTTGTGATAAATTAACAAAAAAAGACAGGCAGCGGCGGCGCGGCCACTCGTGATTTTGAAATAGACCTCTCGAGTTGTGCGTGGGAGAAGGAGTAGAAGAAGGAGTAGGAGGAGGAAGTGGAGGAGGAAGTGGAGGAGTTTTTTTTTTAAAAACCGCTTACGTATTTTTAATTAAAATAGTTTACAGCCGCACGACGGCGGATTCGCGATAAAAAACAAAAAAGGCATCAATCAATGGGCGAAAACGGCTAACGGAGTTCGCAGTTTTAATGGCGCGTTTAACGAACGCTGCACCGGATGCGACGGCTAAGACGACAAGTCTTTTTTAAAATATCATGCGACTCGTGGTAAACGATTTCCTATCCTCTGCGCCACGGCGCAGGTATACATGACAATAATAATCTTAATACAAGAATGCTTTGCTGTACGCTGTGCACGATAACATGTTACGGCCGAATTTTCGTTTCGAACGTTCCGGAGAGATCGGAAACGGCCGTTTATTAGTTACGCCGCTGTCGGGGCAGGCTTTGGTTTGATTAGACGGTAAAAAATATAGTGTTTTCCCATACCTCTCTTTCAAAAAACACTCATTCCGTTAGTAAAGACGCTCCGATTTGTCCGGTGGGGTCATAACCCAACTATAATTTACACTAAAAAATTAATAAACTGATAACAAATTTTCGAAAGGAATCATACTTACGGTCCAAAAGAATAAAATGATTAATTCTGATTACAGAATAGAGGCGCCACACTTACATCCATTCATAAAATTACATAAACCAGATAGTCCGATTCGTGCATTAATTAACTTTAAAATTGATCCAACTCATAGCCTTGTTAAATATTTAAACACTCTCATAGAAGAAAACCTAAATATGAATATTGTGTTGCTTCTATACAAAAAGCACTTGTGACTTTATTGATAAAATTAATATTAAGCCAGGTTACGGAATGATTTCTCTTGACGTCAAAAATGTATATGCATCCATTCATAAACACGAAGCAGTAAATTTTTAAAAAATATATTTACGTAGTTTATAAACGTAGTAATAAATTTAAAAATTACGAATACAAGAAATCAATAAATATAGTTATTAACACAAAAACTATTTCGAATTTAATAATAAACTATGTTCACTAACAGAAGGTCAACCCATAATTAACCAATTACGGGTTGACCTTTGAGTGTTCTTTTGTCTGAAATTAACGCGCAAAATTATGAATACCAATAATACTATTAACAACAAAACGTACAGTCTACGCATAAAAGCATATTGTGGATGTAGTTCGATGACGCGTTCATTTTATTTAGAGGTTAGGTACAGACAAGCAGACAATTTAGAGTTAACTACTCAAACAAAATGAATAAAAAACACTAAATTTACAAATATTGGAAATACAAATGAATAATGGATTAAATTTCGTAGATGTTACTACAGTTTCCGTAATAAACAATAAATTCGATTTTAATAAGGAAACCTACACAAACTGATTTGTTCTCTGAAAAACATCGCTTTTCAGTTCAATATTCTATAAGATTGAACGCGTGATCCATTAAACAATCATAATTATCAACGCGAGCACAATGTTATCTCTGATATAGCCCGCAGAAATGATTTCAATTATTAAACACTATTAAAAAAAAAAAAAAAAACGCATAAACGTGTGTTAAAAGAAAAAATAACACACAACCCACACCGAATAACGTGTGGTTAACTTATTGTAGCGTGGAATTTCGAAATAACGTTTCCATTACCGATTCGTTAAAATTCCGAAAAACAATACACACGGTGTGAACGTCGTTTTTAAGAGTGATAATAATTTTTTTTTTTTTTTTTTTAATCGCGATAATTTACCCCGCGTCGTTTCTCGCTACGGGCAACCGCGAATCGCGCACCGGCGGGCGCGTTTTCGCGTTTTCCGATTCCGAACGCTCGCGCGCGTTGTCTCTGCGACGCGCGCCCGTAAAATGCGCGCGGGTACGCGGGCGCGGCGGACACGCGCGCGGCCATTCGGGACCGAGGGATTCGTAAATTAATATCATCGGGCCGACATTAACATCCGTACGTACACGGATAAGCACGGTGCATACATGCCGTCGGCGGCTTAAGTATACACGGAAATATTATTGTAATGGGTACGCGGCTTGGCAATTAGGCACGCACACAGGCATCGGGTCCGAACGGGCCGTGTCCGCACGACAAGCGTACAGGTGTACCTGTCGTTATACCGGTGCGACGCGCGTGTTTTTTTCGTTTTCGTTTTTTTCACCACGACGATATTGAGGAGTTGTGTATCTGCTTTCGTTCCCCGCCGCCCTCCACTCTCATCCTCGCCGCCGCCGCCGCCGCCGCCGCCGCCCCCCCCCCTCCCATCCAGGACTACGTCCTTTTAAACGTTACTGCTGTCATTACGCGATCCGACGGGGTCGGGTCGGGTCTCCCGAGTCCGCGGCACGCCGAATAAACAGCCGCGCCGCAGTATTATTAATATTATTATTATTATTACAGTTTATCAGAAATATGTTATTATACAGAGCGCGTCCGGAACATACACCGCGTACACTCCGTATCCGTATCGTTTTGTCGGTTTGGTTTTTATATTTCTTTTATTCAAACAGCCGACACTGTCGATTGGTGCGCAATTGTCGTAGGCGTCGTACAAGCCGTCGGGCGCGCGTAAACCGTGTAAATGAATGCAAGCAACGGCAAACCACCAATTGTCAACGAACAACGACGGGCGTCCGCGAAAGAACATTTTTTTAAATTTGTTTTATAAATATAATTAACAGCTTAAATAATTATTTTACTATTTATACGGTATACATATTGTACGCAAAGCATCGCTATCAACCGAACTACGCTCAGAATCGTTCTTTCGCAAGCAACGGTTTATCGTTGCTTACTTTAGGTACGTATTAAATTTACCTATAACGGTGGCTGCACCCGTTCCTATTATCCTAGGACGTTTTTTTTTAAATTCCGTTTTGCCACACTGTTTGTTATTTAAGTCTTTTTCGTTTATGAACGTACACAAATCATTTCAATTCTGTGTATAATGTACGGATATTTCTGCACTTTGAATGAATAGAAATTATATTCTTAGGAACGTCCCCGTTACCCTAGGACGGATTATTTACCTCGCCCCGATATTCACGCGTAGCGCCTTTTTTTTTTGATCAGAATTGAAAAAAATAGCTCGCGGTCGATATCCTGGAATTGTCGTTATTCTTTATCGTCGTGTTATTTCCGGTCCCGCCGGTTTCCAATCCCAGTCGTCGGCAATACGCCCGCCGGCCGGGTCTACCGGTGAGTTATTGGAACTGGCGGCGGGCGGCCATCGTTCGTCAATGAACGAAACACGGCCGCACGGCGAAAACAACGCGAGCCGCGCGGCTTCGTCGTCCGCCCCGCTTCGGCCGGCGGCCAAAGACCTCGCGTCCTGTTCACGGGCCCGCGAAACCCGATGCGTGCGTCCCCGTACGTCGCCGGCGCCCCCGACAGCGTTCGCAGCGTCGTCGCGTCGTCGTTTGGAAAACGACTGTCGCGCGAATCGGCGGCGAAAAACTGCGACTAGTCACTCGTCGCCGCCGACCTCCCGTCCGCCCGGCGCCGCAATAAACACGGACGACGGAGTCGGTGTCGCGTCAACGGGACCGCGGGGCCGTCGTTCCCTGCGCGGCGCGTGGGTCTGTAATTTTAGCAAGCCGAAATTCCCTCCACACACACCCCCCGCGCCCCCCCCCCATCCGTCTAGTCGCGCCTTTCGAGTAAACGCCGTAATGACAGTGCACTACTGCAGTTGTAACACGGATACGCGGATACGCGCGGTGTACGAAAATTATCTGTGGGAATTTCGTTTTCTTCTCACCGAGAAAAACCGGTATTGTATGGACGAGACGACACGTCCTGTATATTATTTTTAATACGACCATTATGCAGCGACACGAAATAATTGTTTTTTTTTTTTTTTTTCGTTACACACGGTAGCCGTGAAATAATTGTTTTTGACCGGGTAACGGGCCGAAATCGTAAAAAAAAAAAAAAAAAGTTAAAAAATTAAAAAAGTATATAAAAATATATACCTGTATATTCCGAAACAACAGAGTAGGCGGGTGTAATTTGGATGTAATTTTCATTTTTATTTTGTCATGTCCGCCGTGCGGACGAATGATATTTTTTTTTACTTTCGGTTACTGTCGTCGCGTTACTACGCACGCTCAATTTTTACGGCGTTTTTTTTTTTTTTTCACCGTCCGGTGTGAACGGCCGCGGCGGCGGCGGATTTATTACTACCGTTTTGCCGCAGGGCGCCGCACACTGCCCGCCCCGTGGAAAACGAATGCGCGCGCGTCCACATTACTGTACGGCAATAACTCGAGAACGGTGTCGTCGACTTTTCTCGCGCCCGGAACAGCGGTGCGAACAAAAACCGTTCGCACACTCCGCACGGTGGGCGCCGTTGCGGCGGCCGAACGCGACAAGACGGTCGGAAGTTGGCGGGAAAACCGAACGCAACGGCCGGCCGATCGTCGATGTCGGAAAACGATTCGTTCCGAGCGGAGTTTCGCCGACACGCGTTTCGAACGGCCGTGGTGACGTTTACGGTTTCGAAAACGACACGTTTCACAAACGGTCCCCGTTTTTCCGCGATGCCCCGTGTTCAAATTCTCATCGTCGCCGTTTGCGCGTCGTGTCGCATTGCACGGGGTGAGCAGATCTCGACGGGCCCTACGGAGTGGCTCGATTATATACGATTTTTTTTTTCCCGTATCCGTTCGGTTCGCGGGCCACATTTTCAGTCCGAAATCGCCTACTGTTGTTTCCGGATTTTAAATCGCGCATTCCGCAATCGGAAATTCGACCAAACACCGCCGCAAATTGTATATATTATTCTTTTATGCTCTCCGTCCCGAAATTCCCGTTTGTCATCTCGATTGCAGACAACTTGTCTTGTACGCGAAATCGACGAAACGCCGTTTCCGACGGGAAATCGGCGTGGAGAGGTACATAAGGGAGGTAATTTTTCGGTTCTTTTTTTTTTTTTTTTTTCCTGTGCGCGACTCTTCTACCGGCAACAAATACTCGCTCCAGTTGATAACGATAGCGGTTTTCCTAACAGGAAATCCGTCCGTGGTGATACTTTAGAGATGGCATTTTCGTTTTTTCCAAGAGTTTTCCCATCGAATGTGAAAAACTGGGAAAAACACGGGAAAACCGGGAATTACATAGGAACATCGGGAAAATCGGTACACCATTAATTATTACAAATATTATTGAAGAAAAAGAATATAGAGCCTATTCCGAGTCTATTTTTACTTCAAAAAGACTCCGCTCAGAATCGTTTTTCCGCGTGCAGCGGTTCATCGTTGCTTGCGGGTTCACGCTAATAAAATACCCGTAACAGTCACCCGTCCCCGTCGGGACGTTTTTTTTTTTTTAGGATAATCATGCGTGATGCATAATGCGTATTTGTAACCCACTGATTCCGAGTTCAATATCATCTCCGCTCGGCGAAATCCTACTAAACACGGTAACGATTTTTCCGCCGGTGTGATGTTCCCGTAAATGAACGGCATTTCGACGGAACCGAATTGGAAACGCCGCCCCGGAGCGACTGCGGACGGGGCGGCGCGGGAAGTGCAGGACGGAAGTGCCCCGGAAATTACTAAAAGGTTCCGTTTCCGGCGTCTCCGACCCGCGGGTCCGTTTGCAAATCAACAGGCGTACACGATTATGCTATTAATTATTATTTTTCGTTTTTATTATTATTGTTTCATACACAACTTAAACGGTAATGTACAATATTAATAGGTAATACAATATCGTCGAACATATTGTAATTTATATATCGGTACACTCGAACAAAACGGTTATTTTTATTCGATAATTTTTTTTAATTTTTTTTTTTTTTTTTTTTTTTTTTTTGTTTTACTTTAAATATTATACACAATGCGTTATAATAATAATAATAATAATAGTAATAATAATAATAATAATAATAATAATAATAATAATAATAGTCACACAGCGATGGTGGAAAACACGAAAGACGAAATTTTTTTTTTTTTTCCCCCGACTTCTTCTCTTCTCTCGTCGAAAATTTGAATAATAAAAATTTTTATAATAATGATTAATAATAATAATAATAATAATAATAATAATAATATATAGAGATATTGATATAATATAATATAATATAATATGATAATATGTTTAAAATAGAAAACGTCTAAATCGAGTACATAAAATAATAATCAGTTAATAATGATCAAAAAATAAAAAATAAAAATATTCTAACGGTATTTACACGATAATAATTATATATTGTAACATGCTTGTACAAAAAGTAAAAGATTTTTGTTAATTTATTTTTTTTTTATTTTTTTTTGCTCTCTCTGCCGAGCAGAGCGTCGCAACAACTAAAAACATTACAATATAATGACAATAATGACAATAATGACAGTAATAATAATAATAATAATAATATCAAATAATACGCGTATACAGAGAGCGAATCGCGCTTACAAGAAACGATAAAATTGTCTTTGGTACCTAGTTTTATTGTTTTTTCTCTCTCCCTCTCGCTGCTGTCACTCGCTCTATTTCTCTCTCTCTCACTCGACTATCATATACTTCATGACTCCATGTCGTCTGTCCGGCCGTCTCGTTACAAAACCGATACGATGCAACGCGGCACCCGGTACCTGGCGGTATCGCGGCGCGCGCGCGCGTACGATCGATTTGTTTCCACTTCCGGATTCGTCGTGTCACCGGACGGAACACCGTCGTCTCGTCGCGCGGCCCGGGTGATTCGTTCGGGCGTTGTGCGGAATTCGCGGCGCGAACCGATTGCCGTTTTCGTTTTGTACGAGGACGCCGCAGGACGGAGACGGGGGTTGTACGGACGCGCGCTGCGTGTTCGGAAAAATTGTTTTTTTTTTTTTTCTTTTTTTTTTCATTCTTCTTCCGGGTAACTGCGCGAACCGAGAAAAAACGAACGGGGAGAGCGGAGGGGAGAATCGAATAATTGCACGCGGCCTACGGCGACACGGTTTTTTTTCGCGATCTCCCTGGAATTCGCGACGGCGCGGGGAAAAAATAATACGACCGAAATATTGCACATGGGTCCCGCGCACCGGTCCGACGCGGATAACGGAAACATACCCGCGCGATTTCGTTTTTACGACTCCGGGCAGACCCTTTCCGGAAACGGCGGATTTTCGCCTCGTTGTCAGAGGAGAAGGCCGTGTGCCGTCGGCCGGTATGCGCCGCGATTACCGGGCTACGCGGTCTCCCGTCGGAGCGGAAAAGCGAGATGGTTTTTTTTTTGTTTTCGTTTTCTAGTAGTAGTGAACGACACAATAATAATTTATCGCTAATCGAGTTAATGGAAATCCGATAGTTTCTAGCGCCGTGTGTTGTTCACAAAAATATAAACAATAATATTAATAATAATAAAATATAATTTATACAGTTTCGGGGGCCGAGAGGAACACGGAGACGACGACGACGAAGATGCGCGGGCGAAATTAATTCACATAGTATGTACAAAAAAAAAATAAAGAAAAAGACAAAAAAAAAACGTTTTAAAATATTTTTTTTTTCTCGAAAAATCAGCTTTGTACATGACGCGCGAGAGAACTTCGTGTCGGCGGCGGGCGGGGAGACTGCGACGACGCCGCGGCTTACGATTCGTCGGCTTTGGCCCCGTCGAAAGGCGAATACCTGCTGCCGGTGGCGCATGCCGCGGACGGCGGCGACTGGCGCTTTTGGTATTTGGCGGCCGACCGGCCGTCCGCGTCCGGCGACGGCAACGACTCGGCCGAGGACGAGCCGCCCCCGCCGCCGCCGGTTCCGGGCGGCGACCGGGCGGGGCTGTAGCCGCCGCGGTGCACCGGGCCGCCGCCGTGTTGGTGGTGCAGGTGCTGGTGGTGATGGTGCTGGACGACGGCGGCGGCCGCGCCCGCGGACAGCGACGACGGCGAAGACGCCGAGGACGACGACGCCGACGACGAGACGACGGCCGCGGCGGACGGGGCCGTCGGCCCCGCGGCCGCGGCGCCGCACTGCTGGGACGCCACGGCCGACTGTTGCGGCGGCGCGGGCAGCTGAAACGCGGCCGCGGCCGACATGTACCTCGGGTACTGGGCCTGCGGCGGCCACGAGAACATGGACGACGGATGTTGCGGCGGCCCGGGGTACGACGACGCGGCCGCAGCGGCCGCGGCAGCGGCGGCCGCCGCGAACCGTGACTGCGACTGTTGGAAATGGTTGCCGTACACGATGAGCGAGTGCATGCCGGCGGCCGCGGCGGCCGCGGCCGCGGCGGAGTGCTGGTAGTGCTGGGGCGATGGCGGCGGCTGCGGTCCGGTGCCGTCACAGCCGCCGGCGGACGTTCTGCCGCTCGCGCCGCCGCCGCCGCCGCCGACGGACGACGAAGACGCCGCGGCCGCGGCCGCCGCGTTGTTCAACATGTGAAACTGGGCGCGGGCCGCGGCCGCCGCGGCCAACATGAATCCCGAGTTGCCGCCGGTCTGGTCCTGCTGCTGCAGGTGCTGTTGGTGGTGGTGGTGGTGATGGTGCTGCTGCTGCTGCTGATGCTGCTGCTGCTGCTGCTGTTGCTGCTGCTGCTGCTGCTGGTGGTGCAGGTGTTGTTGGTGCTGGTGGTGCTGTTCCATGACGGACTGTTGTCCGGGATGTCCGTCCTGGGTCGGCCAAAACATCGGCGTGGCCGCCCGGCTGAGCAGGTGCTGGTTGTACTGGTGTTCCAGGAACATCAGGTCCACCGGGTCTCTGCAAAACGAAAACGACAAACGATAAGTCGGGTGAGCCGGACCGGGGTTCGTGAGCGCTTTCGGGTTTTTTTCCGTTCGGCGCCGTCCTCGCGTACCGAACACGTCGTATATTTACTCACCAGCCGGCAAACACACACCCCGGGATAAATTGCCCGCCCGCGGTATTTCGGAGAGATAAACGAAACCCCGTGTGTCACAACGTGTGTCCGACTACCGGCACGTATTTCCCGAGGCGGGCGCGAATATCCAACGTGTCCAACTGTATCGTTACCGCGTCCACGGTCGGACACGTCGCGTATCTCGCGCGTCCCAGGTCGAACACGGGGACGTGTTCACGCCAGTCTGCGCGTGTCGACCGCGTAAATTGGAGATACGGTACGTAGGAGATGTCGTTTTTGATCCCGGGTGGGAGCGAAGAAGCTCATACAGTTTTACAAAGATGTTTGTTTGTTTATTTATTTATTATTTTTTTTTTTCCTATTCTCGCGCAACTTTTCCGCCGGCCATTTCGCGCCAACTCTTAACGAACAGCAACGTTTCTAATATGGAAATTTCACCAGAGGGACACTTTGGAGACGTCGTTTTTTTTTTTTTTGATCCGTCCAAGAGTTTTCCCAGAAAATATGAAAAACCGGGGGGATAACGCACGGGAAATTTATTACTATGTAACCATATTATGACTTGAGACCGGATTTATACGCATTTTAGACTCGGAAATATCCATGCGAATATGCGCTTAAAAAGTGCCAAACACGCGCTTAAAGAGCGCAAAGTACGCGAAACGATGTCTGATTATTACGGCCATTCGTTGATTGTAAAATCGTAAAATCGAAACATCATTGACGACAAAAGACACGGACACACGCACTTCGGCGTTGTATAGTGACGAACTAAACGTTACGTGAAATCGACGCGGTTGTTTTTTATGATGCGTCGACTATTGTACGCGGAACGTACACTTCGAACCCACCACCGTCCTTCAGAAACCGTCGGTCCGTGTTCTGCAGTACTGACGATAACGATAATGAACACGATAGGTAAACAAGTACGAAACGGATTGCGTACCAATCTGCCGACTAATGGTCTACAGAAATTTAATAGTTGCCGCCTGTCTCGGGATCGATAAAAACAAATGAATGTAATGAATGTACACGTAAAATATGTAAAAACGCGCATTTTCACGGAAAACGTTCAATGTTATTTATAATAATACGGGGCACGGTCAGCGAAAATCCATTCGCTGCCGCGCGCAATCGCTTATGAAAACGTTAATTACCAGTCGCGTGGTTTCGTCGCGTGTGCCGGACGCGCCTCTCTCCCGCGAAACCGGGCCGCGCGACGCGAGACGCGGCCGCGATGCCCGCCGACGTGTGCCCGTCAACCGTAACGGGCGTTCGGGATCGCGTTTGTTCCGGGCGCCCGCCGAAAACGCGCGCGAACGCGCCGGGACGGTTGACGACAACGAAACCGCGGGGCACTCGCGTTCGAAAACCTCTGGCGCGCCGCTTTCGCGGCGCGGGAGAGCGGAAGACCCGGAGCGGCGGGCGGCCGCGTCCGAACCGTTCGATGGATGGGCGGATAAGGGTGCCCGCGGTCGCCGCGGCCCGGAGTGCCGCCGGATCGCGCGGACCGCGTTGTTCGTCTCGCTCCGTAGTTCGCGCGGCGCGGCGACCCGTTCGCCTCCGGCGCGTCGATGAATAAAAGAAAAAAAAAAAAAAAACGAAACGAAACGATAGCCGAACGATAACCGTAATAACGACGATAATAGCAATAATAATAATAATAACGGGGTAATAACAACGCGCGTTAATACGATAATATTTCATGGACGCGGATTGACGGCGTACGGCGGGCGCGCGCGACGTTCCCGGGCGTCGGAAATCCGCGCGGCCCGTCGATAGGGCGCGACACGCACTACGGAACGTAAAAAAATTACGACAATAATCCGAATCTCGCGTTGTTATTTTTATTATTTTTTTTTTTTTTTATTATTATTATTATTATTATTTTCCGGAACCGGTCGGCGGCCGCGGCGGCGATCCATTAGCGGCGTCGTCTGTTATTATTATAATAACAACGCGCGACGACGCCCGCGACGACGTCGTGCGTTTCACCGGCGCAGTTTGTGACCGGCGGCGGTCCGCGCGGGAGCCGTCGCCGCGGCCGAGAGACGGACGGCGAAGGGGGACCCGTGGGGTAGGGGGGAAACACGGGATATTATTACGGTTTTTATTTTTTATTTTTTATTTTTTATTTTTTTTCGGTATTTTCAGTGTCGTGGCCGAGGTGCGAAGAAATTTCCGGAGCCGACGACGAACGAACGCGTATATTATAATTTACGCGGACGCGTTAAAGACCGCGCGAACGCGCACTCACCCGGGAAGCGGAGAGGAGATAGAGAGGAAGAGAGAGAGTGAGAGAAAGAGAGAGACAGAGCGAAATACGAATGAGACTATTATACACGAAAATGATTATTAAAAAAAAAAAAGTCGTCGTCGCTCCGGGCAATTAATTCCCCCCGCCCCCTCCCCCCGTTCGAATTAGGCGTACCGGTTTTTTTTTTTTTTTTTTAATAATCATAATCCTAATAATAACATAATAATTTCGCCCCGCGCGCGTCTCCTTCTCGCGATACCGATCGGGACCCGGGTCGACAATAGCCGCCGTGCCGCCAGCGCCCGTATACCCCCTCTCCCCTAGCCGCGTCGAATTAATTACGCGTTTTAATGTAACGATTCCCGCGTACGGGTTCTCACGTTTTTGTTTTTGTTTTTTTAATTTTTTTTTTCTCCAACTGTTATTAACGCGGTCAGACCGACCGACGCCTTCGTCGCCGCCGCCGCCGCGCAGCCTCCCGAGAATTCTTCACCGTCGTCGTAAACTACTCGCGCGGTTTTATTATTTTTTTTTTTTTTTTTTACATATTAATCAATTTCTATAACGTTGTAATTATTATATTATACCGCGCCGACTACCGCGGGAAATCGATGCACCGGATCATTGCTACACGCGTTTTATCCCGTCATCGCGTTTCTCTCGAATCGAGGGCCCCGCGCGCAATACCCGAAACGTTTTCGGATTCCTCGCGACGGGGTTTCGGGAACGACCGGGGAAAAAAAAGGGCCGCCGAAACGGTGGAAAAACACGCGCGCACACACACACGCGCGCGCAGATTTCTGAAAACCGCTCGAAACCGTACGCTTTCCGCGTGTCAACGTGTCGGGGAAGTGAAAAATCGTCGACCGTATTCCGGTTCCGTATTGTCGACGTTTTTCCGTTTCCCGCACCCCCTGACAGTGTACAAATTACTCGCGCTAAAAAAGTCGACCGTGCAGAAAACGTCGCGAGTAGCGGCCCGTTTCGAAATGTAAAAAAAAAAACCGTACAATACGCACTGTGTATGTAAAACGTCAGAAAAAAGCACTTTATACAAATAAAATTAGACCGAATGGTAGAAGGATTTACATATTCCCTGTCTAAAGACTCTAAATTATCAAATACAATTTTCCAACTGCACGACACAAATTATTAACAACAAATTATTTTGTCTGAATAAAATTGTACGTTTTTAAAAAAAAAAATCAACTTTAGTTTTACAGTATTGGAAAATTGTATTAGATATTCATTAGAGCATTCAAACCCTTCTACCGTTTTCCAGAGCTTTTTTGACGGTTTTAAGTTCCGAGCCCTAATTATAACGTAATGTGCGGTGTACGAGTGACATAACGCGGAAATATTATTAAACGTACAATCGTGACGCGGTACTGTGACGGATCGAATGGGGTACGTTCCGTATCGCGTGATCCGCAGAAATAAAAACGGGCGTGTGAGTCGCGGGCGGGGGCCCGGGCGTCTCGGATGTACGACGAAAAAATAAAAGATTTCACGAACAAAAAAGAATTTTAAACTGCGGCGGAAATCTAATGTTTTTCAATAGATTCGCGGGGTAGGGGGATGTGATTTCGGGTTGTGACGGACGGGTGAAAAATTAAAACGGGGATTCAAGGCCGTAAACACTGGGAGCCGCCACTGACGCGCGTTGGTCCCGCGTTGATATCACTCATAACGTATTCGGCGGCGTTCGCAGGGGGGCCGGGGGGGGAGGGGGTTATGTCCCCGCCACCAACGTTGACTCAAAACACTAGAAAAACGCGAGCGATCCATAGTGTCGGGACGCGCGTATTTCGGCCGAGCCACGAGGAAACCACTTGCGAACCGTATTGATGGGAAATCGTCCTTTTCTGGGAGCCGGCTTTTAAACCCGGCCGATTCGCGCGGAGAAGACGAGAGAGTTCGTTATTGACGAATCACACGCCGCTGCACGCCCACTTTGCAACCGTTTCGCGTTTTTAACGGGTCCGCACTGTCCGCCGCACGCCGAGCTACGATCGCAGCTAACTGAGGCCCCGTGCGCCTCGGGGATCCGGGGGCCGTGGAGTGCTGCCGACATCTTCCCGGTCGCTCGTGGCTCTCGGGCGATTCGCGCGGGCCGTACTCCGGCAAAGTGGGGGCGGCACGAACAGGTAAGTGCAAAGCACCGCGGACAGGTTGTGGGAACGCTCGGTCCCCGACGCGCCGAGTACGACGCAGACACGGCCGACCGGTTTGCGCGAGCCAGCTAAACGGCAGTCGGACGGCCGGGTCTCTAGACGAGTACCAGCGCCTCGGATCGAATCGAGTCTTCACTGCGAGAAAGCGCGCGACGTCGGCCGCGGGCGATTAACGATCCGGAAACGGACGCGGGCGGTCGCCCGCGGGGTGGTTTTTCGGCGCGGCGGACAGTTGCGTTCCGCCGACCCCCCCCCCCCCCGCCGCAAAACTCGGCCGAGTAACGCCGCGGCGGCGGTCGGGCGGCCCGAAACGAGGAGCGCGCGCGGCGACCGCAGTACGCGCGTTACGACACAAAACGTTCCGTGCGCGCGAACCCGCGGCCTACCGTGCCGACCGCGTTCGTTCCCTCGGTCCGGCACGGTAAACAGCGGCGGCGGCGACAACGACAACAAACAATAATAATACCTGCCCGCCCCGATATTGTTTCCGGGTCGGGCGCGCGCGCGCTCGCTCGGTCGTAATCTCTTTTTAACGATTCTCGTCTCGGGCCGGCGGCGCCTCGCAACGACGACCGCTCTAGCAACCAAAAATAATAAAAAAAAAAACGATAATACTGTTATAATACGTCGCGTTATCGCGCCCGCGACGCGGTGGCTAACAAGGCGGCCGCCACCGGCCAGGAAACCGCCGGAGCGCCGTCTCCTGTCCCGCGGTCGCCCGTCACGCCAAGCCGGCGCCTATTATTATTTCGTTATTATTTATTTTTTTTTATTTTTTTTTCAACGAATATTTCTCCGGGTACGAACTTCGTCGGCGTGAAACGCACGGGCAACGCGCGCGGCGTGCACATTGTTCTTCCGGCATTGTACTCCCCCCGCACTCGTTTTCCGACAGATCCGCGGCGCGGCCAACGAAAATCGCGCGGCGACGACGACGTCTACCGGCCGGGCGCCCGCGGCGGATCGTACGCGTACCGTACGCCGGAGATATTCGCGTGCGGAAACACACGCGTTGTGTTGTACGTGCATAAATAGTGAACGCGCGCGGAGAGGCGGGGGAAAAACGATCCGGAACAAAAAAAATTAACAAACAGCGAAGTCGATAACAAAACGATAACGACGTAACGATGCGAACGGTGCGCTGGAGAGGTGGGGGGGGTGTGGGTGGCGGAGAATGGGGTCCGCACAACGTAACCGCTGACTGCGTGTCTTGATGCGGCGCGAAGAGAAACACGCGACGGCCGCTGCTTTTTTTTTTCCTACCTTTTTCTACATTCAATTGTTCTGACGCGCGCACAATTTTTGTTCGGTCGGCACGTTGTGGTAATGTTGTTAGACTAAAACGGAAATGCTTGAAAATTCAATAGGAGATTATTAATTAACAGTCGTGATTTGTGATTGAAACGATGAAAAAAAATTGTATTTAATGTAATATGTTTTTTTTTTTTTTTACACGGAGATCTTAATAACACATATTTTGACGAAAATAAAACCGTTGCGGATGTCCCTCTGCATAACACGATTCCTGTGCCTTCTCGACTCGTCGTCTGTACAACAGTGCGGTGTAGCCCCGTGTTTTCGCGTCGCATTAATGACGAAAAGAAGAATTTTACAGACGCGAATCCAACGTCATGACGGCCGTTTTACACTGCGGCCGCGGCATTATACCGGACGACGAATTTTCCAATACGAAACCGACCGGGACAATACACTCGTCATAATCCACCAGGCGACGCCCGGGCTCGTTCGTTTTTTTAATTTCGTTTTCACCCGATAATCGTTTCGTACCGTCGTCGAAAACTCGAGCGAAAAATACTACACGTATTCCGTTTGCCCGCGACTGATTTTCCAGTTTGCGGATTTGTCGATCGGACGCCCCTGAATGCGTCGCGGCACGGCTCGAGTGGCGACCCGGCGGCGGCGTGTCCTCGCCGAGCGCATAACGGGACCGCGTGTAAAATCCGTCGCGTCCGGCGGCGATACGTGCCGACGTAAAACGTTAACGCCTGCCTATGCACACACGCCGTCGTGCCGTTGGAAAAGAAAATGATTCCGCCGCGCGGGGCCGCGGTCGCTGCGGACGGGCGCCCGTGTTGTACAGAAACATACGCCGACGCGGCGCGCGGATTCGCAAACACGACGACGCGTCGAAACGATCGGTTCGCGGGCGGTGTGCGAGCGCGCGAGTGCGTATTATTTTTTTTTTTTTTATGCGTTTTGTACGCGCCCGTGCATACGTATGGGCGGTGTACGCGGCGTAATAAGGTTTACGGGGGGAGGGGGGGGAGGTAACGCGCGACGACGTGCGTGCGCGATTACGGCCCGCGCACTTTGTACAATATAATTTTTTATTATTATTATTTTTTTTTTCCTCTCTTTTGTGCGACCGGCTCTTTTCCGCCGCCGCCGTCGCCTGCGGTTATAATAATAATACGCGCTGTATCGCCGTAATATTATTATTGTATTTTGTATCGAGTAGGAGGTGTCGAAACATAAAACAGAAAACCACCACGTACATATATACACACGTATTACGCGCGTGTATAATGTTTTTTTTTTTTTTTTTTTTTTTCAATAACGAAATAATTCGCGAGCGCCGTCGTCGACGACCGCACGCCCGCGCCGCGACGACAACGATAACGGCTATTTCGCGCGCCGCCAACAAAAAGGCTCTTCCGCGCGGGTCCGTCCAGCCGACATCCCTCCTACACGGGCGCGCACGGTAACGCGGACGTGGAAAAACCGAACACACAGAACGAGAAGCCTACCGCGCTTTCTCTTCGCGAAAAAACCCGGCAGGCGCTGCCGGTCCGGACGGCCGTTTTCGCACTGCGTGCGCCGCACGGCCCCGTCGTTCGGTGCCGTCGCCCGGGGCCGCGTGACGTGACGTCGCGGTAAACACCCCAACGGCCGCGAAAAACGCCGGTGTCCGCGGGCCGCGGCGTCACGCGGTGCCGGAGGAGAAGGAAAACGGGCGCTGGCGCGCGCGCCGATGATTTCGCGTACGGAAATAACCGTCGTGCACTCCGGAAGAAACTCGTCGCGGGCGAAACGGAATCCGGACGAATATTGTCCGTCCGGCGTGTAAATCCGCGCGCGCCGCCGTGTCGTTCGCCGGGGCGCGTCGCGCAGCGCAACGCCGTCGTGACTCGCGCTCATCGGAGCCGTCCCGCAATAATAACGACCCGGGAGCCGTTTTCAGCGCACGCGGTTGGAAGGAACGAATCGTTTGCCGACGCGTTTTCACGTAAAGAACCCGCGGAAAACGGACGAGACCGGCGGTGCGCGCGCGCCGCAATTGAAAATCGCGACTCCCGAGCTGTACCCCGGCCAGGGTGAAACTGCGGTTTGAATCGCGGAAATCCGACACGACCGCCGCGAGGGCGGCCATTCGTTTCAACGTCAGTTGTACCCGCCACGTACCACCAAACGGATTGGACGGAATCGGTCAAGTACAACAGAAATATATCGTATTCTAGAATTATAAATTATTATACGAATCGTACCAAAATTAACCGGGAAACGTCTGTTCGTTTCAATTTCAACTATCATTTCTCCGGCGCAATGATGCGTGTACATTTTTTCTGCCCTATAATTTTTCTTTTTTTCTTTTTACGTGCGATTTTTGGCGTGACAGTTTGTGCCTGTTTCACTATTTGGCACACACTCGAAATTGTCTACCGTTTTGTTTATCTCTGAGGGTGTGAATCGCCTAGCCGTGGACTCGCGTAACGGGAAGGCAGTCCGTTTGAACATAATACAGTAAGCGTAAAATAACGATAAACGACACTCACCTTTCCAGTTCTCCCAGTCGCGACGAATCGCGAAATCCTTTGGCAAAAGGGTTGCTGTCGATTTTCAATTTTGTGATCTGTAACGAAAAAAAAAAAAAAATAGAAAAACACCGTCCGTGAAATGTCGTACAATGTTTGAAGGGCGGTGGCGAAGTTCGATCATAACGACAGCGTTTGATTGTATACACATTGGTGGAGAGAGTAAAAATAAGACCCCGAACCGAATTCGACGCGTCATGAACGTCGTCAACGCCTACGGCGAGCACGAAATCCATACGGATCCGATCCAATGTTCAAGAGTAGATCGGGCTCCGTTGGAATGTCAGGGGATCCGGATTCAAACGTGTTCGATTTGGATGGAACGATTTAAGGCGGTAACGGACACCGGTAGCGTACTGTCGCGTCACGCGTGAGCTCGTGCGCTATCACATCCGGACCGAGTTTCGCGCCCCCGTGCGTTTTAGCGAAATCGCACGGCGACAATCGTATTCCTTCCGTCGAACCGCCATTACGGGCTTCGTTGTTGTACGCAAACGGATCCATCGGTCGGGGAGAGGGGGAGGAGGGGAGTTATGACTCGGACGTCTCTCGCGACACCCACCACAACAGACGCGGGGGGTTCGTATTATTGGCCGTTAACGATCCGCGGAAACGCGCTTAAAAAAACACGCCGGTAAAGCGCCGAAAGAACGACGACGGAGGGGTTTTAGAGTCGCCCTTCCCTTCTAAATATAACGGCTATTCTTTAGGTCGATTTAATTAATAAAACCGTACGTGTTGTGTAAAACGAAACAAAAAAAAAAGTTACCGTTTTTATTAATCGTTGTTTTTGTGGCGCTGGAAAATCGTGTTCACAAATTTAATCCGTTCGAGGTCGAGAGATGAACGGGGGCAGGGTACTATTATGCCCCTCTATTAGTTTTGCGTTTTCATATCATGATATTCGATTAATGATTTTCGGCGTTTTCAAAGTGCTTTTTTGCGGATTTTAAGGTTAGGAGTTATATAGCCCCCCACCATTGACCCGTCGGCTTAAAAGTACGAAAAAACGCGACCAACAAATGATTGTAATATCGAAACGCGTGTATTCCGGCCGGGTCACGAGGAAAAGTTCGGCGTAGAAATCGCAGGCATTTTTTCTTTTCTTTTTTTTTTTCGACTTTTTCCGCAATTGCCACAGTCGACTCGGGCAGACCTTCGACGATCCGTTAGCAATGCTTATTCGCTATCCCCTCCGCCTCTTCCCGCTGTGGGAATTTCCGTGGGTACACAGTAAATTACAGTAGTGTTAATAACGCGCACGCAAGCCGCGACGCGCATGGCAAAAGTAACGAATAATACGGAGTCGTTTCGGTACTTACCAGTTGATTTTGATAAGCGGTGACGGCCGTGAACACGGTTTCCGGGAACACGAAAGACCGGTACTTTTCCGCGTCCAAGTCTGTGACCATGCCCCGCCACTTGACCAGGTGTATCCGGGGCTGGTATCTGTGCATTGAGTTCAAAATGATCTGCGCGAAAAAATAAACACGGAATCGTCAATACATGTAACAAATATACGTAATAATATTGTTATAAAATACGGAATGGTAGGTCGGTGTACGCAGTGCGGTCGGCTCGAAAGAGGGGTGCAGCATTTGAATCACGCGATTAACAAAAAAAACAAAAAACCTAAAAAACGGGGCGGACGGGTCGTTATAGGGGCCTGGATGTTCTATACCGCGGACGCTTTATAAACGTGCCGAATTTTAATGGAATTTCATTAAATTTCAATACATTTATGGACGTAAATGCGGGGGGGGGGTTTAGATCTGAGCTATCTTAAGCGTTCCATAAGATATTTCAATGTGTATATAGGTATAAATATCTTTGTTATTATTAAAACGTATAATTCATAATCAACGATAATAATTATAAATATAACAATGGCAATAAAATAGGGTTTTCATTGAGTTTTCATTTTAACGTTCCGATTATTGATGGGCGGAACCGACTAGTTTTGACTTCGGTCATCAATCGACAGTTTAAAAAAAAAACAACCGAGGGATTGAACTCGTATTTTTATTCGTCGATTGCTTTTAAAAACTTTGTCGGTATCCGTGGGAAGTGATTTTTTTCATTTTCCCAAGAGTTTTCTCTAGAAATCTAGGAAAAACCCGGGAAAAAACTTAAGAGAAACGGCGGACTATTTTGCAATATCAAAGAAATATTATTCAAGAAAACGTATAATGCGTACGCGATTGTTGTTTTACCGTAATACGACATGTATATACATATATGTCGACAATAAGCATCACTATCGACCGGACTCCGCTAAGAATCGTTTTTTTTCGTTAGCAACGTCTGACGTATATAGATAGATATATCAAATTACCTATAACAGTGGCCGCACCCGTTCCCATTATCCGCAGGACAGCTGTTTACTGTCGAAACCCGGTTAACAGAAACTAGCAGAAAATTACGAAGAAAAAAAAAAAATTAATACATTGTCGGCTCCTTTATCAGCGAGATTATCGTCAATTCGACCCGGAATTTCGTCAATTTGATTGTGTTATTTGTTCGGCGTGCAGTCCGCGCGACACACGGATTTTTAAACGCCCGCGCCTAAAATATTATTATTATCGTACGGACGGGACCGTAAAATATATATAGAAAAATAATAATAATAATGATAAAAAAAAAAAAAAATAAAAATAATAACGTTATGTCGGTCGCGCGACGAAGGCGAAAACACGACCGCCGAGCCGTGGCCCCCGGTCCGTCATCGGTGGTCGTAAACCAACCGGCAATTAACCGCGTTTTTACTGACACCTTGGGCAGCCGCGCCGCCGATGGTATCTCCCGTAATAATATTATATGCCCCCGTAAACACCCGCCGCCGTCGATCCGAGAGCCGTCATAAATTCCGAATTGCCTTCGAAAAAAAAAAAAAATAATAATAATAAAAAATAATAATAATAACAACAACAACAACTACGCCGACACGGGGCCGAACCGCGCGCGCACCATACGGCGGCGGCGGCGGCGGCGGTAATGGGAACGTATTATAGAAAAAAAAAAAAAAAAACCGAACATCACACCGTCAATTGTCACTCATAATATTTCGCCTCCCCGCGTTTCTCCTCCTCCTACTCCTCCTCATCGCGCGTTCGACCGGAGGAGTCGCGTCCGATCTGCGGCTCACGCCCACTTCCTAATTATCAGGTGTCGAACAAAAGGTTTCTCCGGCTAGCCGACCGGCTACAACGCTATCGTATACCTGTACACATTCCTATAATACCCATCCTACCGGCTATTACCAACCTCTAACACCGACTTGTCTACCGCCGTATAATAATTAACCGTGCGGACGACGACGACCACTGCGGTATAGTAATAATAATAATAATGATAATAACAATATTTATGTTTTTAACGTACGGGCGGGGTGGACGAAAAAACGAAGTTTTCCGGTTAATTTTTTTATCCGAAAACGTTACGGGGGGGGGGACCGTCGGTTATTTTTTTTTCCGTGTTATTAAACATTTTGAAAAAACGTTCGACGACTCCCACTATCTCCTCCGACGTCCACTGTCGGCGGTACCGCGGGCGTGTCGGACGGTGGACAAACGGCGTGCTAAAAACCCATTCGTGCCGGCTGACGGTGACCCGCGTGTTATTGTCACGGCGCGCGGTCGACGGGCGAGCGGCCGATTGCGGACGATGAGAATTCATCGTCAACGGCAAGTACGCGTACGTTTTTTTTCGGTTGTACGCGTCGTTTTCTCGTTCCTGTTTTTTTTTTTCTGATATTGACGTGCCGACACGATTGCACGCAACCGTACGACGAAAACCGATCGTTTTTCGTCGTACGGTTGCGTGCGTTATCGTATCGGTATTATCGTCTCGGCGATTGACGGACGCCGTTTGCACTTGGGTCGGAACCCATCGTGGCACACGAGCGCGCGTATTGTTGCACGGGCAATCGCGTCGTTTCTTTCCGCCGGTCGTTCGCCGGCCGTCGTTCCGCGATCCGTTTACCGAATACCTACGGAAACCATCAACGCCCCCGTCGCGCGCGCGTGAGCCGCGGAAATCGCACGTCCTCGGGCAACTGCCCCCGGTTGCCCGGCGTGTTTTTTCGTTCGGCAGCATGTTTAAGTGCACAACGTTTACGTCGGACACGATACCGGCGGATTTCGCTCAGGAGTCGCGCGCGAAACGGGCAGTGCCACGTAATAACAATAATACGAGCGAACGAGCTCCTCGTGTGACCGTGTAGAAAAAAAAAAAAAAACCCCGCTCAATTTACGCGCGCGGCGGACCGTGTTCGTCGCGAGCGAATTTTCCAGATTGTCGCGGTATCTTCTACAAGACGTTGTATTGTTTTACGACGATACGCCGCGTAGTGATGGGCGATCCCGGTGTACGTCGAACGCCCGACGTCACTAACGTTATTATTATATATTTAATCGGATAGCGATCGACGACAGTGTATGGTTCGAAAATCGTAGCTGCGAAAACGGCCGGCGTGAATAAAGGGGGAGGGCGTTTGTTTGTTTGTTTTTTTTTCACACGTATCGATTGCAAAACGCCGGATTTACACGTTCCGAAAACGCGACGTGCGCGCGTACTGAATACACGCGTACACACACGAGCGGCGGACCTTTCCGGAAGAACAAACGCTCCGGAAACGACAGCGCAAAACCGCGTTGGAAAGACGGAGCGCGCGGACACGGGCGACGCTTCGACGCCGTCCGCGGAGGACACGGAGGGACGACAACACTCGCGCCGCGGCGGGCGGCCCGGGTCTGGACCGTTCAAACGCGCGCGAGTGTTCCGGTCCCTCGCCGGCGATCCGATTCCAGCGCGACACAAACACTCGCACGTTGTTTACCGCCACCGCTCCCGCACGTTGCCCGCGTCGCGTTACGATAACCAATACGCGTTATCGTTAAATCGATCAAATAACCGTTCGGCCGCGCGACTCCGGGACGTCCTCCGGGTAAAAACGCGTCGCCGTTGTGCCGGTCGGTACGTCGCGGCCGGCCAAACGAAAACCCGTACCGCCGCCGCTCTCCGGCGAAAACGTCGCCGATCCGCGCGAACGAAATATCCTCTGGGTCCCGCGGAAGAACGGCTCGGAAAAGTAGTAAGACATTTCGCGCTTGCACGGGTCTTTCGACACGAGCGGACGAAATGAATTTCGAAAAATCGCCGAACGGCGCGCGACAGCGCACCGCGCCTAATCAATTGCTGAGGCGCTCGGCCTTAACGGCGTGTGTTTCAAACGGCATAAATGTGTCGTCCGGTCCGAATCACAACGCGGAATCGATTTTTCCGAGGAGCGACCTTAGACCGCACAATACTTTCCGAGCGCGCGTCGTTCGATTCGCGTACCGGCCAGTGTTGTGTTTTATCCGGACGGCTTTTTGTTTGTACGTTTCGACTTGTCCTGTACATGTGAGAAACGAGTGTTCCGAGCCATCATTACCCGAGATAAATAACTGAGTCGTCTAGACACGATTATATAAACAGATTGTTGAGCGACATCAAACGAAATCTAGATAACGTATACCGGCCGAGTTTAGTATACTTTTAATATTTTGGATTCTGAGCGGAGCGAAGAAGCGGCTTATTGGTTTTGCAAAGGTGTTTGTCTTTATGTTTTTTTGTTTTTTATCTATGCGCAACTTTTCTACCAGAAGACGCTTGTTCAGATTTTTACGCACAGCGCCTTTTCTGAATGTAAACCGATGTAGCGAGGTACTTTGAGAATGTTATTTTTCGATTTTCCCGAGAGTCTTCTCATCAAATGTGTGAAAAACCGAAAAGAAACGGTGGGAAAACGGGAAAAACTTAATAAAATTGTATGAATAAAACCCATAATTAATTATTTTACTTATAAAATTTTAAAATACCGTCGACAGAGCATCGTTGTCAACAGAACTCCACTCAGATTGGTTTTTTCGTGAGCAACGGTTCGTCATTGCTTACGGGTTGTACGTCAAATTATCCGTGACATCGCCTGCACCAGTATCCATTATATATAGGTAATCTTTATTATAACAAATTATATAATTTATAATCAACGACAATAATTATAAATATAATAATAATAATAAAATATGGTTTTCATTGAATTTTCAATTTAGCGTTCCAATTAGTGATTGACGGAACCGACCGGTTTTGATTCCGATTGTCGACCGACAGTTTAAAATAGCGACCGCGGGATTAATCGGTCGCAAAGACCTTTGTGCGCCGATTGCTTTGAAAGACTCGATCGGTACTTATGGGAAGCGGTTTTTAATTGGCCCGGGAGTTTTCTCTACAAACGGGAAAAACCGGGAACAAGAGAAACGGGAAAACAGGTACGGTATCAAACAGATATTATTCAAGAAAATATACACAATGCGCACGCGATTGTTTTACCGTAATACGACGTACACATGTGGCGTTGACAACAAGCAACACTGTCGACCGGACTCCGCCAAGAAACGTTTTTTTTTTTTCGTTAGCAACGATCGACCGTCGCTCACAGGTATACACTAAATTACCTCATCCCCCCCCCCCCCCCCGTTGTCTATTAAAGTTTCTAATTATTTTACTACGACGTTTGAATACCGTTCGTCTCCCCGGTCTGTTTTCCAATTCCCGTTCCGTATTCCACTCCCCCGACTCCCCGCCCACAACACCACCCGTTCCCGTCCCGTCCTAGGACAGCTTTCTTCTTTTCAAGTAAAGTTTCGCGCGCGTTTCACGTCTACATTATTGATATAGTTTAATTCAGTTGCACGAAAACGGTCGTAAACGCGGCGTAACGACCGCCGCCGCCATTCATGGTATTTTATTCCGTCAATCGTTGAAAAATAAACACGCGCGCACACACACGCACACACACGCGCGCATAAGTATGTATATAAACGATTATGTTATTATTGTACGCGTTTTATGTATACAGACGTAATCGCCACGGACGGTTACCACTAATATTATGCCTACGTATCGTAAAAAACACTCGTATACGCGATATTGTATTGTAAGAGTTATATGTGCGTATGAACTGTTTTTTTTTTCCGCTTTCGGAATCCCATACCTATACATAGAGGTTAGGTACCTATTAATATTTTTTTTTTTATCGTCGCAATACATTGTTTATAACGATCATGTGCCCTTGAGCGTCGCGATAGAAAACCTTCAATGCGGTACACGGTTAGTGGCGGATTTGCGGGATAACGGGGAAATCGCATTTTTTGTTTTGAACTTGTACCCCTTTTTGGACTCGTAGATAATAAATGACGGACTCTCCTCGTTTGATCAGTGTTTCAAGTGTTTTATGACTGATAAGTCGCGTATTATACAATTGCCGTAGAAATGGCCTATCCTAATCGTCTATTTTGGAACAACTAAACCGTCAATTGCGGACGCGTTTGATAACTATAATCAAATGAACGATTAAAATTTTACCAAATCTAGAAAAAACTATACGTAGGTATAAAATGCTTTTTAAAAGTATTCAAAATGAATATCGGAATACTGTACAACAATAGTATTTTTAATCATTCCGAATACCTTGCAAAAAGTATTAGCTTGAATTTAGTAAGGCATTTTTGGATTTTACTAGGACACCCCTGTGACCCCACCTCCGGGAAGGTTTTAATTTTTTGTAACAGCGCCGGCCTCGACTCGTCACTTGAAAAAAATAAAGTTCTGATATCGAGGACAGGCGGTGGGCCATTCTTGTGAGTGCATGAATGTATAATTATACATTATATAATTTATTGTATCCTAAGCAAAGACAAACCAATGCTAATAAAAAACGATTTGGAGCGAAGTTAGGTTTGTATACATGTTTTAAAAGCCATATTATATACACGAATTTCATCAAAATTTAATTTTAAAGTTTATTTAAAAAAAAAAAAAACATTGTTAGGTACATTAAATACTATACAGCTAGAGTAAGACTTATAATGAACCTAAATATAACCCGAATATACAATCTGACGAATTTTCAGCCGATTACCGCGGGCTAAAATGTTTTTATTAATTTTCCTGAAAAATTAAAATATTGTGGAATTTCGGCACTTTTAGATTCTGAGTGGGCTCGAGTGAAGCGAAAAAGCTTATGGGTATACGCAATTTGTCTACAAGAAGACTGTCTCAGATTATTTAAATGTAGCAACTTTTTCTGAAACGAAATCGGTGTGGTAAGTTACTTTAAGGAAGTCATTTTTCGATTTTCTCAGAAGTTTTCCGATCAAATTTGAAAAACCGAAAAAAAAAGAAAGGAAAACGGGAAAATGTACGAAATATATTACTAAAATATTAACATTTTTTTTCTGTACACAACTTTTCAACCAGCAATTTCGCTCCAACTATCATAATGATAGAAATTTTTCTTAAAGGCAGTTTGACCGGGAAGGTACATTAGGGATGTCATTTTTCGAGTTTTCGAATGCGAAAAACCGAAAGAAAAAAACACAGAGGAAAAACGGAAAAAACGTAGGAAAACTGGGAAAACCGGTACAACGGTAAACACATTTTATTAAAGAAAATATATAAAGCCTATTTAATGATTTCACAATAAAATGACATACACACTGTTGACAGAGCATCGCCGTCAACTGAAACCCGTACAGAATCGTTTTTTCGCAAGCAACGGTTTATCGTCGCTTACAGCCCGTGTACACCAATTTGCCTATAACAGTGGCCGCACCCGGTCCCCATTACCCTAGGCCGTGTTGTTTCTATTACTTCGGTTTTTATAATGTTACCGGCGCGTACCATATCATCGAACCGCCGAGCTCCGGTCGTTTTCGGGCAATATTACCGCTGTGCCGAAAGCGTACAAACCGAAAACCGCGAATTACCATAACGCGCCGGGGCGTCCCGGCGGCGGAATTTGACGAATCTCTAGCGGAGAACGAAACCCTTCGATATTACCGTTCGCAAAGGCCCCCCATCCCCATCCAAAACTTGACGGACACACGACCGACCGACCGACCGCGGTCCGACCGGTCGTCGTCCCTGCGGGCGGCGAGGAGAATATATGTATAAAATGATAATTCGTTTATTAACGGCAGCGGACGTTGCGGCTGTAAATGTGTCACGCGCAGAGGGTCGGCGGCCGCCCCGGGCGGGCGAGCGAGAGCGGAGGACGCAATAATAGCCGTGGCAGGCGACGGGGCCGTGTGTATGTATGCGCGTCGAGGTTTTTTTTTTTTTTATTATTTATTTATTTCGAGTCGTTAAAACCGAACGACGGAAAAGAGGTAAAAAGAACGAAAGAAGAGAGAGAGAGAGTAACAAAAAAAAAAAAAGAGCGTAAAAATACGAACGGAAAGAAATTCGTCGACTGTCACACGACCGCGAGCGGCTGCCGCGCGAGTGTCCGCGGGGGGGCGCGCACGGGCAGCAGCATTCCACAGCGTCGGACCGCGGCGAGAGACCGCGCGCGCCCGTCCGGACTGCCGTCGGTGGTCATCAGGCCCCCCCGACTTAGAGGCGCGCGCGTGTGCGCTCGCGCGCCGCGTGCACTGTAACACGTCGTTGTCTCGTGTCCGGCGCGTTGTTTTTTTATAACTTTTTTTTTTTTTTTA
>CABPRJ010000964.1:0-119698 GCA_902439185.1 Cinara cedri | reverse complement strand
GGGGGGGGGGGGGGGGGGGGGTGAGGGAAACAGCCGCGCGCGTACACATAAAATACGTGTCGTACGCGCGACGTACCCGGTCCGCGGCCGCGCGGGTCTGTACGTGTGCACGTGCAGTGTGGCAGGCATGGCGAGCGTTCGAATTATTATTTTGTTTTCATGCCCGGCGTTCGCAGCCACTCTGCGTTTCACAATGTCGCGCGATAAAAAAAAAAAAAATTATATAATAATAACGAAAAAAAAAAAAAAAAACAAAAAATGTTTCGGCTAACGATTATCCAATTAACATGACAAAGGTTCGCTACACACACGCGCGCACGCGTTTACCGGCGATTTACGTCGTTACGATATTATTACCGTGGTCGTCGGTCGTAACAACATACGTGTTATAAACGCGTCGCGCACACTCCGCAAACGTGTTGAGCCGTCCGCGGTGTTGCAGACGTCGTACGCGCACCGGCCCGTAGGTGCATACGACGGGTCACACTCGGTGAGCCGAGGGGGGTGGGGAGGGGTGTCTGACGCGTCACAAACCTCCCCGCCCGACGCCCACATACCCACGCCTCCGTGTCCCCTCCAGCAGATTACCCCGAGAGCTTACGCGGAAAGTGTGAAAAACGTAGGACGAACGGGAAAACCGGTACAACGCGAAAGCGTCACTAGAACCCCGTTCAGAATCGTTTTTTCGTCGCTCACAGACACACGTTGAATCCCGTTCTGGGCCCCGCCTTTCCGACTTCCCGCCGACAACGGCGGCTGCACCCGTCCCCGTTATCCTGCTTGTTATAGACATTTTCAAATAGTTAAGTTTCAAATTATGTACTTTAGACGGCCAAGGCCAAGGCGACACTTTGATGTCGGACTGGAAAAGTAATCCGACAGTTGAATCGACTACGAAAGTTACAATGTCGGTTCATTCGTTTGTGTGTCGTTAAAACGACATTGGTTAAGAGTCCGACCGAAGGGAGTACAGAGTGTCGCGTGTCGCATTTATTTAACACGACACTAAATGCTACAACATTCGTGTTGTTAACTTGGTGTTCAAACCCTGTACAACCCTGTCGTCGGCGTGTTCAAACGCGGTCAGAACAACATCGATGTCGCTATTTTTTTTTTTTTTTTGAAATATTCACCGAGCGCCCGGACACGGTCGCGCGTCGGCCGAATCGCGCGAAAAGTCAAAATTAAAAAAAAAAATCGAAACCGGCCGCTCACGCCGCGCGCACGTCACGCACGTTGTTACCGTTCTTGGTACGGTTACAGGTCGCGTGTGCCGTGTTGCGCGCGTTTCGACGGGGCACGGGGTCCGGCATTGTCCGCGGCCGTCGACGCCGGATTCCGCGTGAAACCGAACACGGCCGCGGACAATATTCCCGTCACGCGGCTGCTGCGGGCGCACTCGGGCCGCGGCCGCGGACAGTTTTCCGTTTGTTCTTCAATCGGTTTGCGACCGCGACAGAGCCGGACGCCGTCGTCGTCTCGACGTCACGCGACGGACGGAGCGGAGCGAGACCGGTCGAATAGCGCGCGCGCGAGACGCGCGGCGCCGCGGGGAGACGGCAAAGCGGCGCCGCGGAGAGAAAATCTCCTCCCCCCGGGAGGATCGTCCGATAAGGGCCGGGCGGAAGCGAACGCCGAACACACGGGGAATCGCGGGGGATTATTCGGGGAACCGAGCGCTATAACGGCGCGGATACGGCACGAGACGCTGCGGGGTCGGGCCGACCGGTCCGTCGAATCAATAACGGCTCGCGCACTGAACCGCGCCCCCGTCACCGTCGGCGGGAGACCGATTGAATGACCGGTGGCGGTGACGGACGGACGAGAGCGAGGCGGGACTCTCGGTAGACCAGCTGGCATGATGCGACGTGTTAACGGCGTGTTGCTCCGGATAGACAGCGCCGGATCGGAAGAAGTTTGTCTTGCGGCCGCGGGCCTCGGGCGCGAGCGCGACGACGGCAATTAACGCGGTTGACACCCGTGCGCGTAACGACGACGTTGCCGGCCGCCGCGGCGCGGTTTTCGCCCCGCGTTTCGGCGCTGCCGGTATGACGGTCGTAACGGTAATTGTTGTTCGATTTTATTGCCGATAGGATTTCGCCGGGCGCCTCCTCCGCAATGCCCTTGGAAAACGTGTGCCCGCTACCTGCGTTACGGTACGGGGGAAGCCTCTATAGGCGTGCGCGTAGCATTAAAACGCGAAAAACAATGTCGCGTTGTCAAACGGGCGTAATCCGACTCGGGACGGCCGGAGACCTTAAAAAAATTTGATAGCATATGTATGTATGTAGGTATATGCGTTATATGCGGTATACCGCACAGTAACCGTTGTAATCGGTATGACACCTAAAAAAGAAAAAAGGAAAAAAACCCCGCGCGCAATATTATTATTGTCGCGGCCCCGAAAACTCTTGCGGAATAATAAAAAAAAAAAAATTATAAACGAAACGATAAACATTTAATGTTACATATGAGAACGCGTGTGGGCCGGTTACGAGTTTCGCAAATAATAACGATAATTATAGTGTTATTATTATTTTTTTTTTTTTTTTATATATATATACGCGACGAGTTTAAAAGCGATTAATAAAAAAAAAAAACCTCCGGTCGAACTCGCACAGGCCGTCATTATACATATCATTATTATTATAAATTTATATTGTATGGTTTCCGATGATGATATTATATTGTATATATATATATGAATCGTGACGGCGGCGGCGGCGGCGTTTGTTTCTTTGTTGCGCGCCGAAAACTTGTGCGAAAGAAAAAAAAAAAAACCACAAAATAATAATCGTTTATACGTTACATACGGTCTTTAGTTGCGGTATTAAAAAAAAAAAAAAAACGAAAACGAAAACGCGTATCGCACGTTGCACGTTTAGTAATATCATGCAGGCGGTCGGGTGTATTATAATATTATTACACGCGCGCGTATGGAAAAAAAAAAAAAGGTGCGATAAAACAACTTCGCGGTCGTATACGGGCGGTGGCAGAGGGGAGGGGGGGAAACGGAAAAAGAAAAAAAAGCAAAAACCGCCGAAAACAAAATGGAGTCTCTAAAATTATTTATTCCGTTCGCGGCGGCGGCGGCGGCGGCGGTCCGGGTTTTCGGGGTCCGGACGGATGTCACGGACGGAAACGCCCAACACTCGATACGGAACAATCGCGCGCGACGGCGGCCACGAATAATTCGTGTACGGAGAACGCGCGAAGAGGAGACGTACGTGATGTGTTCTTTTATAGGGGAAAAAAAAAATTGTGTTTTCCTATCTTTTCCACTCTACCGCCGCCATCTACTGCTACGATAATTGCCGTCGTTCGTTATCCGCACGTTTCGTACGCCTCCTTGCGCGCCGCGGTGTATTTATAATTCGCCGCGGACCGAGTGTGGAAAATTTAACAACAATAATGTAAAATGCGTTTCCGAAGGCCGGCGTAATAGCCGCGCCGCGGCGTACCCTATTGGCCGCACGAATGTTGTGTTTTCGGCGGAAGTGCTGCGGTCGGACAGAATATAAAAGTGAACAAATTCGCACGCCCTCGGATTTCGGTTCGGGGCGGGGGGGCTCGTCGGCGGGTCCGGAAAGACGTGTTCGAACGGGGGGGCGAAATGTCGAAACGTCGAAGGAGGAATAAAATAACACCGCGCGGACCGCGTCTTCTACCGTGCATAATGGACGGTTTCAGAGAGCCCGACGAGCGGCCGCGGGTTTTCGGCAGCGAGGATGAGGGACGAGTGACGGACGACAAACCGCGTCGCCGACGGAAAAACGATTCCGAGCAACAGTACTGTTCTCCCGGCGTGTTTGTTGTTGCCCCGTCGCCGAGACGCACGCCCGGACATCTGGACATATTACACCGGAAACCGACGGCGTGCACAACAAACGGTTGTGAACGGAAACGCCGCGCGATAGAAAAAAAAAAAAAAAAAACAATTTTAAAACTCGACAATTTTCATTGTTTTTGTGTTTCATTCCGTTCGGACGTACAGATATATTTTTACGATCATTCTGACAGACGAGCTTTCTCGAACACTATATAAATATATGTATATACGTATTGACACGCGCTCTGGTTTTCGGCCAAAACGCCCTGCACTAACGTCGAGTTTGTCTACGCACACCCGCAATACGCGCACCGGGCGCGCGCGCGGGTATTGTTCAGCGTACGGCAATCGGAAAGCGAAACTTTTTCGGCGTTTTTCCATTTTTAGCTCCGACGGGACCGACGGGACGCGCGCGCACAAAGGCGTGTGTCGCACAGTCATCCGATACCGATTCGCCACGACTGTCGCGGCCGTTTGCCGCGCGCAGCCGGTCGCGTCTTTCGTCGGAAAGCGGCGAGAATATAATAATAATAAAAAAAAAAAAAAACGAAAAAAACACGGTATTTTTTTCTTCGTCTTTCCGACGCTTATTTCGTCTCTTCCCCCGGTTGACACGCCGCCGGCGGTGGTGCGTCGAGTGGCGTGCACCGGCGCGACGCGCGCCGCGCGGCGTGTGCGGTTGCGCGCCGTATTCGTTCATCAATCATCGTCTTGTCAAAAAATCATAATTTATAAACGCGTACACACACACTCCTCGTGTGCGTGCACGTGAATATTGTGTGTACAATGAGAGAAAGAGATGCTTTTTGTGCGGTACGTACGGTGTGCGCGCAGCACTACACACGCGTACGGGCCGTCTCGGTTTCACCGGCCAGACCTTTCGTATAATAATATTAATAATATTTCGACTGTTGTCGTATAAAGAATACGAATATTGCTTTCGAAATGTACGGGACGAACAGAAAAAAAAAAAAAAACATTCGACGTTCGATTGTAATACGGCGACGGCGATGGATGGGCTACGGGACGGGTAGCTACTTTATATTAAATGCTGTTCGTTGCGTACAATACACAATCAGGACGACGGCGGTGTGTTGCGCGCGGGACACTCGATCGCGTGTTATCATCACATCGAAAAAATGTAATGGCCACCAACAAACATTCGCGATAAGGAGTACGATCTGTTCGCCGGTCGAAACTGGGAAAAAGTCCATCGAACGCAAAATCGCGCGGCGGAACGTGTTGTCGCGTGACACGGACCGTCGGAATAATACGAAAACGACCGTTTGGACGGAACGGAAACGCGCATCCGGAGCGAAATGAGCAAAAACATCGTGGGCCGAAAGAGTAGATATAGGCGTGTAGTTTAACGACGCGGAGTGTTGGAGACGGAGCGGGGAAGTGGAGTTTAATGAAACAAACGTCGAAAAGATGATGACGAAACCGTAATAGGAACGTTGACATTATAACGCACTCGTAACAAACATCTTCGATGGATGAACATCTCGGGGCGAAAAACCAGAGGGCGTGTGAGCGACCGAAAAGTTCGTATTTTCAAGATCCGAAGCGACTCGCGCGCGGACGTCGCATCGTGTTCTCAGCCGAGGAACGCGGCACACGACGGAGAATATCGTCAAGATGACATCTCTCACGCGCAAACAGTTTTTTGTCGTTAGCAACGATAAAACCGTCGCTAACAGGTGTACCTACGTTGAATTACTCGTAACAGTAATTGTACCCGACCCCATTATTCTAGAACGTCTTTTATTTTTCATTTTTTTTTTGTATAAATAATCTCACCTGTCCACTAATGTCCATTTCGTTGTTGGTGAGTTTGACTTTTTCGAACGACACGAACGTCTTGTGCAACTGGTCGCCCGTGAACGGCGAGTCGGGATGAGTGTAGAGCCGGTGCGGGGCCGGCGGGTCGGCCTTGCCCGCCACCAGCCAAGAGGACTTGTGGTACGCGTACCGGTACCGTTTGTTGTCCACCGGCACGATGTCGATGAGCACCGAATATTTTTGGTTTGGGTCCAACTTTCTGAAGCACACCCGTAGCGTGGGAAACATTCTCCTGGAAGAAAAAAAAACGCCCGGGACGTTATTGAAACGATCTACGGATAAATATCGTCTGTAGGTACATTGTTATTGCGTAATCTTTTCACCGCGTTCCGCATCAACCGGGACGAATAATCAATTCATCCGCACGGTATGTATGTTTCATTCAGCAAAACGAAAGCGGCGGCGGCCCGGACGAGGGGTTTTTAACGCGCGTCGCCGACGAAACCGAACGGATTCCGTTATTGACTCTCTCGCTGTAACGTAATCTGGACGGAGACATGGGGACAGAGAGAGTTGTTGGGAAAACAAACAGACGGCTCCTACTATCGGATCCACTCGTTATTGCACGCGCGAACGCATTTGGAAATAACGTCTGCGCGTGTCGCGTGCGCACGTACATACGACCGAACGCTTTATGTCGTGGCGACATAATTCGGTGCGCGGGGGGGGTTGGCGGCGGGCGGCGCCCCGACGTCCCGGCACCGGACGCCGTACTTCCGAGGCGGGTAAGGGGGGCCGGCCGGCCGCACCGCGCCGATTGCCGAGACGTCGCCGGCCGCGCGGTAAACGCCGCGGTTTCCAAACCGGCTCCAGGGAGAGATTGCGGTCGTCTGTCGCGCGCGTGCAACGAACGCGGCCCCGGACCCGCCGCGCCACCTGTTCGCGCGCCGCGCGCACGGCGGACGCCGGTATTCCGTGGCGTACGTTATACGCGCCACGCCCGTAACGTTATCCCTCCGCGGACGCGGACGCGCCGGCGACGCGAAAAAGCGCAGGTGAACGCGCCGCGGGCGACTAATTATTATTACGATTATTACGATTATTATTATCGTCCGTTAAGTCCCCGGAACGTCGTTATACGCACGTATAATATTTATTATTTGTACGCTGCGCATATATACGCGCATCCACTATGAATTATTACCGTTATCGTCGTGTCGCGCCCCGCGCGTCCGGTAGCCAGGGCTTATACTATTATTACCGCTTATTATCGTTATTAATTATCAATATTATTAATTGCTGTATCGCCGTTATTGTTGTTGTTGTTGTTGTTATTGTTGTTGTTGTTGTTGTTGTTGTTGTTAATATTAATATTATTATTGGATGTTACGCGCGCCGCCGCCGCTCCGGTGCGATTAAAACGCCGCGCGCGTAAACTCGCGCCCGTTGATAAATTATGTACGGCTGCGGCGGCGGCGGCAGCGTGTGTATCCCGCACGCCCGCCGTGCGTACACTTCCGCGCACATAATAAAATGTACGTCGTAATATTTCCGGTACACGCGAGCGCGCTCTCGCGGCGGCGACGGCGGACGATAACGCGATTACGATAGCGCTACAGCGGTCGCCGCTTGTAAAACAACGATCACGTCCGTCCGGGAGATTTTCGATCGCCATCACCGGAAGTCCCGGAAGTACGCCGCCGACTGCGGGCGAAAACATCGGAAATGTAAAGAACTTTCCGGTACGTGATAGTTTTTTTTAGGTTCTTTCGAAAAAAAGTCGTTGAAGTTTTTTATACATTTTTCCGGGCCCCCCCTCATAACCCCCCTCCCCCCCCGAAATCTCGCTTTGCCGATTTACGCCCGCGATTCGCGCCGCCGCGTGCGTCGGTTCTATTGATTGCTATTCCGTCAGTCATACAATTCGCAATAGTCTGTCGGCCATTATCGAGTCGCACCGCATATCGTGAGGTCAGTCTCGAATGACGATCAACGCGTAATTGACAGTCAAGACCGACGGTGTGTGACGGTGTAGGTGGGTTACTACACACTTGCATTAGATCAGACCGGGTTCGCGAATGACTAACCGTGAGGTTTTTCGTCCCGCACAGTGTATTGTTGTACGATTTCCGATCGCTATAACCGAAAATCCGAACACGTTGGGCGGCGTGTGGCGCGCCGATAACCACTGTGTGTCCCGTTCCTGGTTTCATTTCCGATCGCCGCAAGCGGCTGGTTCTTGTGGCCGTCGGTGAACACGGTAAGCGGCGACCGCCGTGTTACGCGTTATCCGCGTTTTCGCGTTGCGGCGAGTGTCGTCGCGCCGCCCGTATGGGTTAATCAGTATCCAGACGACCAGACACGACCAGGAACGGTATGGGTTCCAAAGCGCATTCGCGGCGTACACTAACCACTAATATAAATCATAGGTTGGTATTAATACTCGAAAAGGAACTACGAGAAAAAAGGGTACACGTATTGTTTTCCGTAAATATTAAAAAATTGAAAAAAAAAAAAAAAAGGAGCTGACGCTGGGGTCGGGAGCGGCCACTGTTGTCAGTGTGAAGTCGGGAAGGTAGGGGATGCACGAGGTTATTTCATTTGTATCCGTATATGTCTGTATGGGCAACGATAAACCATTGCTGACGAATGACGATTCAGAGCGCAGATCGGTAATATATAATTTGAAGTGCGGTAATTTTTTTTTTTTTTTTGCGATTTTCGTTCAAATTTGATTTCAAAACTCTTATTGAAAAAAGTCGTCCGATGATTTTGGAAATTTCACCACGTCTAGGTAAGTCCAATATAAGTATTATTACCGGGTTTCCGGTCTCTACGTGTATTTATAACCGAAAAATTGAAATTCCTTAAAAGCTCAACAGTAGCTAAAAAGTTTTTGCGACGATACCGCAAGAAAGTAAATCCAAAAGGCGACAAAAAAGGTATCTTGTGATTTTTCAATTAAATCATTTTTTTTCTGGTACGAAACGTCGTCCGCGTTTTTGTAAAACAATGAAACCGTACGTTCTCCTAAGTTGATTCCCGTTTAAGTGCTTTTATTTAAAATACGGTGTCGAAAACGAGCGCTTCAGAGTACAATCTAGACAACTCGAGCTTTCAGAAAAGTTGCTACACGTAAAAACCGGGAACGAGTTTACACGGAAAAAACGCGTCCGCGGACTAGAAAAAAAAAAAAAATAAACAAATAAACGCCTTTAGCAAAACCGATAGCTCACTCGCTACGCTCGGAATCTAAAACCGTCGAGTGCCGAAAACGGGACACGTTATGATGATTGATAATCTACCGTTTACCGTTATGCATCCGAGCAGACAATATTAGAGAATATTTTCGATTTCAAACGCTTCGATATTATAAACGGTCAATTGCTGTATTAATCATTTTCCACAAGAATAATCGCATAATGTACGAAATGACCGTTTTACATTTATTGTTACGGCGGATTCCGAGCGAACGTAATTTTTCTTTCGGATACACTATTGTATTTACACGTTGTTTTCATAGGTGCATACATCTATTGCGTTCATTAGAACTACATAATATATTGCATCCGTGGTTCAACTCTAAAATGAAATCGCAGTTGTAGAAATATTATAAAAAAAAAAAAAACTGTCGTACGATAATGTCATGCGAACAAGTAACGTACAGTCAAAAGTGCCGTATACAGAGGGGGAATATATACGAGTTGAGGGGTCACATAACCCCAACCGAAATTTCTTCCTTTACCGCATTTTTTTTTTTTTTTTTTTTTTTAATCGAGTTTTACATTCAACAATAATAAAACATACTGTCTTATAACACAGAATAAAATACAATTTAATTCGATCAAAAATCATATTTATTCAGTACTAACATTGATGATAGCACTGTGCCGATAACGTATTATGCGCTATCCCCGTCTAGGAAATTATTATCAATAAAAATCCCCCTCGAAAAAAGTCCTGCGCACAATATCAATACGGCGAGTGCATTGTCGGTTCGTCGATAATACACAGACACTCCGTATACGCATCTATCATCGATTTGCAATGAGAACCTTTAAGGTTTTTATCCAAAGATGACCGGGGGTTTTTTTTTTTTTTTTTTTTTTTTACTTTATATTAAAATACCGAAATTTCTCTCGGCGTGTTTTCGATAAAATCAACGTCGGTTCTACAGCTATTTTAATGGTCACGTAACAATATGTAACACGAATTTCTTATCGCGCACTATCGTCTTTTCGGAAGAACTACCTCACCCCCCCCCCCACAACGACCCGTTACCGAGCCCGGTTGTTATCGGTCGACTTTGCGCCAAACGACCCGAAATAACTATTACACCGGACACGCGTTATAATAACACAGGTATTAACCGGGCGACGCGGTAACGACGAGGCTCAGGTGCGTAGCGGTAATAATAATAATAATAATAATAATACATTACGCGCGGTCCGATTTTATCCGTTTGTTTTTTTTTTTTTTTCTATTATTAACGACCGTTTTCGTATTTCGTTTTCGTTCTGACGGCGTTTTATTACACCATACTACACGTCCATGCCCGCCTTTTTTTTGTTTTTTTTTTTTTTTTTTTTTTGTTTCCATCCCCGTAAATTCGTTTCCGGGTACCGCGCGCGACCCCGTACAACCACGGAGCCGAACGCGATTATTGCGCGCGGTATGTAAAAATCCATAAACGAAACGGAAAATAAACGACGAAAATTTCCTCCGAACGTGTATTGCTGCAGTCGTTAGGAAAAAAATATGGGGCTCGGACACTTTTCCCAGGTGGCACCGACTCACGGAAATCTAAATAATTGTCGGTACGGTAATATTACTACGATAACAACCATATTGTTGTGTGTACATTATTTACGTTATTTTCGGAACGCAAATAATATCGTTACCGTTTTCTGATAAATTGATTCGAATGGTTTTTTTTTTTATCGATTTTTATTATTTTCATTATCGCCGATCGCCGAGCACCAGGGTCGGCACAATGCCGTAATATTATACCGCGTTAGATGCGTACGAGCAGTGGCGTCGAACTCGGGGTACAGGTCGCCGGATCAATTTTTTTTTTTAGTGGTAGGAGCGGGTGCGTCGGTTCGGCGGTGAAAAATGTGATGACCGGTATTTGTAGAACATATCATTAAACTAAATAGCGCTGTGAATTATGTAACATAATTTGTATATTATAATATATTGTTTTATACAATAACAATAATCGGACTTTTAATTTTTAAACTTCTACTGTCGATAACACCGATAACAGAGAGCGGTGACAGTCGGCAACGCCGGGACGGAATCTAATTTACCTAGATTTGCGGGGGATCCAGAAGCCACTTTGTCACCCTGCTGCCGTCTAATCGAAATATAAAAACGAATAACAGTTTGACGGTATCATTTGTATTTAATATACCGTTACTATAATACATTATAAAAAAATGTATTTCGTAAGTTCGCTGCGTGCGCAGCAAAATGTCTTACGGATCAATGCATTGAATTCTATTTCGAAATTCCAAAGTCGAGGGGGGGGGGACATCGTGGAGTTTTCAGACCCGAATAACTCGGGAAAGGATTGAGCGTAAACGACGCGCCGGATAAAAAGCACAAACGAATACAGTCGAGTTGTTTCGAGATTCTATATGGTCGGGGGGAGGAGTGGCGGTGCGGACATGAAGTTCGGTGTGACGCAAGTTATTCGTTATTTCGAAAACGCGCGTAACCTTGACATAAAAAAAAAAACACGATTATTATTATCTTGTTTTTAGCAACAAACGTGTACCTACCGCAACGACAAGCCACTGCTGCGCGAATTGACGTGTAAAACCGGTGAACTGCACAACAGTCGACAAATAGGGGAAAAAATATCCTATTCCGGTGATAAAATAATATTATTAGATCCTAAACCATAAACCACCGGTATTCATTTATACGCCCGAAATCATAACAGCGGTTCAAAAACTGGTCACTAGTGGTGCGGCGGCTCATATGACACAAAAATGAAAAAAAAAAAAAAAAATATTTGCTATGAGATTTGATGACTAGGGTTTCATTGCGATCACATCTAATCAGACCTAGTAGAAATTAACGGGAACTCATCACTGGTCGTATAATTTATCAATTCATTTTTCTCCCCGACCGAGAACTAAATTAATTAATCGATTTGTAAATTATTATTCTACCGTGTGTACACGTTTCTATTTTAATAATAATATCATGAATTTGTATTTATTTATCTGATTGAACACACATTGCATTATATGCTGGCTCAAGAATCGTATCCAAAGTGATTTTTCAACAACTGCGTATTGGTCGGGGTTTTGATTGCCGCAATAGTATTCGCCGTGCGGTTAACGTCACAGAACCAAACAAATGTTTTCGTATAATGTTCTTAAATTTCGATTTTTGTAATTTACACAATTGATTAACAACCATCCGAATATGAATACCGGCGACCGGGTAATAAAACAATTAGCAACATAATACTGTGGCGTTCGTTAATTAAAACACTAGCAGACACGTCGGACACATACGTTATGCGGATAGTGGTCGACAACGACCGGAACGTATCTTACGTGAGTACCTCAGCGTTATGATATTTGTTTGAATATTTTTAAACTGTACACGCCATACATTGAATCGGTATAATTTAACTGGAACCCGCAGCTAATCGAGTTTTAATACGTCAAAATCTTTATCTATTTACAACGGTATTTATATTTTCCATTATAATTATTATCTATCCGAAACGCATAAATTAGTCACGCGCAATTATTTGTATGTTAATTTTTTTGTTTTTTTTTTTTTTCGGGCATTCGTGTAGTAATTTCACCACATATTATACGATACGCAGTTATGTACAGATAGGAGATACATACAGTGTACACGACACACGATACGAATAACAGTTTTTCTTATCGTTTTACCGGTGCAGGATTTATTGTGACTAATGTCGGTTTATAAATGCAAATGTAAATTGTTTTGTACGCATACAGACTCTGAGTGGCGCGAAGAAGCTTATGGTTTTACAAAGATGTTTTTTTTTTTTTATTATTATTATTTTGCGGACAACTTTTCTACCAGAGATTTTGCTCCGATTTTTAATCATAGCACGTTTTCTGAAATGAAATCGGTGTGGGGAGATACTTTAAGGAGGTGATTTTTCGATTTTCCCAGCAAATGTGAAAAACCGGGAAGAACACGGAAAAACCAAGAAAAACCTAGGAAAATCGGTACAACATTAAATAAATATTATTAGAGAAAATATACATAGCATTTTTAATTATTTCACTATAGTATGACATACATACAAAGCATCGCTATCAACTGAACTCCGCTCAGAATCTCTTTTTTTTTTTAGTTGGCAATGGTTTATCGTTGCTTACGGTTATACATTAAGTTACCAGTAACAGTAGCTACACCCGTCCCCATTATCCTAGGACGTCTTTTTTTTAATTTTTTTTTATTAGATTTTTTTGGTCAACTGAACACTTTTTTAAAGAAAAATATACGGATGCGCTTTAAGTTTCACAATAGTTCTATTCTTTGTTTTATTATTCTTTTTTTTTTTTTTTTATCATATTATTATTACATTTTGTTAAAGTAACAGTTAAAATACGATGAAAATATGCTATGGGACTTAAATTTCGGAGCATCAATTACAAAATGTCAGAGGGTGCCCAGGCATATCCGGCATATCCCGTGCGCACACGCTTATGGCCACCTATAATGGCCACCGACACGTACAGAACATGAATACGTATATTTTAAACGGTACACCAGCGGTTATCTGCAGTTATATGACGATTTGTCATTATATATTATGGTCTCTGCGCCGCGTGATGGATTCGATGTTTACCTACGCGGGAACAGTTGGACAGACAGTGGAGAGGAGGGTAAACGTGTAATAATAGGAAACAAACGGGGGAAAAAAAAAAAAAAAAAAAAAACGATGATCGGTCGCCGTCGTCGTAATAACGGCGGCGACGGTTTGACAGGTCCGGGGAAAAAGAAAAAAAAAAAATCGGTTGACATTTGTTAACGTCGTGTTTCGGCCGTCGAGGCCGACCGGTGACCGCACGCTGAGCGCCGGCAGAGATCCTCGGCACGAGCGATCCCCCCTCCCCCTACCGTCCCGTCCGCCAACTCCCGTCCGTAAATCGCCGGGTGGGACGGGTCGACGGGTCTGATGGCCCGGCGTCGACGAAGCGCACGGAAGCGGTCGCAATCGGTATAATGTTATTGATATTTGTTTATGTTACGGATGTACAGGGTGCGATCGACTTTTTATCGAGTCTCATCGCGGAACGCCCGAAAAAAATCGTCCGGATTTCCCGTATAGTACTGTAGTAAGTAGCGGTAGCCGCGGACGCGTAGAGGTGACGAAACGAAAAATAAGGCGAACATGCGTCGCGCATAACCGACGCGATGTTTTCCGAGAAAAAAAATATAATTATCCGATAACATCCGAAACGACTGAAGTCTCATCGCCGGAAAAAAAGTCACACTGTATAATAATAACAACACGGTTTATATACAGCCATACAGGTCCCGCACGGTGTTTTTCGCGGCCGTACGCATCGCGTAATTTTTTTCATTATATTTTTTCTTCTTACGGCTTTATAATTATCGACCGGACTCCGCTCAGAATCGTTTTTTCGTTAGCAACGGTTTAACCGCTGCTGACAGATATACATTGAATCCCCCCGCCTATATCCCACCTCCCCAACTGCCCACCTATTACAGCGGCTATACCCGTTCCCATTAACCAAGGATATCATATTAATAATTTTGTTAATTTTCTTATTTAGCTAATTTCCTAATTAATCTGCATGTGAATTATGGTCCGCAGCGCACTGATATTTTTTTTTCGGGGGAGGGGGTGGGTTGTTTATAATAATTTTCAAGGGAGGAGACGGCACTTATTATCAGTACAGTACTATCACTGTTATTACTGAATAAATTATTTTCGATGGAATTAAATTATATTTTATCCGTTATTTATCGTATTCGCGCGATGACTTAAACGCTCTTTTGTTTATTTATTAATTAACCGAACACGGTCCGCAATAATATCTACCGCACGGTATTGTTTTATTATTATTACTATTCAAGGCCGGGCGTCAAACGGGTCGGACGAATTAAACCTCCGAAATACTGTATACAATATTACCTACGGTTTGTCGCGATTGGGGTTTTTATAATAATTAGACGGAAATCGTATTTTTGAACTATTCGATTTCGATGAAAAACCAAAGGAATGAATGCGTATTATAAATTATTTTCAAATTTAAAACTCAATTAATATAACCTACGACGACACCGTACTCAATATAAATAGACCGGACGGTCCTATACCCAGCTAGCTACCTTGGGTAGCTATTTAAAAAACCATTTACGGCAAACCGAAAACTTTAACGTTAAACGATATACAACCGAAATAACCAACAACATTGTTGGGGGAGGGGTGGACGGCGATAATTACGTTTATGTAAGCTATTATTTAGTAGAACGATAAAATATACCTAAATAACGTGCGGCTTTCTGGCACTAGTCTTCATTATTTAGAGGAGGTTAAAGTAGTCGCCGTTCCGCAATATCGGAATGTCACTATGTATGTATAATACAATATTTTGAAATTGACTCGATAACTTGTATACTTGGTCATAATATCATCATAATGTCATAATATATACTATTGAGTATGCAGTTCTGTTCGACAGAGGTATATTTGAATCGCGTGATTCACAAAAATCGTGCGGGTGGGTGGGTCCGTGGTGCGACGAATGAACGAACATCAGCTTCGGATCATTGAAGTATGAAGTTCCCTTCGGCGTCCCATATCGTGTTTTTTTTTTCTTTTATTCGGGCGAGACAAGCGTCGAGAACGCGTGACATAAGTATAAAAACCGTGTGTGTCACAAGAGATAATCGTGCGAATTTTTTTTTTTTTTTTTTGTCGCACAACTGTGGCTTTTCGCAGATGTAATCGCACAAAAATCATACATAGCGAACGAAAAATTCCAAAAATCCACACACAGATCCGGGGTAATAATTCGATTTGTTGTTGTTGTGTACAGGTACACGGCCGGCGTTCGAACAGCTACGCCGGGACCGGCACGCGGTTTACCGCGCGCGTGCATCGCCTAATTTCCCCGTTCGTTTCGATAACACCCTGTATATAGTGTATCGTGTGCATCATAATTATTACGATTACGTTGTTAATTTTACGTTTGCCCACGCGCATTACGACGCGTATTAACGTGTACGCGTTTACATTGTAATATCGTTGTACGGTCGGTCGTGTAGCGCGCGCGTTTCATCACCTGCGCCTCCTCGCAAGACGGCGGTTCCAAACTGTTATTACCGTAATTATTATCGCCGTACCCGCGCGTGCGCAATTTGCGGAACCCGCGGTCGAACCACCCGAACGTAAAACATTTAACGTGTTTTTCGTTCTCCTCGGACCAGCGCTAATATTTTTTTTTTTTTTTTTTTACATTAATCAATTTCGTATTATTATTAATGTACGGGGTCGTCGTCGTCGTCGTCGTCCACGAACCCGTCGATATCTCGTTGTTTTTTTTTTCTACCGACCGGCAAATTGCCCCGGAGGGACGAGGGGGGAAGGAATACAAAAAAAAAAAAAAACACTATACGGCGACTCCGATCGGTCCTGCCGGTTGGCAGACGGAACGACGAACGTCGAGAATGCGGTTAGCCGGAGACCGCGGGATATTTGTTGCGTGCCGTCGTCTTCTCCCCTCCATAGTTTGTGCTATGTTCGCCGAAACACTGCGGGTTTCACCGATCAATGCGCATTTCTTCGGTTCGTTTTTGTTACATTGAACGTTCGGTGGCGGAAAATGAACTTTGCGCGCGTAAACAACGTAAATAGCGTGTTGAGCGTATTTCGAACGCGTGTTTTTTTTCGACATGTTTCCGGCGATAGCTGTTTCCGACGGTTGACACTTGTACTACTGCGTCGGTTCACGTAAACATTTATTTCGGGTTTTCATAGGTTTTCGATTATTACGGGGTTCAAACGATTTTCGTTCCGTTTTTTTCCCGCGGATTTCTCGTACACCGGAAATAATAATAAATCGCCGTACAAAACCGATCGTTTTCCACGCTATTTTCTGCGCACACCGCCCCGCCGGCCGCAACCGACCGAGTTCGCGCCCGGGAAAATCGTCCCGGGTCCCGGTCCCGCGGCGGCGGGAAAATCGATAACGCGAATGGTCAGTTTCCGGGCCTAGGCCGGCGCGTCGGCTAATGCCTGGCGGCGGGCACGGCGCGATAATAATATCCCGGGATATCCGCACTTTATTAACGCGCGGCGCCGATAAAATAATCCCGCGGAACGTAGCGCCGAAAAACCGCCAGCCGCCGCCCGTCCAGCCCGCCGGCCGCGCGCAATACGTGACGCGCGACCGTTGGCGATTAATTTTCCGCGGCGCCGAAATCGCCCGGTTTTAATCCCGACCGATTCGCGGGACTCGGCGGGAGATTTGTCCGCCGCGCGCGCGGGTATTCACAAATAATTATTCGTGCCGAAAATTGGCGACGCGACGTGACCGCGCGTGGCGGGTACGTGCCGCGGTCGTCTGACGACGGCGGCGGCGACGGTGGCGCCGTGGTGTTATTTTTACCGTTTTTTTTTTTTTTTTTTTTTTTTATTTAAAGTTTCTGCGGCCTCCCCCCCCATCTCCGTCGATTAACGATGCCCCCCCCCCCGCAGCCGTCCGCGGATGACCGGGGATCGCGGTTTTTGCCGTCGTTCCTGGCGCGGGTCTCCGACGATACAGGCGCGTGTACACGCGAGGGGGGGATTTATTTCCATATGTACATTTTTTATTCGTACATTTATTTACGAGCGTGTTAACCATTTCAATAATTTCGTTTTTACTTTATTATTTAATTACAAAATATTTAATCACTGATATTTAGATTCGCTTTATTTGTTTATCAGGTAATATTCAATCCTGGATATTTATATTTCTGCGCTGTTTCGTACAAAAATGGAATCGTGTTCTCCGACAGTCAAAACGTAATAAAAAAATTAACAACGTCTCACGGTTTTAACTCGCGCGAAATCGTGTACCGTTTCCCGGGTACGCACAGTGTATTTTGCACGCGTATTGTTTCCATACGTTTAAAACCGTGCGCGCAATAGTGTATACGTATCCGATACGGTGTTTACGCGCGCACGTACACACACGTTCAACACTATTTTTTGAACGAAAACCCGGGCCCCGCCGATAACGTCGCACAAAAAAAAACAAAAACAATCCGAGACCGGCCAGGGTTGCGATGGGTGCGGCGCCGGGGAAATGGACGCGGAAGACGATCGGAAATCGGCGCGGGAGCGGTGTAACCGTTGTTTCGCGTACACTCCGACGTGAAATATTTTTTTTAATTAAAATATTTTCGTCGGACGGTATTATCGTCGATCGACAAAACGCTATTATCCGGGGGGGAGGCGACCGCGCGTCCACCGTCCGCCTTCGCGCTACCCTTATGCGAAACGACAGTAACGATAATATTGTTACCGGTGACGCGGCGCCGGCGACGGGAACGTCCGAAACGTCGGCGTACGAATCTATTGTATGCGTGCGTACGTAACGTGCGTGTCGATGTAAGCGCGCGCGCGGCGTTGCGCCGCACAGGTGTCGCCGCGTCTTCGTGCGGCCGGGGCTGCGCGGTTATGAAAATACGACGGGCTTTTTTTTTTCCTTTTCCCCGCGATAACGACAATAATAATAAAACAATATAATACTCGGGCCGATCACTTTGGTTTTTTTTTTTTTTTTCATCGCCAGGCCCACATCTCCCTCCCGTGTAACGTATACAAGGAAAGGAAAGGGAAAAATATTAATAATAAAAAAAAAAAAAACGTACGCGTAATAATAATAATACCGTGTACCGAAGAGGTATGGAGGCGGCCGTCGCCGCCGTTATTACCGCGCCGGACTATGCAAATAAGACGCCGTAAATAAGTGACAATAATAATATTCGTCGGGTATTTTTTTTATTATTATTTTTTTTTTTTTTTTATTAGCGATTGCGTTTCGTGGCCGTCCGGTCTCGCTGCAGGCGGCGGGGGCACCCGTTTTATACGAGTGCGCGCGTGTATCACTGCGCACAACAATAACGATGATAATAATAATAATAATAATAAATAATAATAATAATAATAATAATCACGCGGTGTGTGTGTAGGAGCCGTCGTTATTGATGGCAGTAATAAAAAGGCAGCGGAGAGAAGAAAAAAAATTAAAAAACACCGCCGGACGAACGGCGGCCGACGCGCGCGAGTTGGCCGTATAAAACACCGCCGTTATACCGCGCAACAACAACAACGGTCTTTCGGTTTTCGTATATTACTGTTATGGTTGTTAAAATTTAATTTTTTTCATGGCCGGCGACATGTACCGCCGTCGTCAAAGGCAATGTGTCTTTGTCACCGCGACATTCTTACCGTACCGATATCGTTTCCGCAGCACACGCGCGATTTCCCGACGCCCGACGGCCGATACTCCACCTACCGGGGGAGGGGGGGGGGCTTTCGGTTCTCTCCGGAGGGCGGTCCCCGGCGGTTTTTTTTTCTTTCGTTTTCCGCGGACGACTTTTCTGAGCAAAGTGGATACACTTCAGAGCGGTCGTTTTTCGATTTTCCCAAGAGTTTTCGGGATAGAACACCGGAAATCGGGGAAAAACGTGGGAAAACCGGTACAACATTAAACGAATATATTATCAATGAAAATTTACACGGGTATATATTGTGCCTATTTAATTATTTTACTATAAAATGATATACATATGTATTATATTGATGACAATGCATCACTATCAATTGAATTCCGCTCAAATCGTTTTTCGTAAGCAATGGTTTATTTGTTGCTCACAGATATACATCGAATTATCTACAACAGTGCGACCGCACCCGTCCACGTTATCCTCATTACCCACTGTGCAATAAATTATTCGACTCGGGAACGTTACTAAAACGTTCTTTTGAAACACGTAACAAACCGTGTTCGAAAAAGTGTACAATTTTTGTATGCGGATGGCGATGGCCTGTCCAATCTGTATTATCTATCGCAGGCATCTACAAAATAACGATTACGGTAATGCGATATATCGTTTTAGTTTATTAAAATTTTATTGGAGAATACGACGGTTTCAAGCACCGGCGGCGGTGGTATCGTTTTATTGTTATAGATTTGTCAACAAAAAAATGCGATTTATTGTTAATCGTTTCAATCCCCTTGATCGTGTACTGTCGGAAACCTAACGTTACGAATCGAAACGCCGCGCCGATCGGGTGCGTTCCGATCCGTTTCGAGCACGGATGTTAATATTGTAAAGAGATGTTACTCGAACGTTAAATTTTATACGCCGTACGGATGTGATAACTTTATAATATAGTGACAATTAAAATTAAAAAAAACCCCTCATCATGCGGTCTCAGTGATATTGCAATATGATGTTCCGTATGAGACACAAAACATACACCGCCAAGATGTTGGGCAACATAAAATGTTTAATGGGGTGGAACGTCTTTTCTTCTCTTTATTTTCTTTTTAATAATATTATTTCCTCGTTTCGTAGCCCTATTATATTTTATTGCAACCACACCGTTAATATATCGGATATAGCATGTTGTTCATGCTTGTTATGTTCCGTACATTTATGAGTTTTGAAAACATTTTTAAAAATTTTTTTGTTATACGATTATACTTTAGGACATTAGGATTTCATCAGAAAAATATACACGGCTTTCAATACACTGTTCTTTTCAAAAGTTGAGACTCGAGGGGTCAAAACGATAAAAAATTTGTCTACGAAGACGCGTTACGCGTAGGCTGAAACATAATTTAAAAATTTACTGCGCGCGACGGGGATTTTATTTGTTCAATTTTTTTTAACGTACGTATAGACGTCTATACGTATATATTATAGTCGTTTATTGTTTCGTCCGCCGTGTCGCCGTGTGGCCCGGGACATTCGCGGACGCAGCAATGTTCCTGTCGACGATTTTACTATAATATTAAACGTTTTATTTTCTTCTCCCCCCCCCTCTCCGTCGAGAGACGGCGATATTTAAATTTGAAAAATACGAACCGCATGCACGCGGCCGCAACGGCGGGCGTCATAATCAATTCGCTGCGGGTCGTTCGCGGCTCGCCTATTACTTTATACGTGTGCGCGCGCGAGAGAGAGAGAGAGACTGAGAGAGACAGACAGACAGAGAGAGGCAGAGACGACATAGCCGCAGTTTCGTTTCTTCCGAGCGGGTTTCGTTTTTTGTTTTTTCACACATGTCGTAAAATTAATTTAAGTAACGCGCTGACTGTACAGTGACTACTGCTGCTGCTGCTGCTGCTGCTGCTGTTGTCCGTAATACACCGTACGCGGATATACGCGCACGAGGAATTATTATTATTAAAATATTTACCGACCACGGTATCTCGGTGTTTGTTTTTCGCCCGTACCGCTTGACGCGTTAGAAAACCTGCAGCTATATGACCTTACGACGACGACGACGTGAGGTATGCAATAATCGTCCGTCCCCTCTATAGCGGTCGAGTCATTAGAGCCCGGGGCGGGAGAGAGAGAGAGAGAGGGGTTCGGTTGTAATATTCGTCACCGTTCACACGCAGCAGACACTTCTGTGAGTGTCGATGGCGAGCCGATCGACCCGGGGGGTACGATTTTGAAAAAATAAAATTTCGTTTCAAAAAAAAAAAAAAAAATTAACAATATCAAACACATGTCATATTACGACAGGACGTAATGATAGTAATGAACGGCTGGCTGTTTGAATTGACGTCATTCGGAGGAGGTGAGGGGGGGAGGGGGTGTCAGGGGAGGGCCGGTGTCATGAAACATCATATCGCGTCATCGTGTTTTATGATTTGTGTGCTGCATACGGCCGGTCACTTGAGCTTTTTTTTTTATTATTATTAAAGTGATCTGTACGGTCTATGTACAGTTGCGTACGATCAGTAGGTTTGACAGAATACTAGAGCTTATAATACCGCCATGCTCTTCTCATCCACGTAGGCCACGCTGATCAATATGGGCCGCACACTTGTACCGCGCACGCCACGGTGGCTTATCGCAATTACGTGTGCGTTTTGATTTTACCCGTAAAGTTAAATGTAAGCTTTTAAAAAATCGCGATAGTTTTTCGCTAACTGAACAAAAACGGTTATTGGAGGGGCCGTATAATCAATTTCCCCGTTCTATATAATGCGAACGTGTACGCGTTTCTGAACACGTTTAGGCGTGTACAATCAATTTAATAGTACCCGTAGCGTTTGTGGCGACGTACAAAAAAAAAAAAAAAAAAAAAAAACCCGCGGCAGTCAACAGGTCGAGTTTGTTAGTTTGCGATGATAATCGCGACGAGTGTGATGACGATAATTGTGTTCAAATATTTTTTCATCGTGCTTTTCGCTAACAGTGATTGCACTTTGGCTCGAATTGCCCGGGCTCTCTCTCGCAAGAGCCGATTTCAATTTTACAAGAGTGTTATATTATCTAACGGCCGTGTGTTATTATCCGAAACGGAATGCGGCCGACCGATTTTGCTGTCGACTGCCCGCAGGCCGCTGTCAATACAGGTATACATTATAGACGCGGTTAATTTGTATATTCGAAAACGGCGTTATTCTAAAAAAAAAAAAAAATAATAAAATAAAACGTTTAAAAAGCGCTGGCGAAATCGCCGCCGAATCGTCGAATTACAATATTATCGAATATTTGACGAATATTTTTATTTTTTTTTTTATTTTTTTATATTAATATCGCGCGCACACGTCCTCCGGTATTACAACAGTATTATAAACGCTGCGATACACCGTTGTTGTTGTTATTGCTAGTGCGCGAACTGCCCTCGGATTATACAGGGTGAACCGCACGGAGATATTATACCGGCCGTTGTATACATACAGTACGTAAATAATCTCCGTGACGCGCCGGTGTCTCTCTGTACACGGTGCGACACCGCGGTCCTCGTTATTGTGCATACGCGAAAGCGTTTTGTTTTTATATAAATTATATAAAGACTGTTAGAAAAAAAAAAAAAACGGCCGACAGAGAGAGAGAGAGAGAGTGAGAGAGAGTGGGACAAGGCGTGGGAGGGGGGGGGGAGTGAATGAGAAACGATGTCGAGACAATATAATTGGGTATATTATTACGTTACGTTGCGCAGCGTCCGCGGAGAGCCGTTCGCGTTATGTGCGCGCGACGAGTGTCGTTACACGTAATGCGCGCCGCGGCGGCGGTCGTCTCCGAAACGGCGATCATTAATCTTCTCTTTTTCTCGAAAAAGAAATTTCATACGAGAAGGGGAGGTGGGGGGGGAGGAAAGGAAAAATTAGGTCTGCACGTGTTCTCGACTGCGCACTTACTTGTTGTATTACAGTGTCCTTTCTCGCGCCGCCCGCTCGCCGTAGGTCGTCGTCGTGTGAAATACAACCGCGTCGTGTACGTTATGTTATCGCATTGAAACGCGCGGTGTATTTTATTATCATCGCGCACCGTCGTCGGTCGTTATTAATCCGCGGCGGCGTTTAGCGGCCGCTTTGAAGAGCGCGGCGAAAAAAAACGAACCATACGTGGGCGGGATGGACGGGGGTGGGGGGGGGGGGGGAAAGGCGGACATACGCGTTGACAAAAACCGAAAACCGAGGGCGCGGTGTAATATCATTAGTGTCATTCCTATCCGTATGTACCGATCGTTTTCGAATCCTCCCACAGGGGCTTTCTGTTTTCTCCGGAGCGTCCCCGGGCAGTGCCGCCAGTGCCCGGGGCTGAACTCGTATTTTCAACGACGCAAACACGCAGTTTTCAAATGTGGTCGGCGATAAAAATTCACCGCGCAACAGACTTCGATAAGACGTGACGTGGATACCCGCAACGGAATCGTTTCAGTTTTTGAAGGGGGGTGGGTGCGCTGGAATTCCCGAACGTTTGACGATATATGCGGAGCCGCGCGCGTGCGCGGGGCCGAGAGAGAACGGGAGAACTAAACACAATTTGGAAGCCCACAACCCACAACCTTTCCTGCCTCCCCGCTCCGTGATCAACCGGCCGCGACTAGTTGCGGTGGGGGGGGGGAGGAACGGCGGATCAGAGGCGCTCCGGAGCCCCTTTATCGGGGCGATCCCCCCTCCCGAAAAACGCCCGACTGGTTTCGAGGAGAAAAAATTCGAAAGTCGCGACACGGAAAACCCGCCGCGTGCCGCGTTACCGCGATCGCAAAGTGTTGTATTTGTACACGACGTTCTTGTACAAAGAAGAGCGGGCGGCGGCGGCGGCGGCTGCGGCGACGGGGGGGGGAGGAGAAACGCTCGAATAAATACCCGACCGTCGCGGCCCGGGGTGGGGCCCGACGCGCCGCCGGCCAGCGCCATGATCGCACGCGAAACGCAAACACAAGTGGCGAGAGACGGGGTCCGCCGGTGGCAGCGGCGGTCGGCGGAAAACCATCGATCGGCTCCCCTCGTCGTCGTCGTCGTCGTCGCCGTCGCCGTCGCAGTCGCAGTCGCAGTCGCCGCGTCGTCGGGCCCCACGTCCCGCGCTCAACGGTCCCCCTCCCCCCGGTCGTCGCCGCCGCCGACGACAGACCACGCCCCAGTCGTCGGCGCGGGGACACCCGTTAACGGCCGCGGAACATTTTGTAATTTTATAATTTTTTCCTTCTCCCCGCGGTTACCCCGCCGACGCAAAACAATAATAACGGTAAACAATATCACGCGTACATAACCTATTGTTTACCATTGTTTACCCCTCGGCTCCGTACGGTTGTTGCGAACGAACGGACGGGGGGGGGGACTACTACTGTATAACGTGTCGCGTCCGCGGACGGATCCGGGGCCCGATTTTCGGCCAGTGGAAGGGGGGACGAGGCGTGCGGGCGAGTGGGGGCGGAAATGGGCGAAAACGTAATTTAATATTTTCGCGCCGCGAACGACCCGGATCTGTAGTCGGCCGAAATTATTATAACGCTGTGCGGTTACGACGGACAATCGAACGTCAAATTTTGAAACGATCACCAGACAATGGGACTGGGACTATATATATATATATATATATCATCGTTGAGATAATGGAACAATATAAAAACGTACGAAAGTTTAAAGATATCAATCGAATAACGTAGCAATTACGTTTTATAAAACGAGTGTACATTAATAAATCCATTGTTTAGATACAGAATATTCTATAGATGGAAATCATCTTAAAGAAAACAACAATTTTCGGATTTTATTTTTAAAATTGTTAGACTTGAACAAAAATGCTTCACAATTTAACACGAAGTTCATTAAGAGTGTTACTTTGTGGTAAAAAAAAAATTGAGTTTAATGTAGTATTTTTTTTTTTTTTTTTTATGGGAGAATTTTAATATCGAATTTTGACGAAAAAATGATGTGGAACAAATCTAATTTTTTAATTTTTCACATAATATGTATTTGCCTATTTGAGAACGATGTCAGAATTCCGTACTCAGTAGCAGAAGTAGACAAAACTTCGAAGAAATTGCAAGAAATTTAGAGGCAAACTAAAATACAACCTAACTTTCAGGAAACCCGTCATAAAAATATAATAGACTTCAAAAACGTATTTGTTTTTTTTTATATAGTCGCGTGCGTATTTTGTCCTCCGTCCTGTACACACAACGTACGCTCGTCATCTCGGATCGACCCGTCCCAAGACTGAAGTCCTTTCGACCGCTCCTGTCCGGCCGCTCTGCGATCACGGAAGTAAACGGACCTGTACGCGCTACGCGGCCCCTACCGACTGCGGTATGTATACACCGATCCCGTCACGATTTCTTTAGTTTTCGCATCGCATTCCTCACACCCCCCTCGCCCATCGACGGTAAACGGGAAAGCGCGTAACGGGATTGTTATGCTGTCGCGGTTAAATAGTGTGGTCCGCGAGGTTCGGGATTCCTCCGAAACGTCTGCGATTTTGCGAAAAATTCGAAAATCGCAACGCAATAATATTATTGCAGTTGTGGTGTTGCATACAAATGACGGGTACCCGAACAACAGGTACTCGACCGCCTCGACTCTTTCGCTAATCTACAGTCCGATGCTGTTTCGGCGAGGAGGATGTTTGTCGTTGATTACGGACGGTTTTTATCCGGATATAATACAGATTTCTTTTATTTCTTTTTTTTTTTTAATTTCCAATTTTATTCATTGGATTTCCAGTACTGAAAATCGCCGCGAACCGTCGGCCGGGCGGGGCGGCGTTTGAAATTATTATATTCATTATACCGTACGAGTAAATTTCGCCGATTACGTTCGTCCAGGGATCCCGAAGGAAAAAAAACACACACACACACACACGACACGTGTAATTTAATCGCGTTCGTCGACGCGGTGAAATTTACAACTGAAATCTCGAGACGGCACATATTACGCGCAGCTGAAACGTTTCGAAACGTCCGTCGCCGTCTCGTACCGCGCCGTCCACACGCGGCTGGCCGTACAACGCGCGGCGGCGGCGGCGGCGGAACCTCGAAACGCGATGCATCATCATTCGAAAATACGTTCGATAACGATATTAATATATTGCGCACGGACTGCGTGTATGTTCGGATTTAACAACCGGTAACGTTTAAATACTGTGTGTGTGTGTGCGTGCTTAAACCGGTTTCGTGTCGCTAATGCTGCTGTGCGCGGATAATAATATATTCGTCAATCCGAAAAAAAAATACGTACACACTCGTACGGCTCCTGCTGGCGTATCGTCGAATTTGACGCGGACGAAAAAAACCGATAAAAAATAAATACGAATACAAATTAACCGTTCGGGGCGACCTTTAAATTGTCCCCGAAACGCCGACGTGTAATTCCCGTGTTCGAACGGCGTTTGTATCGGCGATATCGAGAAACGTACACACTACGTGTGCTTATTATTGCGCGCGTATGTGTGTGTGCGTGCGTGCGTGCGTGCGTGCGTGTTAGGTTAAACGCACGCACATTGTATAGGTGTCCGACTCTCCGGTATTGTGTATTGACGAGGGTCGCCGAAAAAAAAAAAATAATAATAATAATAATACGCGTATTTATTATACGCGCACGTTTCGAGCGGATATTCGTTTGGCGAGTAGGGGGGGGAGGGGAGGGAGGGTTGAGAAAAAAAATATACGTAGGCAAACGGTAAACTATAGCGTGTTGTTTTTGTACGTATACGCGTATCACGCGTAACTGTACGAAATACTTCGCCGGGACGAGGAGAAGAGGCGAAAAGAAAAAAAAAAAAAAACCAACGAAATTCGTACGTAATATTATGATCATCGCTGTTGCTGTACGTAACCAATCGTGTTCGGGTCCCCGGGGGTACGTCGTGGTCGCCGCTATTGTGCCGGCCGGTACGCGCGGCAGGTCTCGGAGACGTTCGCGACAGAGATTGCCGTTGCGATTGATTTTTTTTTTTCGCTTTTGACAAAAAGTTCAGAAAACACGCTCGGCGCGACACACGTCAGCGACAAATGCGCCGCGCACGGGTTATTTGTCGGCGAAAATATTCGGTATTGCGGATTGCGACGGCGAATCCGCCGCGAAAAACGCCGACCGCCGATTGACTATCGATACCGGTCGTGTACACGCGTCCGATAATAATGACACGTGCGCGGGGGGCGGGGGCCCGTTCGAAACGGTCAATGGTCGGGGGCCCGATCGTGAAAACGGCACCGTTGTTTACAGTATCGCTTTGAAATATTACTGCCGAAATCATAATGTTTTGACGATCGCAACGCGCACACAGCCCGTGTACACGGTATCGCTCCCCGGCCGCCCGCGTGCTCGGCTCGTGGGCGCGAGGCATTTTTCGTCACTGCTCAAATGCGTTTGTTTTTCGATAACGACGAAAAACTAAAAAATGGTGGGAGGGGGGGCGGGCTAAGAGGCGCGCGCGAGAACACCGAAAAACCGAAAGTGGCGATACCCTCGCGGGCGTGTTAACACACAGTTGTAACGTAATGCGCGCTACACGAACACTATTCGTAGACTCGCCAGCGGCGGCGGCGGCACCACGGCGGTGTGAGCGGTCGATTTTATTATCGCGTACGTTTCAAGTTTTTTTTTTGTTTTTTTCCCATCACAGGTAACGGCCGGTTTTCGCGACAACCCCGCGGAATAAAATATCATTGTTTTTACGGACGGGCGGACGGGTCATCGGGGCGGCGGGGGGACGGCGGTGGTGGTGGACAGTGGCGTCGTTCTGCGCCCGAACCGCGCCGCAATACGCGCGGGGACGCCCGGATGTAATAGACGAACGTGCCGCGCGCGCACTGTCGTAAAGGGAAAAAAAAAAAAAAAAACAGATAAAACGCGTCGGCGCGGTAAAAATCATTTTTATTGCCGAACTCTGCACGCGCGCGCAGGTATGTAACGCCCCGCAGGCAGGTAATAACAATATAATATTGCGCGGCCGTGATTTCTGCGGATGCGACGGCGACGCACGGCATAAAATATTTTACAGGGCGATTTTCGTTTTTATCATTGGCCGACGATTTCCCCGGAGGATTTTAAGTGATATTGATTACGGTAATTTTTTTTTTTTTTAATCCCACTGAGGACCCCCGCGCTCCCCATATCTATGTAATAATATTACAGTTCCGTATGTATCGGCATCCCCCACCGGCCGCAACGGAATCATTTCGGTACTTGTCAGGGCGAGGAATGGTGAGGTGGTGAGAGGAATTTTCGATCAGCGCATCAACGAAAAGATAGATAATAGAATCGAGGCATTAGAATTATTTACTTATTGATGATGTACAAACTGGGTACGTATCAAACATTTTCGCATCTTACGTACATTTCCAATTGGAATTCAACACAAATTCGACAAACAGTATTACGCTAAAAAGTTTCGAAAATTTAGACAAAACTATTTTTTTTCGAGTTTTGATCTGTTTGGTTTTTTCTTTTTTTTTAATCCGTTCGCCGTTTCTCGTCGTTGATTGGACATTGTATTTACGGTCATCGCTTTTACTTGTTGCGTTTTATAAACGCGGAACTATGGTTTTTTCTATTCGTCCGTGTACATCATAAACATACTTACTGTTATTATTATTATTTCTGAAACGCAGATGTGAAATGCACGTGGTGCGCGTGTACGCGGAATGTCCGCAATTACAATTGCACAAAACCCGATAAAAAAGAAAAAACGAAAATGTCGTACACGAGAAACGTCGTCGCGCGACAATACGCCGTGTCCGACGACGCGTTGTCGCGGACCAAATGGTCTGACCGGGTCCGGCGGCGGCGCCGACCGACCGACCGCGCGCCAACAGTCGGCGAATTAATCCGTTCGATCCCCGCCGGCAGTGCCCCCGGGGGTAGCGCGCAACACTATGCGCGCACGTCACGAAACGACGCGGGTGCTGCCGGGGGTGGGGGTGTGTGGGGGGGGGAACGCGTGCGATCCGCGCGCGGGCCACGTCGACGACTCGGGCTTTACGCCCGGCGTCGTCGATAGCTGGAAATCCCCCGCGCCCGGAGACACCGATCGCTCCGGATTAAAATAGCGGAATCCGGTCTATTAACGCGGGCGCGGGGCTCTCGGCTCCGGGATTACGGCCGCCGGGTCCGCGCGTAAACGGAACGCGATGACCGTTGCTGCGGGGCGCGGACCGTCACGATGCGATCCGCGTACGTTTTTTTTTTTTTTCGCAGTGCGTGTCCTTCCGATAGCGCGGAATAGCCGCCGTTTCATCATTTCGTTTTACAAATACCGAGGAATATCGAAAATACGAATTATTTTTTTTTTTTCTACTTTGTAAAGACGATTATCAGTCACATTAATTAGTAATCGGTTTACCAATCAGCTTGTGACGTGCCTACACGCAAGTATGGGTTGACACTATGCATTGTTGACAAAGCGACACTATCCGGACCGGGCCGCCCCCCCCCCCGCGTTCAGAATCGTTTTTTCGTCGACGACGGGTTAAAATCCCGTTGCTTACGGGGTACACGTCGGAGTATTTTCCGTTACGGTTCCAGTGCGGTTTCTTTATTTCGACGTTCTTTCGCGCGTTCGACACGTGACCGGACTGTTAAACCGTTCCGCCAGTCCTCGCGTTTCTCGGGAATAACGCCGAACGCCGTCCGCAGTCGTCGTGTCGATTATGTCTACGAACGGGTAACGGTCCGTGCGACACCCTGTACACAACAATAATAGAATAATACGCGAGCGGGTTTAGACGCAATGTGGGGGCATTATCACGACGAAAACCACGTCGGCCGCATCGCACGGCCGTCGGTTTATAATCCGATCGATTCTAAATCCGTGTGCGTCGTGTGCGCGCGTACCCGGCCGGACGGGTCGCGGCGCGCCGGAGCGTTTAGTCACCTCCGGTGTCGTACGAACATACTCGTTTTTTTTTTTTATGTAACACCGGAGTTAATCCGTAGTATTCACACGTCTGTACCGTACCGTGCCGCGTGCGCGAGCGCGCGCGCGCGTCCGCCGTACGTAATCCGAAAATGTTTAAACTCGTTTCCCCCCCCCACAATACAGTCCGCCGCCCGCGCAACGCGATGTTCACCGATAAATTACGTCTAATTTGTAGACGTAAAAATGAAAAAAAAAGAAAAAAAGAAAAAAAGAGAGCTTATGCGTACTGCTGACGGGCGTGCCCCGCCCGTTGTGCGGGCGAGCATTTTTAACAGCATTATGACGATGGGGAAGGCACACACGTAATCGGGATGCGGCGCATTATTATTGTAGATGCGCGAGCAGAGACAGACGTTCAATTTGTACACGGTAACGTTGTAGCGCGACGATAAATAATCGTTACGGACGTGGACAACGATTCTGAGCGCTGCCACAGCGTATCGTGTGGTCGTCCGGGTGGCCGCCGAGAAATCGAACGAAACGACAGAATCCAACTAGAGTTTTTTCCCGGCAAATGTGAAAAACCCGGACGAAACGCGGGTGAACCGGGAAAATCGGTACAACATTAAACCATAGTATTGTTAAAGAAAATATACAGAGCCTATTTAATTGTTTTTACTATAATATGGCATATATATATATATATTGTTGAAAAAGCATTCACTATCAACTAAGTTTCGCTCAGAATCGTTTTATCGTAAGCAATGGTTTATCGTGGCTGCGGTCAATCCCAATTGGATTTTGGTTGTTCGATTTTTCGCACATGAGTGAGTATGCACCGTCAGCAAAATGTCACTGCGCGCGCATAATAATACTGCGAAAAAAAGCAAGCGGCGAAAGTCACACACAATCGGCGCCAAAACGAGATAAAGAAAAAAAAAAAACAAATCGCGTCACACAAAAAACTACCCGGGCGCCGCAGGTTTACCACTCTAACCTTAGTTAGGTTTGTACGTACCATCATTGCGGACGTTCGAAAAAAAAGATGAGAGATGTTTCGCCCATACGTCAACGTCTTATCGGTTGTCGATATCGCCGCCCGCGCCTTCACCGCCCCCTCGCATTTTCGGTACAATACGTTTCGTACTCGAACACGTCGAAAATAAAAAAAAAATAAATAAATAAAATAAAACGAATAAATACAAATATTCGTCGGTGCGCGTCCGCGGGTGTTTATCGTCGGAAAAAAAGAGATTCGCGCGCCGCACGCGGTGGTCTTTCGCGAATCCCGTATAAATAAAACGGTTATTGGCGTAGAAGTTTTTTTCGTTTTTTTACGCGCGACATGACCGTTAGGGAGAGACTGCCGAGAGGACCGTCGCGACGATACGATTGTTGTTATTATTGAAAAACCGACGGCGGCGGCAGTGGCAGTATATTAATATAATATCGGATACCTTTTACCTAACCGCGGCGCTCGGCCGGACAACAATGGTGTACCCTGCAGACTTACGAATTATCGTCGCATTATGATATCCCCGTGACCTGTCGCCGGGCATACGGAAGGTCGAACCGAAACCCACGACCCCGCACAATGGTATCCTATTGACGCCCGGTGTGTAATCGCATGCCCGCCGCGGTAAGTCCGAAAACGGGAAATGTTCGCCGGACGAGATTTAATACATTTTGACGTCCCGCCACTAAATTGTACGTCGTCGTGTTATAATAATACCACCAGTCATGTATCATTATAGACCATTCAGACGTCGTAATATGTGTCGGGAACGGTCGGTATTGTGTTATTATTTTTTTTTACGCGGGGAATCTAAACCGAACGACTTCAAAAAAAACAAAAAAAAAAACAACCTACCCGAGTCACCCTAATCTCTGACCTCTATACGTCATGCCTCCGTATTGTGTGCCGTTTTATTTTTACGAAGGCCGCCGTGTTCCGCATACTGCGCCTGTGATTTGATTTTTTTTTTCCCCATTCTTTTGCCCGCTATACTTTTGGTCACGTTTAGCGGCGGCTCCCTTTGAACCGGTATCACGAGCTCAAACTCTGGGATTGTATTATAACGTTATAATGTTATAGGTAGTTATATAAACCTGTAGGTAGTAGCTTTGCTGGTGGACTGAAACGATAGAATTTTTATTTGAATATCGCCACATGGTTTTTGCGGTACAAGCACAATGCGTTTTTAGCTCTGCACAGGCCCGTCGAACGAACCTGAGCGAACAAAAGAAGCGACACGGTGGCTCCGATTTTCGACCTCTCTACGACCGTTTTTACCGAATTCCCAACGTCCCTGTACAGACTATCGCGATAATGGCGAGTAACTCGGTCGAAACGTATACAATGTACACTTTATGCGAAAATATACAATATTGTTGTTATCCTATTTCGACAAGATATTATGGGTGTAGTCTAGAGATTATCTATGGGTCATATCCAAAGTTTGGTGGTAACCGGACGTATTCCGAGCTAGTTTTTTCGAAAGGGATTTTATGGTATCAAAACTACGGAGGGGATTCGTATGATGTCCCGAGGCGAATTTGTTGGCGTTGAAATCACTTTCTCATCGCCGAATCCCACTGAGGTATCCGAAAATCAGAAGGGGATGTGGGGGGGGGGTTTTATATTTAATGCGAAAAGCTCCTAATAGATCTATGCATAACAGTGAAGATCGCGCGTTGAAAAACAACGGCGCTATAGCTTCCAAGCGAGAAAAAAATGTCTCGCTGCGAAACGAACGAACGTGGCGTAAACATGTAGACCCTGTTTTACTGCTTCTTGGGTACACTTTGGACATTTTGGGCATCGTTTTTTTATTTATTTTTTTCAAACGGTACAGTTCAGATCACGGCGATCGCTGTTCGACATTAAATATGTAAAACGAAAACGCAACGCCACGGCTATGGTGCGAATACACCGGTGTTTTCAACCAATGTCGTCGTAAACGGTTCACATAAACCATTGTTCGACACCCGTCGTCGTTGTCGAAAAAAACGTCACGAAACATGAACGCCGCAACGGCGGCGGCGGCGGCGAAAAATTCGTTTCCGCACAACACGCGGCGACGACCGATCGGTGGGGGGAGGGGTGGGAGGGGGCGCGGCTCTCCGCTATTCGCCGGCCGTTTTTTTTTTTTTTTCTATTTCCTTTTGTAACGGCGATGCGGTTCGCGTGTCCGCGGGACGATTCGCCGCCGAAAGTGTGCGATGCGCGCAATAATAAAATTACCGCGTATTCGCTGTGCGCGTATACGACGCGATGCGCGTACACATTGTGGCGAACGGGAGGAATAGATTCATCCGAACGGCGTGTGCGCGTGCGCTTTTTTTTTTTCCTCTAATAATATTTATACTGATATAATAATAATAATAATAATAATAATAATAATAACAATAATAATAACGTGACGCGCGTGTGTGTGGTGGTAACACGCGTTACGACGCCGTACGCGCGCACGAAAACCGAAACGGACGCGTGGAGTGGTGGGAGGGGGTGGGGAAATATACAAAATCACGGGCGAGCGTATATGCTCGACGGCGGTAAAACAACACAATACCGTACCGCGTAACGAAAGTAACACGAACCGCGTAATAAAAAAAAAAAAAAAAAAAAAAAAAAAAAAAGAAGAAATACGATTGTTACAGTATCGTATTAATTTCGTTTACGTGTGCGCGGCTCCCGGGTAACGAACCAAACGACGGAAACGGAAAAAAAAAAAAATAATAACAACGATAATTTTCGAATTCTCCGCGGAAAAAGGAAGCGGCGCCCGGGCCCGGCCGTCTCGCTAATTGCGTTCTAATGTTATTTATACGGGTTTTCCGCCGTGGCGGCGCAGGCGATTATTATAATAGCGGCGGGCCAGTGGCGGCCATTATACACGTGTGTACAACAATAATTATCATTGTTGTTATTGCTCCCATGTGTGTGTGCGTGCGTGTGATACGTTACGGGTCCGAGTGGCCGAAAAAAAAAAAAAAACGGTCGACGGTAAACGCTACGGCGAACCGACCGAAACGCGTTCGCGCAGTACCCGCCCGACCGTGCGCGCCGGGTCGAGATCCGGTGGCCGGGCGCAGCGGCGTGGACGACAAACGCCGCGACCGCCGACACGAGCCCCGGGGCCGTTTAACGAAACGGGGCCTCGTGGCGGTAATTCGCGTTCCGATCACGCCGCCGTGGCCCGCGGACGAGCCGGGAACGTTTACGGGTCGGTCCGGGTTCGCTTGACGGTCGGAAAGAGAGGGGACTCGAAAACGGTCCGCGTCGCTGGCTGGCTGGTGTACGCGACGAATCGCAGAACAACGCGCTGCCGTCCCGCCGGGGCCACCAGAGACTACGGGAGTCCCGCGGATCCCGTACAAAGGCCGTTGTCGCCGTGAACTTTCATTTTACCCCCCCCCTCCCTCACAACTCGTATAACAGTCGAAACAGTGACTGTCGATCGACCCGTCCTGTTCGCTCGTCGTTGTCGCTAATGCCGAAAACATCCCTTATTAAAAAAACCGTCCCGGGAAATTCGGTTTTTAGGCGTCGTTAGTAAACGCGGACGATACGAAAAAGAATTTTAAAAGGTTGGTATGGTCGAATGGCATCCACGGTAATTAATATTAACGAAAATATGGGCATGTGTAATATGTTGGTGGGGGGGGGGGTGGAGGAGGGGGCGGAAATAAATATAAAAATCGGCACGGGCAAGGCCGGGCGGGCGGGCGGCCAGTAACGGAATAAAATATATCGGCGACAGTTTTTTTTTAAAAATTTCACGTGATAATTCCGTCGTGACATTAGCTTACAGTATAAGCGCGTGTTTCCGACATGATTTCGAGCAATACGTTATTCGCAGGTTGACGAGAAAGAAAAAACAACGAAAAATCAAACGGAATTAGTCGTTTCCCCGCGTGGTCCACGGTTGTTGAGTACACGGAAATATTGTACAGAACGTTGTCGCGTATTGTCGTAGGCAAAGGTTACCGAGGATGCGCGACAGGAGCGTTGCAGGTACTCTACCGGTGCAGTGATACGAAATTTATCTCGCGGGAAAAAAAAAAAAAATAAATAATGCTTTTCGACGTGTTGTGTACGATTGGTCGTGGTGCAGCCGGCCGGCCAGGCCATTTTGCGTTCGGGAATTACCACTTTCGTTTGACACGCCGAACCCCTTCGGGACGAAAAAAAACACGTAACCGTTATAAACCGTATATATAACACGGACCCCTCCCCCGCCCTCGTCCACGCCGAAAAAGTCGAAAATACACCAGCACCGCGAGAGTGGTATTCAATCGCGTATTACGATCACAATAACGACCCTGTAATAACAATGATAATTTACACGGCCGCGACCGCCGGTAACCAGTAGAAACATGACCGCGCGTTGTTTACCGCGGGTGTTGTTTTTTATTTTTTATGTTCGCATTAACGCCGGGGGTAACAACTATGTGTTGTTGCGCTATACCCGATAAAATATTGTTTACGGTCTGGTATTATTTTTTTTTTTTCCCCATTTCCTCGCCCGGCCGTCCTCACTTCTTTCCCCGCGCCCCACTCCTAAACATCCCCCCCCCCCGCCGCAACGGGCTCGCGACCACGGTCTACGCGTAGTCACACTTATAATACGGTTTTAAAGTGACACACGTTATAATGATGATGACGACGACGACGACGACAACGCCGTCGGCCGGTGACGGGGCGAGAGGGGATTAATATAATCGTAATAACCCGGAAGTCGAACGGGCGGAGCCGACCGACGGCTGTCACCGGCCAAATATCACACGCGAACCGCTCATCAGCTAATACTCCCGTATACTTGTACATTATTATTATTATTATTATGTATACATAAATACTCGCGTGCTTGGCCCCCGCGTACATTGCGTACGAGCGCGGTGGCCCTCGATCCCGAAAAAAAAAGAAAAAAAAGGGAATGGGGGAAACTCGCGCGTGATTCGCCGCCCTTGCCCCGGCGGGTCGGGGCGTGCGAGACGGAGGAGAGGAGGTGTGTCCCCCGTAACAAACGTCTGAATAACGCCGAAATCGCCGTCTCGTGAGTTTTTATTTTTTCGCGGACGGTTTCCGAAACGGGCGGCGGTCGTGTAACTAACGCCGTACGTCTCGCGTTGTCTTTAGGCGGCTTTTTGGAAAAGAAAAGAACAAATTAAATACACGGCGAACGGAAACGATACGGCGGCAATGCGATATTTTCGAGCCGCGCGGCGACGGACACCTTGGGAATAATACACTCCGCCGAGATCACCACCGGGAGTTACTACTCTTGCTGCGGCATTTCGTTCGCTCCGTACGACGCACGTACCGACGGCCGCGGCGGCGGAGAGAAAAAAAACCGCACGACGAGAGACGATAACGACGATAGTAAAAAAAAAAAAAAGCCGAAAACACGGAAAAAAATTACGGCGGGCACCGCGGGCAGACACTACCCCCCCCCCCCCCCCCCCCCCCNCCCCCCCCGGACAGGTACCTCGGTATGTCAGTACTTACGGAGGTATGCCTGTTATACAGGGTATATTATGACATGCCGCATTTGTATACAGGAGGTGCACACCCCGCAACCGTGTCGGCGTACCCGCCGCGGCGCTGTGCCGGCCGCGCACAAATTATATGGTAATTCACGTCGTTTAGACGCGCGCACACGTGGAATAAAAAAACAATTTAAGATTTGTTAGTTTTTTTTTTTTTTGGAGTTTGCGTGTGTGCGTGTGTTACGTCGGCGCGACCGTAATTTGTACGCGTTTACACCGGGCGGCTAATGCGCGCGCGCGTTATTTTTATGTGCGGTTTTTTTTTTTCGTTTTTTATACTATTATACCGGCTCGTTTACAGAAGTGTACCTGCATAATACTTTGCGGCGTAATATCAATTTGTACGTCCCACGCGCGCGGAGTACCGAACTGTTGGCTACGATCGTTTCGACGCGACGACGGTGCGAACCGAATTTTTTACTACTTTTCCAGCCGCGGTTATTTTCCCAAAACTACGGGTACACTATTAGATTTATAATATATTTCGACGGCTTGTTTTTAACAACAACGCGTTTTTACGTTAGCCCCGGACGCGGTCGGCTCTGCGCCGGGTTTTCGACAATCGCCAAAAAAATCGACGACACAAACGGTTTACGATTTACGCGGACTGCGATTCGTGAACGTTTTACCGGCTCGCGTGTATTTCGCGGGTCCAATAACACGCGCGGGGGTAGACGGACGGAAATTCCGATCGGGCGGAGGAATTAACGCGTGGATCCGCAGAACGCGGAAAACATATTTGCCGGCATGAGATTTATTTGGTTTTTTTCATTGCTGACGGAGAGAACATTTTTTTGACGCGTCGAAAATTACATTATCGCGCGCCTTCTAATCGCGTAGTTTTTTGCATTTTCGTTTTTCGTATTATACAACGTTGTTTTTGTAAACACGATTTTACGGTTCTTGGCGTACGTATTAGAAATCAAACCAGACCTACCTGATAAAGTTAAAAACACGCGTGATTAGCAGTATCGGAGACGTCATGATGATGTTAAACATACTTGTAAACTATACGGAACGTAATATTCGTGATGTTCCATATGTTTCATTAACATACGAAACATATTTCTCATTAACATTTCTGGGACAAATAATTCCAGAATAATCTAGTAGAAAAGCGTCCGAGGACGACGGGTGGTGATCGCAACTATTAGAACCGCTAGCAACTCTCCAACCCGAGTCAGAAATCACACCAAGAGCATTTTGCCAATTTGTATTCGACAACGCGGATTTTAATATTAGTACACTGCAGCCGGATGACCAGAATGCGTTCCATATAGTACGGGCGGCATTGAGTGCTTGGCGCCAGCTATTGCACATATTCCAGCCCGGCCAATCGAAAGACGAGGTATTCTGTCATTGAAAACATTTGAAAACCTCAATGGTAGAGAATTGAAAAATATCGTGACTGCGGCGCTACCGTGCTCGCGGGAATCGTCGGGAGAAAATATACAAACGCTGTAAACGTCCGGTGTACACTTGACGAGTTCTTCGGAATCGCAAACATCCCTGGGTCGGATGGGGTTCACGGGGAGGTTTCAACTGCCGGACGACAAACATTTATAACAACATGATATAATGATATTTGACATAATTTTTCTTTTTCATCAATCGTTAATATTGAATTGAATTATTTCTGCCCCAACCATGGCCAAGGTCTGGAAACGCCCCTGATCACGTGAAACCGCAGTCTGGGCGGCTTTTGTCCCGCTAGCCATTAAGCATTGACCGAGCATTAATGTTATTTGGTTTATTCGCTCCTTATTATTCCAAAGTCATTCCGTGTAAGTATAGTGTATTAATATATTAATACGCTATGTTATATTACGCTCTGTGCGCGGTGTGTGCGTGCGTGCGTGCGTGCGTGCGTGCGTGTGTGTGTACGCTTTTCGTAATAAATTATGCGGTGTGTACGCTCGCGAAACACGCATATTTTGTCGCCATTAGATTAACTACGCGTTCGAACGCAACTCGAAAAAAACGGTGAAAATATAATTAAAAAAAAAATAAAAAAATAATCATTAAAACAACAACGAAAAAAAAAACATCAACGAATAGAGTTCCCTCCCCCTCTCTCGTATAACGTATTATAATAATGTAGCATGTACGCGGAGCTGTACGGTTTTTTATGCGTTCGTAATGGTTTATTTTGTGTTTCGCGAGGGTAATAATTATAATATTTTTACTACGATTGCGGTTTTCTAGATTATTAGTGGAGCGAAGAACCTTATATGGTTTTACAGATATGTTTATTTTTTTCTGCGGGTACAACATTTCCACCAGCAATTTAGCTCCAAACTTAAATGATGATGATAGCGATTTTTCTAAAAAAATGTGTTTAAATTAAATTTTAAAAATTCAAAAGAGTTTTCTCAACAAATGTGAAAAACCGAAAAAAAAAAAAAACAATAAATACAAAACGGAGGAAAACCGCGATCCGTTTTAAATTTTAGAATCGGAACAATTGGAATTTCACCATAATACGACACATATATTGTTGACAAAGCGGCGCTATCAACTGAACTCCGCTCGGAATCGGTTTTTCGTTAGCAATTGCCGGTAGATAAGCTATTGCTGACCGTTCGTTGCGTACAGGTGTACATCGAATTACTTGTAACAGTGGCTGCGCCCGACCCCGTTATCCTAGGACGTCTTTTTTTTTTTTCCGAAATTCGTATTTCAACGTTTCTACTCCGTCGGACGAAAACACCGCCGTCCAGTTCGGACGTACTGTCTCGCCAGCCGATCGTGATAATACGATTGCGACGCTACGATCATGTTATTACCTACAGTCGATGTAATATAAAAAAAAAAAAAAAAACGTGCAACGCTTGTCGCGCCGTAAATGCAGTACAACGCCGGGACAGTTTTTGTTTTGTTTTTTTTTTTTTTCATCCTCTTTGTGTGTTCAAGACCTACACGTTATGTTTTGTGATTTCACGTTTAACGGACGTGTAACGTGCATACGGACGTATTACACTGGCGAACCGTACACAGCGTGCGCCCGTACCTACCACCGCGTAACGAGCGTCGATCGAACGATCGAACAAAAAAAAAAATACTACGCGGATTATTTTTGATCGCGCCGACGGGGATATGAATTCCCGTCGGAAATCCCTGCCGCGAACGCGAACGCCGTCGAATGTAAAATATAAAATATAAAACGTTATGTCAAAATCAAAACGCCGTTCGACGGAGGAACGCATAGTTCCTTCGCGGGGCCGCTCATTCGAGACCCCCGGTGCCGGTCGTTTATTGGACGCCGAGGACCGCCGAGGACGACTACGCGGGCCGCGTGCCGCGCACACCGATGTCCGCACGCGGTTCTGCCCCGGGCCCTTTTGCGGACAACGCGTGCCGGGTCGCAGGTTCGTCGTCGTTGCGCGGCGTACGCGCAAATCGGACGAGTCCCGTCGAACCGCACGCGCGCACTCGCGGCGGCGTGTAACAATGTAATGATAATATCGCGATAATGAAACGTCCGGCATTGTCGTTTCGCGGTATTGTCGCGGCCGGGGGAAATAAAAAAAAAAAAAACAAACAAACAAACCGATTTTTATTGCGGAACGGCAATAATGATATTATTATTATTATTGTTATTATTCGCGCGTTATGATCGCGTCTCGCGGTAATATTTATGCGCGGCCGTCGGCCTCCGCGCGGAATCCGCTCGTGTCCGCGCGGTGTTTTTGATAACGATAACACAATGACAGCGGTAACAACAATAACAATAACGATGACGGTGATAATAATAATAACAACAGTATTATCGCGTTATTGTATCGCGTCGCGCCCTGCCTCCCTGCCCGCCGTTAACAAGCGCCCGTTGTGCTTTGCGACCGGACCGTGACGCGGGGCCTCGCGCGCCAATTGTCCCGCGAAACATCGTTGCAACATTCGATCGCGCACACCCCGCATGCGGGACGAGTGTTTACGGTCGTCGCGGTTATTACCAATACCGTGTGTAGACCAGTCGCAGTGTACAATATAATCACAACGACGCCCCGCGTGATTACGGGACAACGTGTGTTTACACGGGGTTTAAACCGCGGGGTGTCGACCGGGATCAAGCCCAGAGAATTTCTCTGCGCCCGAAACTCCTGAAGACTCGCGCGAACGGAGAATATTCGATCGTTGTTACGGTGCGTTGTACAAGACGAAACCGGATACAAAGCCGGACGCGCGAATAGTCCGGGGTTGGTTGGGGGGGGGGAGAGAAGGGACGATGGGGTCGGCGGCGAACAGGAGGAGCAACACAACGGAGAAGAACTGTCCAATGTGACGGGTCTCCGAAACGGCGATGATATGAGAGAGGGGGGGGAGGGACAGATTATGGAAGACGAAAAAACGGCGCTCGGATCGGTGACGCGGTGAGGGGTGGGGCGGGGGACCCGTCGCGGTCCGTGGATATGTACCGCGGAAACGCGGTCGTATTTCGTTTGCTCCGTGCGCGTATTGCCTATTGTCGATAACGTCCAATGTTTCGGCATTAGGGTCGGACGCGTAAATACCACGTCGCCGGCACGAGACTTTTCACCGCGCGGGGATGGGGAGCATTCGATTTGAAAAAAAGCAAACCAACAACGCAAACCGAAGTCAGATTTTACAATCGCGAGACGCGCCCTGCAAAATATATCGACAATGTCGACGCGTCCGGTTTATTGTCGCAATAAAGGCGCCGAACACGCGCACGCGGTACGGACCGAAACGCGCGGTCTTTACCGTTATTATTATTCGATTTTGAGTGATTTTAATTGTTTTTTTTTTTTTTTTTAATCCGTGCGCGACTTTTCCGCCATAAATTCCGCGCCGATTCGTTACGGGTAACAATGTCTTTCACATGGTGAAATCTCACCGGGTATGTAGGGGTGCTGATTTGGAAAGGCCGTTGTTTTCGATTTTCCCGACAGGGATGAAATTACGTCGACCCCGGTCAGAGTGGTTTATTTATTTGGGTTTTTTTTTTCTTCTCGCAAGCGACGGTTTTGTGTCGGGCCGCGCCCGTCCCCTAGGACGTGTTTTTTTTTTTTATACACACATACGATTTCGCTATTTGCATTTGCCGGTCCGGTAACGCGCGCCGACATCGCCGTCGTGTTTCGAACGGCGGCGCGGACGGGAATCTCGCGCGCGTGACGTTTTCCGTGACGCGCGACGCGTCAACACACACACGCGCGCACAATGCCGCGCCGCGCGTCCCGTCGGTGCCACCCAGCGCGCGCGCGGTGTAACGCCGCGGCAACAATGTCGTTGTGTGTGCGGACGTGCGAGCGCGCGAACAATGCGCAATAAGGGTAACCACGGCTATGGCCTCCTCCCCCCTCCGGCAGCCTCGCGCCGCGGTGAGGGGAGGGGAGGGGAAAAGACAACCGAACGGGATCGGAAAAAATCACACCGGGCGCGCCGCGCCGTGCGACACGATAGCGCGCGCGTTCCGCGTACGAACGACGTTTATTACGGGCATTGTCACAACGCGTAATTTATGTTTACGCGGCGAACGCGCGCCAGGTACCGCGCAAAGGGACGACGCGTTACGTGCGTTCCGCGGTGTTGTGCGCGGGGCGGGGTTTCCCCGCTACCCTCCCCTAAACCGCCGCGTGAACATCGCCGTCGCATCTCCACCGTTACCCCGGGCGGCCGCGGACCTCGCGCGAAACATCCGCGGCCGACGCGTTTCGAAACGTAAACGTGACATTTCTGTTGCGTTGAACGCGAATTTCTCGCCTTGCAGTCGCGTCGATGTTTACCGCTTACGCCACGTACGGAAAATGGGGCGTATCCCCATGGGTTGTACCGCGCGGGGTACGCAACGTCGTAACGGTAACACCGGGTGTTGTGAAAACCGCGGGAAATTCGTGCGGATCGCGTTTAGTTCCAAATGGATCGACCGAAGGGGAAACGAAAATTGCCGCGACGAACCGGAAAACGCGCGAAACAAAACGCATTTGAAAAACGTTACGGTTTTCGTTTTGTCCGCGAACGACCCGTTTACCGGGGTTCGGTAGCGCTCCGGTTTACAACGACGGCGCCGGTCCGGGGCCTCAGACCTCGGTGCCCCTCGCTCGGCGCCACCGTCACGTTTGTTTACCATGCGTTTGCGCGTCAATGACAACGTTCGCCATTGTCGCGGCGTTCCAGACGCGACGCGTTAACGGGCCGCGCCGTACCGTTTTCGACGCACGCAACACCGTGCGTAAAATGCACGCCGCGTTATTTGTTTGTTTGTTTGTTTGTTTGTTTAGTGGCCGGTAACGAAAATTCAAAGAAGGGAGAGAGAGAGAGAGAGAGAGAAAAACTCGCCACCGTAAAGGTGAGAATTTATTATTATTTGTTGTTGATTTTTTTTCTTTTTTCTTTCCCACCACCTCGGCGTGCGATGATGTATGTACACGATAAATTCACGACGAATCGTTTTTATATTATACGACATTACATTATATTATATTGTGTCTGTGACCGGTCTCGCGGCGGGGAGGGGGCGGTTGGGGGGGAGGGGTACCCGGAAACTCGCCACCGTAAAGGTGAGAATTTATTATTATTTGTTGTTGTTTTTTTTTTTTTTTTTATTCGGTATTTTTTTTTTTCCTTTCCATTTTATGAAATATTATCGTAATATTTTTCTGTTTCGATACATTACAACGCGTGTTCGTTACGACAATATTGTCATTGTGTTCGGCGCAGCGTCGGAACTCCTCGCGCCGTCGCGTTATCGCGACAAGATTATAATGGCCGGCGAACGACAATCTTTCTTCTCTTCTTTTCATTTTTCTCTCCCGGCCGCGGGTACAGCACACCTGTGACGACACCTGATAATAATATTGCGGTCGCGCGCTGTACTATGCGCTGTACAGCGGCGCGAACAACAATCGATTCCGTCCACAAGTTTCCCCCGGCGGTGGCGTCGGAGACGACGGCGACGGCGTGCGTGCGTCACCGTTCGCCCGGTGTCCGCCGAGAAACGTTATTTTCACGGCCGTGTCAATTGAACGCGGACGGCATTGTTGTACGCTCGGCGATAAACACGGACAATTCGCCACGGTCGTACACCAGAAACCAGTTCGGCGTTTGCCCGGTGCCTCCGATACGCGGGCCAGACGACGTGGTACGCGTCGGGTAAAAAAAAAAAAATAAAAATAAAAAACAACGAGGGAAATACGGAAATTGCGAGTCGAATGTCAAACGACGGCGGCGGTGGTCGACGGTACAAAAGGCGTTCGACGTCCGCGTAAATCGTCCGGCGTTTCGTGCAATCGAAAATGTCGCGGAAGCGTGCCACGCAATAAAGTGTAAAGGACAGCGGCGAGGATACCGCGGTAGATGACTCATTGAAAATTAAAATTAATTGACAAACGCTTTTTACATTTTGACAGTGACGGTGAATTTTCAATTCGAAACCGGGTCCGTATAATATCACTTATCGCGATACTCCGGGCGACGCATTTATTAATTTCTTTAATTTTTTTTTATTTTTTATACGTGCATATTTTATTCGCTATATTCATCCCGCGAGTATTGAACATTTAGTATTTCACGTTAGTCTCGTATTGTTCTTCGTTCAGTCGACCGCTACGAATCAAGTTGTTAAATATATTTAATATCGATAACAGTTTAAAATGATTTTATCACATCCACGATACGCTTCTGTAATGGTTATTATCAGACATTATCCCAAAGGTTCTTGGATAACAGATGCCGTTATGTATCCCGGCTAATTGTTGAATATTGTCCAAATGTTAACATTACGCGCACAACGTCTGCGGAATGCGAAAATGGGTTTGGAAATTTAAAAAAAAAATGCTTATTTATATTAGAATTTCCCCGCCCAATCAATCGTTATTCCGGGACGTCTTTTTCGATATTGTTCGCGTTATCTGCGGTCGCGTGGCCGCGGGTTTCGAAACACTTCGAAACGCGGTTATCAACGGTAATCGTCCGACGACCGAAAACGCTCGCGACATTGCGTAACGCGACGTTTCAGACTCTCCGGGGCCCCTCGGAGACGTTTAATGTTTTGTTTTATTTTTTATTATTTTTTTTTCTCTATACGCGCGCGACGTTTCCGCCAAGAACGCTCGATGCACAGATCCTCGGATTTCCGAGCGCGGCGCGTTTTCCGAACGGCAATCGGCGCGGGCGGATACTTTGAGGAGGTCGTTTTTCGGTTTTCACCGGGTGTTCGCGAAAACCGGGATAAAACGCCGGGAAACCGGGAGAAACCGGTACGACATTAAACAAATTCATTGTCAAAGAAAACATCTAAAGCCCATTCGGTTATTTTACTATAATAATATTGTTGACACGCGTCGTTGACGGAGCACCGTTGTCCGCTCGGTATCGTTTTCTCGTTAGCGATGGTCTATCGTTTCTCACGCTCGGTATACGTTAAGTTATCTATAACGGTGGCCGCACCCGTCCCCATTATCCTAGGACGTCATCTTATTTGTATTTTCAACCATCGTTTTTATTTTTTTGGAGGCAATGCTAAACGTACTGTTACAGTTAGATTTTCAAGTCTTTTCTGACGACAATATTGAAGTTTATGAGGTATATTTTTTTTGATTTTCCATATATATTTTAAATTCGAAAAACGGCCAGCCCGCATTGGCCCCCGAAACCAAAAGGCTCAAAGGCGATAAATTTTTCTGAATCGCCTGTTGGCTTCTTGATTCTTATCAATGTACGAATATACACCGGTTTCGAGTCCACAGAAGCGAGAAATTATCGCCACCGGTTACTGCAGCCTTTTCGCTTGGTATTTGTGTTTCAATATTTGATATTGTTCGTCGAACAAACAGTTTAACGCGTGCGGCCTCCTAATATGGGCATAACGGCGTTACGTCTCGTTCCAAATGCGGTAACGATACCAATACCGGTTAAAACGGCCGGCCGTTTGGCGCGGACGAAAATTGTAACCGATACAATAAACGGAACAAAATATGCGAATGGCCGGACGCGTGCCTACACCGAGCGCAGTGCGCCGTGTTTAACCGTCGCGGTTTTATTGAGAACGGCCGTAAAAATGAATAAACGCCAATGTCCGTGTGAACAACGAACGGAGAAGAATATCCGCGGCCCACGCGACTGCTGGACATTTTTCAAACGCCGTGCGGTTTTAAATCGTTTTAAACGCGTATTACGCGAACCGTCGACGCGGATGTGTCGAAACCAGTTCGCTAATCGACGACGGCGAAACCGCGCGCCCGACGCCCGAGCGCAAAAGGTCCCCGGGATAAGATATCGCCGAACTCCGCTGCGAATCGTTTTTTCGTAAACAGTCGAGTTTATCGCCGTTTCTTACAGGTATACATTACATTATCTATAACAGTGGCCGCACCCGTCCCCATTATCCAAAGACCGTCTTTTAATTTTTTTTTTGTTCGTCGCCGGTCGGGCTCGTATTATATAGCAGTCGTCCTTGTTCATTGTAGACAATATTCTGAGTTTTTTTTTTTTATTATTAACCGAACGTAACTAGAGTTAAAAAGTCAACTTTACTTGATTCATTTGATTGGTAGAAAGCTAACCTGGTTTTGTGATTGTTGTTTCGCGGGCTGTTTGAAACGGACGATTATTAAAGACACAAAGGTGTGCGAAGAACTTGGTAAAACTTGTCCCCGGTCGGTATTTAACCGCGAAACGAAAAAAAAAACTATCAAACCGTCGTTTCACACATTATCGTATAGTATTTTCAGAACGAGAACGCGCGCCGAAATCGGTTCGCGCGACGTTTGCTCAATTTACTGAAAATATTAATAATCGATCACAGACCGTCTGGCGCTGTCCGGCGCGGCGCGTTCTCGTTCTGGAAACGGTACCGTGTTACATTCGATGCAATGCGCACTTTTAACGGCTCCGCGGTATAACGCGTGGAAAATACATTTACTACATCGCTCTCGACACGGCACTCATCTATAATCCGACTCGAATCCCGAGCAAATGTTCCGATATCAAGTCGGTGAGTCGATATAATAGTCACTAATGAACTAGCGGGTACGTTGAAATTCCTTTTTTCGAGTGGCGGGAGGTGGTCGATGTGGGTTACGATTCCCGGTTGTTTTTTTTTTTTTATTTCCAAGTCTCAAAGAAACGTCCTGTACAACATAACGTGAAATTCCAACAGGGATTCCGGTTGTTGAAATGCGATCGTCGCGGAAGGCGGATTTTCGGTCACACCCCTAAGTCCCCCTGATATCCGCCCATGCGGTGGCGGCGCACGGGAGTGTATAAAATATAAAAAAACCCCGGCTAATTCAATCGAATAGGTTGTGTTGTGTGTGTGTAACATGTGTATGTGTATGCGCGTATAAACGGGTAGTACCCTCGGCCGTTGTAACACAACCCGTCCCCCTGCACAGTAGTGGCGCAAACACCGCGGGCGGAATGGTAGCGCGTGACGTCGTTCAACGGACCTTTCGCGCGCCCGTCCGCGTTTACGGTTTTTTTTTTTTGAAACGGATAGCGACCGTTCGGACGGACACGCCGCGAACGGTATTTACGCTCACTGCCGCCGTAAACGGAATACGGCGCGACAAACAACGCGGCGGTATCGCAGTGACGGGCGGCACCGCCGGCGATTCCGGCGGTTGCGGTGACGGCGTACCGGAGACGCGGGGCGCGCCCCCCGCAAACGGATCCGGCCCCCGGCGGAGCGAACGCACGGGGGCCGACGGGAAACCGGCGCGCGTCTCGGATCGTGACGGGCGGCGGAACTCCGCGGCCCTCCCGAACGCGGAACTCTCGCGCGGGCGCTAAACGATCGCCGGGGCCGTCGGATCGCGCGACGCGGGCCCCGTCCGTTTGTTTTTTCTCGGAATTCCGGCCGTTCGACGGGGCGGCGGCGGCACACGATGCCGGACTCCCGGACGCTGTTCGCGCGCGTTTAAAACGCACACGACCGTATGCGTGACGGTTCGCGCGCGTTTTCCGGCGCGACCGAAACCGAACCTAATCGATCCGTCCGTCAGCCGCGTACGATCGCGCGCGCCACCGCCGCCCCGACAGCGTAATAACACACATAGCGTTTTAACGGTATACGAAAAACGTACATTTTTTTTTTCCCTCCCGGTAAATTATTCGCAAATAATAATTTATGACGTTTAAAAAAAAAACGGCGCGTAATTACAATAATTACGTTGCGACGATATGCCGCGCACAGTAAATAATTTACGATATTCGGTCTTAATGGTTTTCCGGCGTGCGTTAATACAATACAATAATAATCTAATTTGACGTACAGAAATAACACGGTAAACCGTAACGTATTATTAACAACGCGCGCCGAAAATTATCGTGCTTCTACGTGCTTCTAAAATAACACATTATAATGTGTTTTAGTTTCGACATTTAAAAAAAAAAAAAAATTAAAAAAAAAAAACAAACGAGACCGGCCGACAATCACACGATTGTACCTTTTGAATACCATTAAATATTTGTCATTTTCTTTCCTACGCACAACGTTCGCGCACGCGTATATGCGGCGGGTATCGATAGGCACCGCAATAAACCGCGCAATACGCATAACTCGGTTAACAGGGGAAAACAAATTTAATATTAAACAACGTGCACGATCGATTATCGTTCGTCGTGGCTGATGGGTTTATCTCGCCGTTGTGTAAGACTTGGGTAACTCGGAGAGTCCGGTGACGCAAATAGATTTCTCCATCTTTATGTGTACAGTTTATTTATATCCGAGCGCAACGATAAACCCGAGGATGAAACCGTTTGTGAGCGAAATTCGGTAAAACGTGGTAATCCGAAACATGTACCGCGATTTCAAATACGCGCTTATGGAAAAAGAAAAAAAAAAGCAGCTCGATTCGGCGGTATCCGTTTATTTTGTCGAAAACTCGTGCGTATCATTTCTGTCGGTCCGAAAACACTTTTACCCGCGGCACGAAAAACCCAGACAATAGAGAAAATATCGACGGAAAGCGTCGAACGTGTTATCGCGCGAAAGGTCGACGTACTGGATGGGATACCGCGAATATGTGTGTACGGATTGAAATTTTATTTTTTTGTCGTATAAAACAAATTCGTTTACGAAAATATTCGCTTATAGATTGCGACCGCGGCTATTGCGATTGTATCACGCGAGACACACATGTAAAACGCATCCAAATACGATGCACCGAAAATGGTATAGAAAACGATACAGGCGTCGTAATTACGAAAATCCGAGTGGTGAGGAGGGGGTGGGCGGAAAGAAAAAGAAACTATAATAATCGATAAAATACTCCGTTCTGAATGTCGGTATTACAGTGAAATTATTTTCTCGTGTTTTTTTTTTTCTCTCTATTTGTCTTTAAGTATTTCAAGTCGTGCGTTCTTGTGACGAGCCCTCTACACACACGCGTGAGCAGCAGCAGCAGCAGCAGCAATCACCTGCGATTTTGCGATATTACCCGTGTGCCGTCGGCGGCGTATTAGTATCGTAACAATCGCGTTGCGTGGTCGGCGGTCGCGTAGTGTGTGTGTGTGTGTGTGTGTGTGTGGTGGGGAGGGAGGGGTGGTCCGCGGCGACGGACGACCCGCGTCGTCCGTGCCGTTCGGACGCGTGCACAGTCGTGGCACGTCATCATGAGCGACGGCCGGGGTATTGCCCGGGTCTTGCGGACGCGACGGCGAGACGGACGTTCGAAAACGCTTATCGTATCGGGGCGCGGGGCGATCGTCGGAGACGCGCGGCTGCGACGGCGACGACGACGGTCTGCGGACGCGCCGTCTCCGGGGGATTATTTCGATTATTATTCCCGCGTCGTTGCAGTTGTCGTACGTACCGCGTTGGGTTTTACACGGCACGCCGGATCGTGTAGCGAACGGGTAATTTATCAATCATTGTGCCATGTATCACGTTTACAAGACTGACAAACTCGCCCTCGGCGGGCGGCGGCGGCGGCGGCGGTCGGAGCGCGGACCCGAGGATTAAACGGCGGCGGCGACGTTTTTGTGGCGTGCGGTTTTTTTTTTTTTTTCTCTCTCTATCGTTTACGAATTTCGAAATGCGCGTACCGCCGCCGCGGCGTACGGTAGGGGGCTCGGAAAGGTCGTCTCGCCGCGTTTCCGCGCGCGAACGGCGACGGTCGTGCGTCGGACGCGGACGCGCGACGGTAAAAAGACCGGATTCGCGGGCGTGCTCGTAGGAGAAGTCGGCGTCGGCGGCGGCGGCGGCGGGGCGGGTTGGTGGTAATGTCGCGCGTACAGTGGCCAGCGCAACGTGCGCGCCGTATACGAAAACGCGATTGCCGTCGTCGGAACGGCGTCGCGGCGGGCGGAAAAAAAACGAGAAAGAGAAAAACCCCCGCCGCGGCACGGTGTTATTATACGCGCCCGTATACGCACGCACGTACGCGCGCGCAATAACAATAACAATATTATATGTTTATTATGTTGCGGGTCGCACGCGGTTTTCTCGTCTTCGCGCCGCCCGCGGACAATGGCGTACGGCGGGGCCCCCGAGGACGGAACGCGCGACAGACGTTACACCCGTGCGCCCGCCCGTTACGTTGCGCGTTGCGATCGCGACGCCTGTTGTGCGGGGAGCGCGCGCGGGTAAAAAGAGAAGAAGAGGAAAAAATAAATACCGCGCGCGCACGCGCATCGCGTTACGGTCGTATATTACACGGACCCGTCGTTTTATTTACACAATACGAATTGTGCACGGTGTCCGCGGCGCGCACTACCGCCGGCACGACGACAATCGCGCGCGCGACCGCGGGGCCGGGCGCGGTGTGAGGTCTCCGTGTCTCGTAGCCCCGCGCCGCGGCCGTTGCGCGGGCGACGCGAGACCGGACTCCGGCGGTACACACGCGGCGACGGCGGTCTCGCGTACGGGCGCGACGGCCGAGTACCCGGGGCACGGACACAATAGCGGCCGCCGCGCATGTTTTAACAGCGTCGAAACACGCGGGCGCGGCGTTACGGGCGATACGGTTTTCGGACGCCGAGCGGGACCGGGGGGCGGAAGCTTAAGAAACGCGCTTACGCGAGGGTGTTTGCATTTTCATTTTCATTTTTTTTCCGTTTTCCGCTGACGGCTTTTTTTCCGCCCGGAAAGCACCCGCTCCGGCGTGTACGCGCGCCGCCGTTCCCGACGGGAAATCGGACGTCCGCTTTTAGAGTGGTCGTTTGTCGAGTTTCCTCGGAGCGTTCCCGGCGAACGTGAAAAACCGAGGTGGGGGGGGGGGTGGAATGGATCGGAAACATACGGGAAACCGGTACGTTAAAAGAAAACTTATAGCAGACGATTACATATAATTCCTATTCAATTGTTTTACCGCATATGACATATATATATAAATATTGCTGACAAAGCGTCGCTATAGACCGAACACCGCTCAGAATCGCTTTTTCGTTAGGCAGAATATATACATTAAATTACCAGTGGCCGCACCCGTCCCCATTATCCTAGGACGTCCTTTTCTCTGTCTCCCCCTTTCTATGTTTGGTGTTCCATCACTGTATTACGGCCGTATAACAACTGTCCTTTGACAATCGAATCGCGCCCACAGCGTTTATATGGTTTAATTTTTTTATTTTCGCGTATAACGCGTTTTGAGGAATTCACCGGCGACGCATCGACTCCGGGGTCGCGGCCGCGATTGTTCGCGGTTTACGGCGGACCTACAGCGGCGCGGTATGCAACGCGACAGATAAGAATACCGCCGTCCGGTGATCGATGCGTTTTAACCGTCCCGACGTCGACGTCGTCGTCCCCTCCTCGCTGTTATCACCTGTCCCTGCCCCACACCCCTCGTCGCCGCGGGGTTTTATATAGTAAATACGGTGTCGCGCGACGGCCGCGGTTATATTGTAGTTGTAATTGTTGTTGTTGTTGTTGTTGTCGTTGTCGTTGTTGTTGTTGCTCTTGCTCTGTGTACGTGTGTACTTACCTATGCGATACGATATGTACGATTCGTAATTGTGCTGTATCAGGTTCTATAATGTTGCCAAACGCGCGTCGTTTTGCAACTATAACTATTATATTTCACATCACGCGCGATGTGTACAACGAGAGTCGACGGGCCGCGGCCCGCGAGCGTAATTAAAGGTCGCGGAGAGAGAGAGAGAGAGAGAGAGAGAGCGAGAGAGAGAGAGAGTGAGAGAGAGAGAGTGATGGATGGACAAACTACGGGGCGGGCACAAAGACGAAAGCCCGGGAGACAAACGTTGGGACACACGATGGGCGGCGGACAGAAAACGGTATAGGCAGACCCAGATTAAGGAGGCGGGGGCAAAGGTGCCCGCAAAGACCGTGTCGTATTGTAAGTCGAATCAAACATTCGACGACTCTTTTTTTTTTTTTTTTTTATGTTTTTTTTTGTTTTGCTTCATTTCAACGGTGTCGAGTGTCCTTATTAATGCAAGGGCTCCCGGGCCCCCGGGATCCTCAATCCGGGCCTGAGCACCTGAGCATAGGTTAACGTCGCGCTTCCGGAGGAATACGCGTCCCCGGGGACTCGACGTGAATTCCTGTTGTCCGGCCGCGCGGTTTTCTACGACGATTTCGGAAACGGGACACGATGTATCCGCGTCTATTATCGAAATATCGTCGTCGCGGCCGTTTTCGTTTGTGTTGCTGTTAACGTTGTTGGGGCGGCGGCGGGTTTATTATGTTCGGCGGACCTCGTGACGGTCACGTGCGGTATCCGTTATAGCGAAAATAAAAAAAAAAAAAACCAAATAAACTCCCCGGTAATCGACCCGGGTCGATAGTAAATAAATAATTATTTAGTCGCCGACGTGCCCGCGGGGCCCCGTTTCGGTGAATCGATGAAAAAAAAAAAAACGAAAAAAAAAAAGCGTTATAAATAATACGCGAGTAAATAATGTGAACTCCGCGCAGACTGCACGGACGTGCACACAAGAACCGCACGCGATACGCGGCCGATTTTCGGTTGTTTTTTTTTTTTTTCCCGGTTGATTTTTCCCGAACTCTTCGGAAATACGAAACATTGCGCATACCGCAGTGACCGGCGGAGTGTACCTATATGAATCGTATTAATAAATAATAATCAATAATCCGCGGACGACGCGAGATGTCGTACCGGTAGTTTACCGGAATGATATTCGCGATTTCGTTGTTTTCGTCGTTGCGAAGGTCTTGAAGAATATTTAGAATATTTATTGTCAACAATCGCGCCCGTTTTTCCAATATATTATCGCACAGTTGTCGATGTGTACGCCGTCGAAAAACAATAAAGTAATAATTAATAATAATATTACGTCCGAAATAGCCTCGTAAATCGTTTGCCGGTTAGCGGGACGGAAAAAAAAACCCAAAGATAACGATGCGTTGGAACAATCGACGGACTAATAATATACACAGAAAAAAAAAAAAAGGAAAACGGACAGGGCGTGCTCGTATCACAGCGAATCATTCTGTATACATCAATACATGAATAAGGCCGTTTGGGACGTGCGAAAAAGGCGAAAAAAACCGTTCGCCAACAAAAAATGGTGTCACGGTATTGCGCGTCCGCGGTTATTATTGTGTCGTTAGAAAAAAAAAAAAATCCATATTTTTTTTAGATCCGCCGCCGCGGTATGAATCGACGACGGCGTTCGGACACACAATTGCATTGCGGCGCACTCGTCTCGGATAGGGGATAATTTCTATTGGTTTTTGTTTTTTTTTTTTTTTTCTGTTTGCGGGGGGAGGGGAAAGTAAAAAATGTCGTCCGGCCCCGAGTGTAATACCATACAAATTATTATCCAATTGACAATTAGTTAATTATTAGCGACAATTCTTTTTCCCCCCGTAAATCGCGCCCGGGCCGCGCGTTTGCGCGCGTCCGACGGCGTTGCCCCTTTATAATTGGCCCCCTGACCACCACCATCCCTCTCCCCCCCCACCCCGGGGCCGTACGCCGCGCCGAATACACGATAATATTCGCGATTCGTCGGAATAAACGAGCGATAAATAATACAACCGCCCCGAAGCGCTCTGCGTTTTCCGCGCGCCGAACCCTCGCGAGCTATCAACGGCTCTGCGGTTTCGGAACAAAACGGAAAAACGGAAAAAAAAAAAAAAAAAACCGTTAAGACCGCGACACAATAAGTACCTAATATGCGGCACAGGCGTGCACCGCTCGTGTGTCGCCCTCCTCCCACCCCTCCGTTCCGACGGATCCACAAGACCTCGATTGTAATAAGCGGCGATCGATCGCGTTCGGTCGACCGGAGTGTTACCAATGTACATTGCACAGTTTGTGTATATTTAAATAATAGCGACGTGATAATGACACGAAGCGTGACGCACTCACCTTCCCGTCTTGGTGATGATCATTTCCGTGCCCAGTTCGTGAAATTTCGTCCACAGCTCTTTGGACACGGACTCCAGGTAGCATTCCGTCGACACCAGATCCGGGCTGGTGCACTTCGCCAACATGGCCGACAGGTTTTTCGATGCGACGGAATCGTGCGGTGGCGGCGTCCGGTCGCCGTCCTCGGACGAGGCGCTCACGGTTTCCCGGCACCGCTTTTTCTTCGACGAGCCGCCGCCGCCGCCGCCGCTGCCGCCGGCCGTGCCGTTGTTTTGCTTGGCCGCGGCCTCCGACGACGACGCCGAGGACCGGGCGTGATGATGGTGTTGATGGTGGTGGTGATGGTAGCGCGCCGACGGGTTGCCGGCCGCCGAATCTTCCGGCTCCGACGTTTCGACGACGTCCACCTCGACGTCCAAGTCTTCCGTTCCGCCCATCGAACCTTCGCCCTCCGCGCCTGCGAACACGTATCCGTCCGTTCGTTATCACATTATATTAGTTTGTCCGCCGGCGCACCGCCCCGGTATCGCACCGTGTCCCCCCTGCCCCGGTCCGTGTCATCGGAAAAGACAGTTTCGGAAACGACACGGGCAAACGCGAAATTCGCGCCGACGTGCGGCGCGAATCGCGATAAACGCGCACGGTGTCGTGGCGAAACGCAACAGACTACGAGATGGAGCGCCGACGCGCGATTGAAAAATTACACGGTATTCGTTTACGACTACCGGCGGGCTACTCTGCTGCGGGCGGCCCGCCGCGAATCTTATCGGATTCCGATGGGGAAAAAAAAAAAAAATAATAATAATAATCAAAAAATAAATCGACGCCGGTTCGGCGATCGCGACGGGTGTCCGCGTATTCATTGTACCGTGTTGAAAGACCCGTACGGATCGCGAAACGCCGTCGGAACAACGTCGCATTTGGCGAATTGCTCAATCGTCGATGCGAACCGGCACGGTGACGAATACGCGACTTGTCGGTTAAACAAACGAACACCCGTAGTGAACATAAACGTCTTCAACAAACCGCGAACGTTTGCAAACATTCCCTTCTTGCGGGTTATTGAAATCGTTAAAGGTACTGGTGTTGACGATTGATATACAAAAAGCGAGCAAATGATATGCGCTTACAGAAAAAAAAAAAAAAAAATGCGTTCGTTACTAAAAATCTTAGATACGACTTCGGAAAAAACAAACATTGAAACGCCGTTCGTTAGAACCGCAAAAGCTTCGACGCGTTTCTTACAAGTAGCGGTTGGTTTAAGGTCTCTGAATGTGATTCCGAAATAATTGGCAACCCCCCGTTCGGAACAATTAACGTTTTAAATACGAATTTGAAAAAAAAAAAAAAAAAACTCGTTTTATAATAATATTTAAACATCTACGTCTAACATTTAAGTTTTTACGTCTAAATGCGTGTCGTTACACAACGGTAATTATTTTCCCATTCGTGTTCATTTATTTATTTATTCAATGGAGTTTTCGTTTTTCCTGTTACTTTTGTTATTATTAATATTTAAAATTTGTCGCTCTCTTTTACGTTGTTTTTCATCGCGACATAATAAAATCATAGTGCTCTCAGGAGCGTTACCGCTTCCACGGTGTATCAATCGATTTTGTGTAACGACACGCGTAAACTTTATATTTCTTTAACCGGAACTTTAAATAAAAATAAAAATTGTTAATTGATACTAATCACTCTTTATACGCATTACGAATTTGCCGTAGCCCGCGACATAATCATCACACCGGCGTTTCTCAAACAACTGGTTGCGACCCGCCAACGTGAGTCCGCCCGGGTAATTTTTGACGGGTTTTGTTTTGAATTATATTTTTAGATACTGCGCGGAGCAAAGAATGTATTTAACAATACAATGGTTTTTTTTTTTTTTTTTTTTTTGAAAAATTGTTCTGAATTGTGCGATTTACGCGCGCCGGGATAGTTCGCGGGATATTAATTTGAAAATCCGTTTTTCGAGCGGGCCACGGGTGTCCTAATTGTATTTTTTTTTTTTCCGTTTCGCATCGAGTACAATACGTGACGTCGCCGCGCTGCCGACGCGTAATCATATCGTCGAATCTCGACTCGAAAACCCACCGTTCAACCGCTACATGTATTTCCACCAGCGAATAACGGACGGTAATAATGTAAATAACGTGTTGTACGACGAGCACAATAACTTACCGAACACCGCGGCGGCCTGTCTCGGGTCGGGCGCGTCGTCTTTGCGCATAATCGCGTCGATCGAAAAGTCCGTGGGCTTTTTGATCGCGCTGGCGGGATGCTGTTCCTGGTTGGCCGTGCCCATGATCATATTATTGTTGTGGCCGTCGTCTCGTTCGGGTGCTGCGCGCGCGGTTGTCCGCGTGTTTCCCGATCGGAACGGAAAACGGAGCGACAAGGTGAAAAAGAACCGCGGGACGAGTGCAACGTGTGCTACGCGCAGTGTGCTTCGCGGTCGCCGGAGACGCCGTGTGTACTACGCGCAAATGTGCGTCCGCGCGCTGTCAAACGGACCGGACGCTCGTCGCTGACGATAATATCATCGCGGCGGCGGCGGCGGCGGTGGCGGACGAACAGACGGACGACAGATAAAAAAAAAAAAAATAAATAAACGGGAAAAACCGGCGACGGTTGTACGATGAATAACAACAATTGTACGTTAATTATTATTGTCCCGGCGATTCGGTTAGCGCGCGACGGCGAATACGCGGCCGACTGTTCGCAGACCACTGAAACGGCGACGGGGAGAGAATCGCGGTCGGTCTGCTGCGCGGTGGGCTGCCGTGGCGCGACGACGGTGAACGGTGACGCGGTGACGGTGTGCGGCCGGTCGGGTCAACGTCGCGATACTGAACCTGGCGGCCGGTGCGCGGGTCGGCGCGCGGCCGCGGTCCCGGCGGCCGGCGTACCGCCCACGGCCGCGTGCGGGGGGGCGGTGGGCGTGTCCGCGCGATATCGATCTCGCGGCCCGCGCGCCGCGTCCGCCGCGGCACGGGCGTGGCCACGGCGTTCGGGCCGCGGCCACTCGCGCACGAACTCGCGACGGCGGCGGCGATAATGTGCGCGCGCTCGCCCTTTGTTGACTTTTCCCCACCTCCCGGTCCCCTGTACACTACTGCCGCGACTACGCGGACCCTCGCCGCCGTCGCCGCCGCCGCCGCCGCGCGGCCGACCAGAGACGTTTTTTTTTTTTTTTTACCGCGGGTCTCTCCGCGCCCGCCCGTCGTCTAGATCGCGCTCGCGCGTCCGGGGGGGTGTTTGGTGGGGGGGGGGGTGAAAGGAGGGAGCTCTTTCTTTGCCGCTTTTTTTTTTCCCTATTTCATCGCCGACCCGGTGCCGACACCGCGCCGCGCGCCGAACACCGCAATTTAATATTATTGTTTTTTCGTATTGCACCGGCGGCGGTGCTCGCCGCGTTTTTCCGCCCGCGTACCGCGGATACCTTGGTCGCGGCACAATATATTATCGTGCCGCGTATCGTTGCTGCGGCACATTAAACGCGCGGGCGCGCCCGTGACGGACATCCGTCGTGTCCGCTGTGACCAGTGGCGTACCTATGTAAAACAATGGGTGGGAAATGTTGCGGGCGGACGCCTCGGGCTCACGGCCGATGGGGCTCTTAGCAGTGGCCTTGACCAGAGCCCCGTGACGCACTGTTGGACATGGGCGAGGGTCTTTTTGAACGATTTTCCTCTATCTTTCTGCCGGATCGGCCTTCAGGGCAGGGCCTTTATACAATATTTCGCAACTACTAATGCCCGTGCACTATAGGAGTTCAAATGGTTACGCCGTTGCAGAGCCCGTTGTCCCTAAGGAGCTGCACACCGCACAGTGCACGCCCCGTTCGTTTTACAGAAGCGAACAAATTGGCCGCTCGCTTATGCAACACACAACAAATATCATCGTAAATAGTGCAATAATTATGTTCGTTATTAATTTGGGTACCGCGACAAAATAGCCCGGTATAAATATTCCCGACAGAATATCCCAATAAAAATATTCCACGACGAAATATCCCACGTAAATGTTAATTCAACATTATTATAAAAGTTAAATAAACCTATAAAACTAGTAGATTACACGATTACTATTAACATTTATAAAACACAAACAAATTCTATATTAAAAATTTATTAATGTGATATAAACACGAAATTTATTAAATAACATGTTTTCACGCTAGACGCTTTGTAAAAAAATTAAAAATAAATATTCTTTTAGATTCGTAGTGGAACGAGGAATGTATTGGTTTTACTACCACAATGTTTATTATGTTCATCTAAGCTGTGAGCCAGTTATGTTTATCTAGAGGTACGGTCTTGAATGGCCGAAACCAAGAAAGAAGAAGAAGAAGAAGAAGCTGTGAGCAACTTTTCTACCGGAAGTATTACTTCGATTTACAAGTGTAGCACTTTTTCTGAAACGAAATTTGACTGGGGTGGAACTATAGGAAGGGCGTTTCTTTTTGATTTTCTCGTGAGTTTTCTCAATATATTGGAAATCCCGCGGATGTGGGAAATTCAGATATTCGTTAAAAAATATTACGGCCTATTTTTCTTCGTGTTTTCTCGGTTAACCCACAAATGCGGTACGTTGTCATATGGCAACGTGAATAAAATTTTTTTCGGACATTCTATACACGAAGTAGGAATTTCTCATATTGTCATCATACTATCATACCGTCAAAAAGTGTTGACTTTGACTGGTTTTATATTTTCCGCAACACCGCAACCGCGGTATATGTGCTTATTGTAATCGGCTACCGAGTCCAGTCGGTAATATCACAATAGTTTTATAAATTTTCACGCGATATTTATTTTTTATGTAAAACGCACGACGTTTTCTCCGCCTCTGACATTTTCGGTATTATAATATAATACAGAGCTGTTTCCGCGGTAGTTTTTACCCCAACTGCTGCGGTTGCGTATGTATACTGCTCAGCAGTATATATAATAAATAATAATTATTACACATTAATACGCGAAACGCAATCAACGAGAATTGCCGCAACACTCGGCACCGTGAAAACATTAGGCACCGCGTGTTGAGTTAACGTTTGATATTAAAACGAACACGCGAATGAACGGAGTTCGTTTTATACATTGGGCCGGCGCAGCGTATTAAAATATTTCGTTGAGACGTTAATATTATACACCGGCTATACGTTCAACTATTAACTCTCCGCACTGTGTTACAACAAATGTGCCGGACGTTTTTTTATGTACGCATACTTTTCAACGTTTAAATCTGCAGTCGTTTAAATAACACGATCGAATAAATTGTTAACTATGTACGTATAGAGTATACAATCATTATTGATCATTTCAACTTAACGTGAATCGTACAGTAGATCGGGTTTACAAAGTGGAAAAAAAAAAACACAAATAATTGCGTGTTAATAACTGTATAACACAGTGTTAGACATCGTCATAGGTTTTATGAAATATTATAAAACTCTTTCTAGGTGCTTGTAAGGAGTTTTTTGTTTGTTAGGTTCTGAGTGTAGCGAAGAATGTATTGGTTTTACTGAGATGTTTAATATGTTTTTTTCTTATACTGTCTACAAAAATTCTACCAGAAATCTTGATCAGATGTATAAGATGTGTGAATTCTTTTCTGAAAGAAAATTTTTTTGAGGCGGTAGTTCAAAGGGGTCGTTTTTTTGGTTTTCCCGGCAGTTTTCCCGACAAACGAGAAAAAATGGAAAAAAAACTTAAGAAAACAGGGAAATTTCCGAATATAACGCTTTTATTGTTTTTACAATTTTGTTATTTGTTGTAAATCAGTTAGAAATATTCGTCAGAAAAATAAACAGAAAACTTTTGTTTGCCTTATCTAGACGTGGTATAATTTTCAAACGATTTAAGGCATTTTTAAGCTATTAATATATATTTTAGTTTTGCGAGTTTTGTACGTAATTTTTGTTCGGTAGGTACTCTGTAGTAAAATCGTTAAACTTAACAGAAATGCTTGTGAAAAAAAAAAAAAAACAATCGCTGTCAAAATTATAGCGTTTTGAAATTCCGATATTGTGCGGATATTGTATGTTATGTTAAATAATAGAATATGTTAGTTATACTCGAATGGTTTTAAATATCTATTATCATCCTAAGGATCGCGAGTTACAAACCAGTGTTTCGAATAAAATAGTTATTTTTGATCTTTTACCTTAACAGGGGAAAAAAAATGCATTTTAGATGCACCTAGAGACCTAGCTATCACTGACTATTTTAATCGCAAAATACCTTACCGATTTGTTGTGCAAACTATTCTACTAGAAATCTTGCTCTGATATATCAAGTGTAGCTAATTTTCCGAAAGGAAATTTTATCTCCACGGTAACCTAGGGAGGTCAGTTTTTGATTCTTCAACCGGTTTTTGTTATACCTTAGGATAGTTGGTGAAAAACGTAGGAAAACTGGGAAAATCGGTACAACATTAAGCACATATATTATTGAAGAAAATATTTAACGCCTATATATTTAACTATTTTACCATGATATGACATATATATATATTGTTGACAAAGCATCGCTTGCAACTGAACTCTGCTCAGAATCGTTTTTTCGTAAGCAATGGTCGATCGTCGCTAACTGTTATACATTAAATCACCTATAACGGTGGCTGCACCCGTCCCCATTATCCTAGGACGTCTTTTTAATAACGTTTTATTAGTGTTAAGGGCGATGATGACGGTCAAGGAACTCCTTGTTCACAGTATTATTTTCAGCATCTTAAATTCCTAAATAATATAATGTAATATAAGTGTACAGCGAAATTAGTAAAAATGTATCGATTATTTCTGAAAGTATTTATCCGATAGCATTTCCCCCCCCCCCCCCCCNCCCCCCGCGTCCAATTAAATATAATATGCACGTTTCACATTACCGTGTACGGGTGCAAAATACGCGCTTAAAAGTTTCGTCTGGCAAAATACACGACGCCCGTGTGCGTCCCAACCCGGATATTTCACGGTAAATCGGCGTTGTCCGGGTTATCCGGCCGATTTCGTTTTTATTTTCTACACATTACAATACGTGCGTCGCCCCGCGTGTTCGAAACGCGTACAAACCCCGGCCCGAGTCGACCGTGTTCGATGACATACACCGGTGGCGCGCGCAGGATTTTTTTTTTCCGAATGGGGTTTTCGTTCGCAACGGTTTCCTCTAGAGGGGAGGGGGGGGGACAGCGCACGTGTGACGAGTGCCACATCGCGTATCGTTATACCGAACGAACGGTTTTCGATGAAAATATTTCGTTTCAGTCCGCGGTATGGGACGACGCGTTGTACGCACCGCGCTGCTGTTGCACGTGAAACTCGATTTAAACAATGTAGCGGCGAACCGGGACATTCCGGGAGGGACTTTGAACCCCCCCCTCGCCCGCCCCTCGCCGTAAACCGTCTTCCCGATCTGCGCGCGCCACTGCGGCACGCCGCCGAGACGCACGACGCCGGTACACTCGGCGTTTGCGAGGACTCGACGGGAACCGTTGGTGTACCGTGGAAAAATTTCCGAAACTCCGCGCGTAACAACACGCGCGAATATTTATACCGCCGTCCGCGCATAATGTACACGCGCGTAACACGTGTACGACGCTATTGCAATGCATCCCGGACAGATGGCCGTAATTGCCACGGGGTTTCCGAAACAACATTATCGTTATAATTATGTCCGCGCTCCGTGTGTGGCACTGCCGACCGTGCCGTCGCGTCGGCACCGCCCGTTGTCGCGGCGAATACGAGCCACGATGACAAGTTTCCCGGTCGCACGTACGCGCGTATCGTACACGACAATACGTGTACATCGACAACATAATGTCGCGTAGCAAGTAAAAAAAAAAAAAAACACGACAGTATCCTGCGCCGCGTGTCTATCCCACGTGCGAATTGCCGCGTTAAAAGCGGGACGCGCGTACCGCTAAAACGCGCTTTTTCGGGAAGCGATAAAAAAAAAAACTGTCTGGCAAAGAAACGGGCGAAACAGTTTTCAACGGTGTTTTCAACGCGGAAAACGCTAACGGTGTCAGCGTTACCTGTTAACGGAACACCATCGATATGGTAATGCATACGGGGACAAATCCGGAAAAACGAATCCGCTCATCGCCGCTGTTTCGCGTTTGTACGCGTATCATCTGTGCATCGTACACTCTCGTAATTGTCGTACACGTAATAATATAATCGTCCGGATTACAGTATTGTACATATTATTGTTTTATACTCGCGAAAATACAAACGTCGAACAGTTCGATGTAAGACAATCTGCAGAGGTGCATACACCGCAGTGATCGATATTATCGGGCCCGTCTTAAACCATGCAGGGGCCCTTGGGCACACAGAGTTCGGGGGCCCATTTTAGAAGTCGAAAGACCTGAATGAAAAACCAATGTTAATTCTTGTGTAATGACTCGTGAGAAACTAACATCTTTTTAATCCTGAATAGACGTCTGACACGTACATTGACTTTTACGAACGACGTATTAATTTTTAATCAACTATTGACAATAACGATAACTGTGCGGCCGCCAGTCGCTGCTGTAGACTGTACAGCGTTCAACGTGTGTATCGCACGTATAAGGGGTACGAATCGGTTTTGGAACGTTTAATATTTGAGTAAACAGACTAAACTATATTTTAAAATTATAACTTAACATTTAAATCTGACAGTAAAATATTCAGTTGAAAATAGTCGCGTTAATACGTTTCAACGTAAGGATAAAAATTATTATTTTCGGGGCCCCCATCGGGACCCCGCGGGCCTTTAGTGTTAAAGCCTCACTGATTATTATAACCGTCAGCGGCAGAACGAAATATCCACTGAAATCCTGCAGTATGAAATAATAGATACTATACTACTGATATGTTTTGTAAGGTATCGGGCAAGCTAATGAATATTATCGAAGAATAACGAGTTGACGCGTTAAAGGAGTGATAATACGAGAATTGACCGGGCCTTGTCGAAAGTCGGTTTGAAAAGTGTAATTATTGACTTTTCCGGTTGATCAGTTTTGGTTTTACACAGATGTTTGTTTTTTTTTTTTTTTATACTGTGTACACAAATTTTACCTGAAATCTTTCTCCGATGTACACGGCGTAGACTCTTTTCTGAAAGGAAATTTTTTTGGGATGGTACTTCAACGAGATCGTTTATCGATTTTTATAAGAATTTCCTCATCAAATATGAAAAACCGAAAAAACCGGTAAAATGTACAAAATTGTATAGTAAAACAATAAGATTTTTCTTTCTGTGGACTACTTTTCTACCATCAATTTTACTCTGACCTACAATGATAGCAATTTTTCTGAAAGGAAATCTGACTGGAAAGGTACTTAACTTCTCACCAACAACAGTGGCCGCTCCCTTTCCAATTATTAATTCTTCTTTTTTTTCGGGAGTTTTCACCGCCGTCGCTAATTCTTTTCATTGTGGTAATCTATATTTTGTTCGAAATTAGTTCGTTGGAAAATAATGCGGTAGAAAATATATTCACGTAAATTAGTTGAGCAGAAAAATATTTGACTAAAAAATAATTTATACGAAAATAAAGTTTTTTGTCCGGAAATAAATTTGTCGAAAAATAATTTATTAGAACCGTATTTAGTTAGAAAATCAGTTGCATTAAATACAAATAGAGCGCGCTGTTGAAAAAGCCAGCGTATAGCTATATTTATACCTATGGTCACAGTAGGATTGTAGGTAGATAATATCCATAAAGATTTAAGGAGCTCATCTTTTGATTTTCAACAAACGTGAAAAATCGGGGAAAAAAAACACGGGAAAACCGGGAAAATCGTAGAAAAAACATGAAAATCGTCACAAAATTAAACGAATATTATTAAAGAAAATACATAATACCTATTTAATTATTAACTATTTTACCATAATATGACGTATATACTGTTGACGAAGCATCAGACTATCAATGAAATCCACTCAGAATTGTTTTTAGTAAACGACGGTTTATCGTTGATCTCGGACAACGAATCAATCTCCCCTCTGTATCCCACTTTCCCGACTTCTCACCAACGTCAGCGGCTGCACCCGTCCCCATTATCACAAGACGACTTTTGTAACGGGTTAATTAATTATTGAGCGAGTCGTTAAATTAACGAGTCGTTTCCTGATAAACGGGGGTGGGGGGGGGGTAGGGGGCGGGTTGGTGAAACGCAGGAAATCATATCAAACAATATCGAACGAAAATAAAGATGAAACGGTATATTGTTTTGCCATGACACGATGCCGCGTCGTCACGCATTGTGTTGTCGCCACAACACCGCCGACAATCGTTTTTTCCGTTGGCGGCGGTCAATCGTCGCTCGCGCCGGACACGTTAAATTCCCCGTCTACCGTCCCCCGACTTATATTGTTCGCCCGCAATAGCGTCCGTCCGAAATCGTCTCGTATTTACCGCGCGACCGCCGTTACCGCGGGGGGGGGGGGCAATATTGACACGATATCGCGTCACACACGCGCGGCAATTGAACGCCGCGCGTATTGCTGCGCGACGACGGGCGGCCGCGGCCACGCGGAAACGGCGCATTTGCACGCGCGTTCGCCGGCTCCCGAAATTTGCATTCGCGTTCCGACCGCCCGTTTCCGCGTTGCCGTTATCGCGGCGGACGGCGCGCATCCGCCGGAAACATTATTTCGCATTAAGGAGAACGGGCGCCGCGGCGTAAGCACACGACGTACGCGGGCAGCCCCGCCGTCGCAGGTGCGGTTAAAAATTATTATTTTCTATTGCGATCGCGTTGTCCGCGTACGCGCGCCTTTGTCGTTTTGTTACGCGTGCGCGCTGCACGGCCGCGAACGCGGGCTAATTGTTATTCGCGCGGTGTTCACGGTCGGTGCGACTACGGGGCGTTGCGCAGATGCGCGAACCCGGGGGCCCGCGGCGCCGCGGTAATTCGATAACGGGGGATCAGACGCGCGCGCGCGCGGACGGACGGTGGCCCGGGATTTCGGGAAAAGCTGTACGAACACGCCGTACGCGCGTGCCGCCGTTTTTTTCCGCGTCCTACGCACGCGAAACGGCTCGCCACTTCAACGACGGCCGTTTTTAAAAACCGCGAATCGAACGCGACCGAAGTACTTGGGAAGACGATACGACGGCGTGCTCGTCGACCGTTCGACAGCGAACGGAACTCGCGCCGAACGTTTCACGGTAGCGCCGGATTTGTGCAGTCTAACATAACGCAACATAACGTTTTCCGTTTTTCCGAATCGTTCAATTTAACATTCGTAATAAATTTAAATATGACGTGTGTTTTACGTGAATTTCAGATTCTGAGTGGAGTGAAGATGCTTTCCGACTTTTATGTGTAGCGCCTTGTCCGAAAGGAAATCGGCGTGGCGTGTGGATTTTACGATTTTCTCGAGAGTTTTCCCAGAAAATACGAAAAACCGGGAAAAGCGTAAAAAAAACGGAGAAATCGGATACATTAAACAAATATCGTTAACGAAAATAAATAATTTTGCTTATTTAATTATTTTACTTAAAAATTACATAGATATTGTCGACAAAGCATCACAATCAAGTGAACTCCGCTCATCAGAATCATTTAAAGTCGTTTTTAGTTTCAATGGTTCATTGTTGCTTACAGATAAAAATTAATTTCCGCTCTATATCATACGTTTCTAACTTCTCACTAACAATAGTGGCCGCTCCCGTCCCCATTATCAACTCTTCTTTTTTTTCGGGAGTTTTCACCGTCATCGCTAAATTCTTCCATTGTGGTGATCTATATTTTTTTCGAAAATAATGCAGTGGAAAATATATTTACGTAAGTTATTTGAGCAGACAAATATTTGATATTATTTTGATCGAAAATAAAATGCTAGTAAAATATTTTACCGGAAAAGTTTTTTGTCCGGAAATAAATTTGTCGAAAAATAATTTATTAGAACCGTATTTAGTTAGAAAATCAGTTACATTAAATACAAATAGAGAGCGCTGTTGAAAAGGCAAGCGAATCGTGATTATAGATATATTTATACCTATGGCCACAGTAAAGTTGTAAGTAGATAATATCGCGATTGTAGATAATACCCATAAAGATTTAATTGATGCCATTGACTAATTCATATAAATAATTAACATTGAGCATTGAGTAATGAGGGCTACGGACCTGATATATCTAAGTATATATTATATGTAACCGTATTTCGTATTAGAGAAACCGATGTTCAGTGGTTAACAGATGGCATGAGACAACAGCGTCATTACCTGTATTGGTATTTTCTACCGAAATACAATTCTAACAAAATATTTTTCTACCAAAGTATTTTCGTACATGATATTATTCTGATAAAATATTTTTCTTCTAAGATACAAAGCATGCTTCAAAGCATAAAAAATGAATGCTATATAAAAATATGTGTAGTCCTTATCCCCGTGAGAAGCATAAAAAAAAAAAAAAAACAGAATTTGATTATCTTGATTATTTCCGATATTACAACGGTTTTATCTTCGTGGGACACCCTATATATCTATTACTCGTGCGCCTTCCCGACTTCCCGACTATAAATAAACATAACAGTGACACCGTACTTCGGCGTCTCGGCTTGTTTTTTTTTCGATTCCGCTCACGGTTGGACGCGCGTAAACTTAGGTATAACGCGTATAACATACAGAGTGATCAATTTACCGTAAGACGTTGCGCCGGAAAGTATTAGTTTTCTACGGAGTTTCTTTAAAAGAACATTTAAGCCACAAGAGATTCTACGATTTTACATTTACGTTATTTGTTATCAACCTTACTTTCGGGGGGGGGGGGGGGGGGTAACTTTTTATTATCAAACTGCAAACTATTATGATGAACAAAAATCCCGTAAATAGATAGAGTGTCGGTTAAATTGTTTTCTGGTAGTGAAGCTTCGTTTGTGTGGCGGCTCGGCTCGTGGAGTTTCAACAACGCATCGCTACTATTCTCCCCCGATCCGAATTTAAAAATGGGATGTATCTCGTCGACGAATTGACGGAAATCACAAATTTCAACACTGAAATCAATTTCAATTAGCATTCCCCGTGTACACGTGTAGTTTTCAATAAGCGGATGGCCGTTTGAAAACCAAACACAGGCGCAATTGTTTTTTGAAAATAACGTCAACGCCGAATCGTAGGGGGCCCGCCGGTTCCTAAAACGTTTTCTGAAACAAATGCCGAAAAGAGTTGACACCGCTTTCCGGGACACCACGCGCCTTACGACGGATCGATCACCCTGTATAATATTGCACGTACCGCTCGGCCCACGAACAATCGGTTAATTTCCCGCAGTCCTACACGCGCGTTCGTTTGTTTACTCGGGTTTTTTTTTTTTTTATCTAATCGCCCGGACGGATTACCGTCCGAACAACCACCTGACCGTCGTCGCTCGCCCCTCGCCGCTCGCGCAGTCCGACGCGCGGATTACCCGGACGAATCCGCGCAGTTCCTACGGGCGGCCGCGCGCACCATAATTAAAACGCCAACCGCAAACGCGTCTTGCCGCCCGCGGTAATCCGACCGGCGGCGAAGCAACGACTGCGGAATTACGGCCCGATTGGCGTGCGCGCGGGAAGTCGTTTCCCCGCAAGTGCATAATGTAAAACGATATTATGTAAATCGCGTAAACGCTCTGCGGCGACGGGGGAAACGTTCGCGGACGGCCGAAAAGTCCGCCGAAACAATGGGCCCCCGCGCCGCCGAGCGTGTTTATCCACACCCCCCCCACCCTCCAATCCCCACCGCCCACCCCCGCGCACGCGGCGGCGGCGGCGGCGGCGGCGGGGTGAATAACGCGAAACACGAACGGAAAACTGCGCGTCGGCGGCGCGAGCGCGTAATGGCCGGGGATTTATAAAAGTTTTTGTTTTTTTTTTTTTAAATATTAAAAACGAACGCGCGCGTGGGGGGGAGGGGGTGGGGAAACAACGATCTGAACAATAATTAATAAACTTTCATACGGCCGACACGACGATAATAACAATGGGGTTTTGGGTTACTACATCATGAAACGTGTACACGTTGTGTACAGGGTGTTGCCGAAATCAACGGGGAAACGAAAATATGCCGTCGCAAGCGTTAAGCTTCGGGTCCAGTGGTGAGGAGAGGGAAAAAATAGTTGAACGATATTGTTTTTAAACGAGACAACGTGTCTATTAGACGGACGGCCAGGTAGAATTATAGATATTATTTTAACAACACGCGAATGCATTGCCGTGGCGCGTTGTAGCCGATCCGTTATACCGATTTAAACGGAGAGAATGGCTAATGTGTTTCGATCAAACGATCAAAGTACAGAGACCGAACACGCGTACAACGCGTAGTAGTCGATACGGCCGGCCATTCAAATGATCAAGGAGTTACCAGCAGGCAGCAGTGTAATGGGCGAATAACTAATGCGGCAGAAAAAATAACGCAAACTCCAGACATTTTCGATAATGTTTGAAAGCCGTTCCATCAACGACTCCTAATATCGATATATTTTAATACGGTTAACGGAGATTGTGTTGAACAGTCACTGTAAGGTTAGGTACTTATTAATAGTTTTTTATTATTTTGAAATGTCAATAAAATGTTGAAGAAACTTTAATTTTATCATCCGAGATGTTTTTTTTTTTTTTTTTTATGTGAACACCTTTTCTACCAGAAAACATACTCCGATTATCAAGTATAGCACTTTTTATGAAAGGAATTCCTATTCTCGGAATGGTACTTTGAAGACGTAATTTTTTGAAATTCTCATTGATATTAGAGATAACGGGAATAATCTGGTTCTTTAGGTTAAAAATAAATTGAAAGATTACAAAAAAAGGTTGTCATTGGCAACCGTTTTTATTTATTTTTTCGTGTGATTAGATTTGTATTATTTTAAATCATTTTTAAACAATCATTGTTGTCATGGAAACGCTTATTGTTGTAATCATATTACCGTGATGTGCCATAATTTATATTGTTAACGAAGCAACACTATATCAACTGAACTCTGCTCAGAATCGATTTTTCGTAAGCAACGGTTTATCGTGGTTTATCTTAAATATTTTAGATTTTGAGTGAAGCAAAGATGTTTATAGTTTAAAACATTTTTTATTTTTATTTATTTTTCCTATGTGCAACTTTTTTACCAGAAGACTTGCTTGGATTTCTACGTGTAATACCGTGCAAGGAAATCGGTGTGGGGAGATACTTTAGGGAGATTATTTTTCGATTTTCTCGGAAGTTTTCTCATCATATTTCAAAAAAAAAAACAAAAAAAAAAAAAAACGGGAAAATATAAGAAATGTAGGTATTAGTTAAAATATATTATGGCTGCGGTCTTCTTTTTTTCTGAGTACAATTTTTCTAATAGCAAATTCGCTCCAACATTTAATAACGGCAATGTTTCTAAAAGGAAATTTCACTATGGAAGTACTTTAGAAAAGTAATTTTTCAATTTTCCTAAGAGTTTTCCCAGCAAATGTGAAAAACCGGAATAAAACATGGACAAATCGGGAAAAATGTAGGAAAACTGAAAATTAGTACAACATTAAAGAAATTATGTAAAGCCTATTTAATAGTATTTTACTATTAAATGACATATTTATATATTGTTGATAAAGCATACCTATCAACTGAATTCCGCTCAGAATCGTTTTTTCCGTAAGCAATGATTTATTGTTGCTTACAGATATAAACTAAATTATCTTATTAGGATTTATGATTTTTAAAAATTTAACTAGTTAAAATGATCAGTTTTGGCGTGCATTGAAATGCATCTCACTAAACATCAGTTATACTAAGTTTACTATACTAATAAGGACGTGTTTATAGCGTTATTAATCTGAAGTCTGATTTCAGTCACAGTAATAACCACCAAACCAGGAACCGGGTTTTTATTTTTGTTATTGATTTTTAAACTCAATTTGTGGAAAATTAAAAAGTCAGAATGAAAAATGACTTTCTTTTCTGAGCTTATCGTGTTCATTATAATAAGTTTCGTGGGTTTAATCGATTTTTTTTTTTTAACAACCTCTATTTATCTACGACAGTCACGTTTTACTTTTTGACGTTGTACATTTACCTGACGATGAATTTTTAAATCTAAATCGGTCGTACAATACACATTTCATAATACTCCCGATGATGCATTCATTTATTTATTTACAAGTATTATCCATTCAATAATTTTTTTTTTTACTTTACTATTTTATTATTTTAAACTAGTTTACTATATCGACATATATCCACTATATCTTATGCACGATCATTCCATGTTAGCTTTCACTTCTCTCAATTTCGTGGATATTTCATCAGGAAAAACCTGTAATATGATTACTTATTATAATAATTTTATCAAGCAAAGTTTAAGATTCTAAGCGGAGCGAAGAAGCTTATGGTTTTATAAAGATGTTTATTTGTTTTTTCTGTGGACAACTTTTCCATCAGCAATTTTACTCTAATTTAAAATGAAAATTTAAAATTTAAAATTTTTCTAAAACGAAATCCGACTGGGGAGGTTATTTTTTGATTTTCTCAGGAGTTTTCCCGGCAAATGTGAAAAACCGGAAAAATCGGTACAACGTTAAACGAATAGTATTAAAGAAAATGTATATAGTCTATATAATTATTTTACTATAATATGGCATACATATTGTTTGTTAATAAAGTATCAATATCAACTAAACTCTGCTCAGAATCGTTTTTCGTTAGCAATGGTTTATCATTGCTCACAGGTATATGCTGCTCGTCTACATTATCCTAGGATATCTTTTTCGATTTTTCTATTGTCGAGAACTTAACACACTTAAGAACGATAGAACGATGGTAAAGTCAGAATTGAGCAGATTGATTTAGCTTCGGAATTATAACTTTTTGAAGTTCTTATATTATGGGAATATTATGCGTTATTTGTATTATTAATTCTATATTGTCAATTTTATATTGTGTCTGTCGTAATCTAGTAGCGCTACCTACCCATTGTCCTCCTAGTGATTGTGAGTTCAATCCTAATTGCTGATTAGATATTCAAACTGCATTGGTTTAGTAATTTTAAACGATACATTTTATTAATTGATACATTTTCGAATTATACATTTTCAAGTTTCTGACGATTAAATTTTCATAGTTAATTTATTATTTTTATTGAACAAATCATGCGCAATATTGAGTTATTTTATATAATCCCCGTTCTACAATTAAAAACCCGAAGGACTGAAATACTGCAATTGTTGGTTTCGAAATTTAGAAGATTCAATTCTCACAAAATAGAAATCTGCAACAACAATAACTATTATAACGTGTTCCCAATTATTTTCTTTTTTTAACACATTCAAATGACTAAAAGTTTACAATTAAATTATCAATACTTTTTTCTAGAGTAAGATCGGGTATCTCGTATAACGTTATACAAAATATTGGCTTTGCCGCTCTCGGGTATTTATTTTTTTTCTAGCCCTCTCCGAAAATTGCAAGCAGCGCATGGTGGTGGTGGTGTGGTAGAAAGGGAGTTAAGCGTAATGTCGGGCTTTTCGAAAAAATATTTTCTAAGGGTGTCCCGACGGCGCGCAACGCACACGCATGCGCTCACCAACGTGTATAAACGTTTTCGGAAAAACGGAGGGAGTGGTGCCTAAAAAAAAAAAAAGTTACCGTCGACTTTTAGCCGGCGTTCCCGCGAATTACCATATAATTTACATAGAAGTATGCAGTTTACATACAGTTGCAGCATAATATATACACGCGAGTTTGAAAATCCCGAGGGAATAAAGAGGGACGAAATCCAAATATTGTAATGGTTTGTCGAGCACACGGTGCGAAAATTACACTGGGTTTCTTCGCGTAAACATTATTATTACACTATCGTATATAATATTTTATAAATTACGTACATTAAAAAAAAATTCAGGCCGACGTGAGATTATTGTACCGCTCGAAACTATTTTCGGGCTGCATTATTAAATAAATACACGCGTACAGTGACAAAGAGACCCGTCTAGAACCCTTTCTGAAATAAACGAGAAAACTACAGAGTGATCAATTTATTATAAAACGGTGATTTTATCGAAGAATTTTAATTGAATTTGATAACTGTTATTTTTTAATAATAGTTATAAATTATCTATAACTGTGGCTGTTAATGGTTTTTCAGGATTTCTGTTACAATACTCATTTTCTTTTCGGTTGCCATTTTTTCTATTGTTTAGTAAAACAAACTAAACAATTTAGATATTATATATATATACGCTTTATATGGACAATAAATACAAAATATATATATTAAAAATGATATGAATATTAAAAAAAAAAAAATATGTTCAACATTTTTAAAAAGTTACATAGATATTTTTTTCTCATTTACGATTTTACCTATGGTTGCTTGAAAATCCATTTCAATGTCTCAACAAATATTTCAATAAGAGGTAAAACGGGTAAATATGAGAAATGTAGGTATTTGTTAAAATATATTGCCGCCTTCTTTTTTTCTGTGCACAACTTTTCTACCAGCAATTTTGCTCTAACTTATAATGATAGCAATGTTTCAAAAAAGAAAATTTCACTAAGGAGGCACTTTACAGAGATAATTTTTTGATTTTCTCGAAAGTTTTCCCAGAAAATGTGAAAAACCGGGATAAAACATGGTCAAATCGGGAAAAACTGGAAATCGGTATTGCATTAAAGAAATATTATTAAATAAAATATATAAAGCCTCTTTAATTACACCTTATTTATATAAGGTGTAATTAAATATGTGGTGTTATCACCACATATTTATGTTCCTATTTTACTTCAGTGATTTGTCGTGTGTTAGTATTAAGTAAGTGTTGACTTGTCGTTGGATGGTTTTTATGCGAGCATATGTGCAGAGGTAAGCTGTTCTAAATATATACATACAGCAAGAATGAAGAACACGTAGGCTGCGAGAGAGTTTAGAAACCGTTAAAATAATATGTACTAATTGTTTTTAACAGAAATAGACGTGGATGATTTTTTTTATGACATTGAAAAAAAAAATCAAAGACTGAATTATTCAGTGTATTCGTTTGTCAGTACTTCTCAAACGTAAAGACCACTATTTGTTTTAACAGGTGACCGCAACCGCCGTATATTGAGTTGTGCTCGAGCCAGTCGGTACAGTGTTGTGCATTGTATATGTGTGTTGATGGAAACGAGAAAACACGTTTAGATGTATGGTAAAAGCAAAGTAATAATTAATACAACTACTAGTTGTGGGGGATTCGCAGTAGCACGACTACGGTATCTGTAACTCTTGTATAGGCTTGGACAAATTTAGATATGTCGGAAGTGAGTGACCAAAAGTAAGTGATTCTGCTGGACGAACCCATAGAAGTGGTGGCTGTGAAGTGTGGTGATGCGAGTGGCACCTTATATGCCCTTGGTGAAGTACCACTTAACCGGTACAAATGCTTATAGTGAAATGATGCTATGTGGGGGACACCGGTAATTAATGTGTAGCGTACTTAGGTGGCAACACCGATATTATTAATGATGGAACTGGTGATTGTATTACGTGTACTACGTCACATAGTAGTAAGTCAAAACCATCTTGTTACTATTTCTTGTGATTTTTCGTTTCATCTTGTAGTTTTTCATCGTTTAAATACCGTTTATTGGTTGTGTAAATTTATTTCTGACAATATGTATTCTTTCTTCTCCTTTAAACGTTTTTGTGCGTTCCCACCGTGTAGGCCTCCTCCCCGCCCGAGCATTTCTTGTCCGGATATACTTTGTATATTTATTAATCTGGGACATTTTTTACAGTGCCGCTGTGTGTTTTATAAGCCGAAACTTACTAATTAATGTAGTATTTTTTTTTATAAGTAATTTTAATATCGAATTTTGTCGAAAATAGTTCGAGTAAAAAATTATACCGATTTAGGAATTTTATTGATCTATACAAATTGTTTAAATATATACTATTTAATATCACGTAATATAAAACTTTTTTTTAAAAAAAAGCAATACTATTAACCGCGAGCTCCGCTTAGAATCGTTTTTCGTTAGAAATGATTAATCTTTACTTACAGATATACATTAAATTCTTCTCTATATCCTACCTTGCCGACTTTTCATCGACAATAGTGCGAATGACGTCCGTATTTTTTTTTATTAATAATTATATTTGACGGTTCGATACTATTATTCACAATCCATCGTTTAATACCTTAAAAATTGAGCACATAGTTTCAGTATCATTGTTGAAAACGGTGAAATGTATTTTCTCCAGTAGCATCAAATGTATTACATTAAAGCAAAAAAAAAAAAAAAAAAAAGTTTGCCTGTGTTATTTTTTAAGAAACGTTAACCGCGAACATTTAAAATATGTGCTTCGATCCTGACACGAAATAGATACAAAATTATATTTCATCGTGTTGTATAAACGCCGCGTATAACACAAATACGTATTGCAAAAAAATGTATTATTAATGTTTTGTCAACCGAATCAACGGCCGTATAACTACGTACCTACTGTTTCTTTCATTTTCAAAATCGTGCTGGATTATTATGTAATATAGACTATAATGGTGTACGTAAAAAATTGTCGAGTGTTTTTGCCGCGCCGTGTTGTTACAATGATATTATTAATATCCACACAAAACCGAATAAAGAATAAAACAATTTTAAATATGGCTATAAATAACTGAAAAAAAAAATCAGATTGTTCTAAAAGTTGACCCATCGCACGTCTAGAAAGGCAAAATACAAGCATTCCATGTAATACCTTTGCATAGGTACACCTTTCAGGGTTTTACGATTATTTCTCAATGGAATTACCGCAAAACAAAACTATAATTTCCTACCAGAAGCTCTTAATAGATTCACTCAGGTAGGTACGCGGGAGAAAAACGACTACACGGTTGCAGTCTTTAACGTACAATAATAATACCCGTGGCCGATGATGTTCCGCCGTGGCGCGTTTGTTTGTTCGATGATTTATCGTTGCATGCTTTAGATAACATAAACCTGTCCCTATATCGTTTCCGACCTTTCTGACTTCTTCCCACTTACTACTGCGCAGTGGTTTTTACCTATTACTTGTGGTGTGGAGTATGTACGATACTTTTACAATTATTTTATTCCAAATCTGTGCTGCAGTGGATAATTGTAGGCATTCGTGACCGAGTGTTAAAATATAATAACTGTTGACAGTGCACGGTGTATACTATAAATATAGGTAGAAAGGTATAATCAATGGTACAATAAACCGGGTAAACGGTATGTTGTCCTCGCCTATAGTTATAGCTCTTATTTGACGTATATTAATATCGTTAACAAGATTAATGGATCGGTGCGATTCAGGAGGCTAGTCGTGCGTCCGTATATACACACAGTATTCGATGATTATGGATGCATTGTAGTTTTTTTTTTTTTTTAATCGTCTATTTGTCCTGCTGCATTGGTAACACGTTTATGGTATGTGGGTACACGGTTTTATTACGAGCGTATTATAGTCATAGGTATACGTCATTATTGTTGGTGCCGACTGCCGGATAATTACCCATTATTATTCCTTCGTACTTTATACTAGAATTTCAGAAAAAGTGCAAGATCTCTGGTAGAAATTTTGTACACTGGTTAAAAAAAAATAAAATTAAAACATAAACAAATTGTGGATAATTAACGATTTAATAAGTTTACCGGGGATATTGCTACTACCTATTCATCGACGAAAATTTCGTTAAAGTCATCGTATTGGATAAGTTAGCGTCTATCCATTAAACATTTTCTGTTGCCCAACATATTTGCTATACATGTTTTGTATTTTATACGAGACATCAAATTGTAATAATACTAAGACCGCTTGAGGAGATTTATTTTAGTTGTTACTATATTATAAACTTATAACATCCTTACAACCAAGGCTGTGAATTCAACGCATTAAAAAATTGGTAAATATGTAATTTATGCACTAAAAACAAACAAAGTATGCACTGTTTATATTAATAATATCGACTTTATTTTAAATATAAAAAAAAATTTGAAATTAATAATTAAAAATGATTTACAAAAAAAAAAAAATTCTTTATTTATAATATAAATAAGTATATTATACTTAATCATCCAGTGGAATATATCGTGTGAAAAAATTTGGAAATATTGGACATGTATTAAATACCTTTTGAGCTATAGGCATTTAAGCATTTGAATTAAACAACTACGTAACAGAAAGTTATTGTAATAATAATTATATTATAATATATTATAATATATTATAATAATTGTTATAATAGATACTTATACACGGACCGCCACCGCAGTAACAACTCAATTATGGGTAAACAGGAAGGATGATCGCGAATTTATCGCGAGAGGTTTCTGCATCACAAATAAGTGAAAAGTGTTAATATTTTTGTTTCTGAGAGGAGCGAAGAAGATTATGGTTTTAAAAAAGATGTTTTTTTTTTTTTGTCTGTGCGCAATTTTTCTAAAAGTAAATCCGGCTGGGGAGGTACTTTATAGAGGTCATTTTTTGATTTTCTCAGGAGTTTTCCCGGAAAATATGAAAAACCGGAAAAATCGGTACTACGTTAAACAAATAGTATCAAAGAAAATATATAAAGTCTATAGAATTATTTTACTGTAATACGACATGTATATTGTTGACAGAGCACCACTATCAACTGAACTCCGCTCAAAATCGTTTTTTCGTTTTCAATGGTTTATCGTTGCTTACAGGCATATATTAAACTACCTATAACTGTGGCTATTCTTTTCATTTGCCATTTTTTTCGATTATTTAGTAAAACAACCTGAACAGTTTGCATATTATATTAACAATGTTATGAATATTTAAACAAAAAAAAATATTTACAGTATTTTTTTAAAGTTACGTAGATATTTTCTTTTCATTTACGATTTCATCAAAATTCCTTGAAAATTAATTTCAATGTCTCTACGTATATACGTTTAATACGACCAAACAAGACAATATTTCTTCATTTCGTCAACTGTCATAGATCTTAATCAAGTCTTTAGCATGACAAAATAAAGCAACATATAGTGAGGCAAAAGCAAAAACAAATGTTAGAAATGAATAAGATAATATTATGCACATAATGTATACTAATACAATACATAGTATTAGTAGTAATTATAGGCTATAGCCGCGAAGAAAATATCACCGCTAAGAAATCCTTAATGGATGGATGAGACCGATCTATCGCTCCCCCCTCGTCCAATGCGCCACAGCTAAGTTTGCAGGAATGATCGTGGGTGAAACAATGAAGTGACATCTCACGTATTCCGGGGTTGAACGCGGAAAAAACATTTTCGATGGCGGTGGTAGCGAAAAATATCCATCGCATTTTACCATTGTATTGCTGTTAACCAATTTTAAATTCAAATAGATTCGGCTGAAGGATGATTTATATTCCCCGTTTGAATTCCCTCCCCCTCTTAAGTTCACCACTGCACGTGTCACGTTTCGCAAATAATACGTATTCGTCATGTACCCGACATGTACCCGTCGTTGCTTTTTTCGTTTTTTTATAAATTCTTAACCACAAAAAATCGCCAGTAATTTTACGAAAATGTGTCATAATGCCAGTAATTTTACGAAAATGTGTCATAATGACATTATAATTACTATAGTGGCAAAAAAAAAAAAAAAAAAAAAAAAAAACTAATAAATATTTGTGCCGCTATGAAAAAACCACATCTTTTCTGTCACACATTACACAATATAAATGTCGCAGGCTACGTAAAACGGCCGTCATTCCGGATATATTTATCTTGTTATGTCGACAGTTAAAACGATTTAGGTACAGGGTATTGCATAGGTACACGGTACGTTTTGTTACAGCTACCCATAGCTTACTATATTATTATACTCACGCGGCACTTATCTATTAAATTTTAATTTATTATCGCCATAACGGGTAACCCGGCAGCATTATACAGCATTATACAGAGGAACGTTTTTAGACGCGTTATAGTTTAAAATATATATGTAAAGTAATCGAACTAGTTTAACGTATGAATTATGGGTCGGTATACCCGCGCAATATTCAGGTAGCTAAACATCACTGCGTTAAAACGCTGTTAAAATGGTATTCGGTATTTATAGGGAAAACAGGGTGAAACTTTACGACGCTAAAACTTGTTATTTTATGAAATATCCTCGTACGCACGAGATTATTAAACGTTTTTACGTCGTTTAATAATTCATATTGATGCGCGGATTAAACGGTAAGACAAGACCACACGTAGTGAACGAAAATAATAAAAAAAAAAAAAAAAAAAATTATACAGGAGGTCGTTTGCTTTGAAACGGCGCGTTCGAATAACGTTTGGATAAATTTACACGTACATATTGTTACATACACTGTATAGCGTAACACTTATTTTGGAATTTAAAATATTATAGATTTGCGCGCTTTTAGTCCTTTCATTAAGCAATAGTATACGCGATTATACCACATAACAATACTCGGCGGTATAACGGATTGTTAGGATTAGATTTCAGAAAAAAAAAAAAATTATTATCAGTTGCGGCACGGTGCATAGCTAAACATAAATAGACCTTAAGATTCCCAACACGGGGATAATTTCCCCGAGGGGTGAAACGAGATTTGCTGAGGGGTCAAAACAAACACCTTATTTTTGTTACGGCGGTCGTCCATCAGCAACCCGTATAAAGATTACCAACACTATAGATCACCGAAAATTCCTTAACGACTGCAATCAGATAAATGGTTCGCGATTGCCAGCCAGTTGTTCGTCAATATTAGAGGCACACACTTGTCGGAGCCGTGTTCACTGATTATCGACGGTTATCGCCGATTAACAATGCAAATTACTTATTGTTTTACATTTTGTTTTTAAATAAAACTTTTTAAAGATTATTTGCTAATGTCTAACACCCGATTTATGGATGATACGGTCTCGAAAATTTCGGAAACCACTGTGTAGAGTCCATATATATATATATGTATAATTATAATAATAATATAAATCGGTGATATTTTTCTATTGGCCGATGACCGTTAAATCAGCGCCGTGTCTGAACTAGTTTAGTGCAAAACTGAATTTCGCGCACGCGATAAACGGGGATTTATCATTGTTTGATTCTAGCGGTATTTTGCATTAGACATGGCCGATGTATCCAACGAGTAGGCCGTTTTCGTGTTTGTATAGTAGTTTCCGTCCAATAGTACTTATATCGTGAACACCGAGAACACAAAAAAAAAAATAAAAATAAAAATAAAAAATGTAAAATAAAAAAAACAGATTAAAATTTAAAAGTCAAAACGGAATGGCGATCATTGCACGATTCAATTCCCCGCCAAGCGACTGTACACCTGTTATTGATCTCTGTAACGTGCTCGCCGTTCATTATAATAATATTATACGTGTGCGGTTTACAATGTTATACACCGAAAACACGCGTCTGTCACGTCCGAGAGACATAATATTATAATTATTATAATATTGTGTTGTTACTATGCAGTGGACGAACGCAATTTCATTTGAGCGGACCGCCGAAATATCAAAGCACATAATATATGCGATTTCACAATGGATTTTGTGTGCGGATTACCGGGCGGGAACCGTTACAGTATATTATAAAGTAATAATTGTGTTATTATTATTATGCGTGCGTTTAGAGTGAGTCCGCGAGAGTATTATCGAGTTAAAAATTAATCCCGAAATAATCGATACAGCGATATGGCGAGTTAACGAAGAATCCACCGTTGATCGCGTCGACCTACGGCATTAGGTTTTGCACCGAAAACACCGATTTGATTTATTAACGAACGCGCGTAGTCGATTTTTCGTCATCGATTTCGGAGACGCGTTACAATGAAATTGTCGAGTTTATTTAGTATTGATTCGCGCGGTGTTACGTGGATACAATAATAATCCGTTTGGCTGCACAAAAATATTTGCAAATTTCATACACGGTTCGTCGCATAAAAGATGCGCACTTAGCAGCCTAAAGAATTTCGAACGCAATGTACCAGTTTTTTTAGATTCTGAGCGGAGCGAAGATGTTTATACATGGTTTTATAAAGATGTTTATCTGTACGCAACTTTTCTACCAGAAATCTTGCTCCGATTTTTTAGTGTAGCGAATTTTCCGACAGAAAATCGGTGCGGGGAGTTACTTTAAGGAGGCCATTTTTCGATTTTATCAAGAGTTTTCTCATCAAATGCGAAAAACCGAAAGAAAAAAAACGGAAAACCGGGAAAACGGGAAAATCGGTACATTAAACAAATATTATTAAAGAAAATATATAATGCCTGTTTATTTATTTTACCACAATATGACACATATGTATCGCTGACAAAGCATCGCTATCAACTGAACTCGGCTCAGAATCGTTTTTCCGTTAGCAATGGTTCAGACATTAATTTACCTATAACAGCGACTGCACCCGTCCCCATTATCCTTGGATAGCTCAGTATTATTGTTTTTTTGTATACCATTTTTTAGTTCTGTTTTTGTTGAAAATCGAAAAATTGCGACGTTTCAAAACGAACTTGACCGGAGACATGGTAGGACGTGGATTTAAATCGGCAAATAATTTACAGAATGCACTGGAATGCAATTTCCGTCGGCCAATCCTACCAAACACGCAGTAACAAAAGTCCCTTATCAGAGCTAGGCCTAACAATAGTGTCGATAAGTATCGAAGGACTAACACCTGAAAAATATTACTCTTTCTGACACACGCAAAGAAATGTGACGCGTAAGTGTCACGCACTAGCGCGCTGTACGTACAAGAATCACACATCGTGCTAATAATCATCATAATAGACTGAAAGTTATGGAATGGATCGAATTTCGATACACTGTTTCGTAAAGGTACAATTTAAATTACCTTATGCGACCTCATTACCTTCCCATCCATAACACTGCCACCGTCCGAGTTGGTACAACGGGGGCGGGGGAGAGATATAGCTTCAATATTTACAATGAGATTTCGTGTAGTTTATACTTATTGCAGTTTTACGGGATGACGAGAAAACATTTCGGAAACCATAACTTAACTCGATTTATTCGGAAAATAACACGTATCTCATCGTCCCCCACAATAAAAAGTGTTGATACGTGTTGGCGATGTTACCAGTATCGCGTTTAGCACACAGCGTTACCACGAGTCTAACGAAAAGCGATATTATAGAACAATACATTTTCGGACAATATTCGTTTTATTAATATCATCGAATTTAAAAACGAAAACGATAATATCGTTGAAAAATCAAAAATTCCACCTTGGCATATCCCCACTCGCGTGACGAAACCAATCGACGGCCACCGGACACTTTTATCACTCGGCCGTTTACCGTTTACCGTCAACTTTTATCAGCTCTATTTTTTATTATTTTTTTTTTTCGAACATATTGTATAGAACTAATATACGAATCGAAATTTCCGAGCCCGCGGATTTTCCCTCGGCACAACACGCACGGGCCGTTCGAACGCTCGGGACTGCGAATAGCAGCAGTTGGCCTATTGTCTTGTAATGGCCGTGTAAGCGCGCACAATTTCCGGACCGCACACGTCGAACGCAAAAGTCCGTCCGGCGACCGTACGGAATGGCCGACCGGACAAATCAATAATGTGCATTACAACGCGTACGGGCGCGTTGCGGCGATACGGGATGCGCGGGGGCGATATCGCCTCGGCGGGCGCATTGACGTTTTACGTGAAATCCATTTGCGTACAACAGTTCACTGCGGCGGCAACAATAATAATATTTATGCGTTTTACAACAGTCGGGAGATCGGGCCGCGAGATTTCCGAACGCGATCGACGGTCCGGATAACCCGGCGCTGCCGCTGCTCCCGTTGCGACGCGCGGGCGATATCCCGACGAGACCGCGCGCTCGGATCCGTCTCCACATAAATCGCCGGCGCGCGTACGCGTGATGTCGGTTTTTTTTTGGGTGTGACCCCCGCGTTCGTGTACGCATACGTAATTACGAACGAGAATACGCGGGGAGAGGGGGATGGGGAAACAACGGGGCCACGACGGATTCCGGGCGTAGCGAGTAACAGTATATTGTACAGCGGAAACGGCTCTGAACGGCGGACGATCTCGGTAACCGAAATTTCGACCGCCTATACGGAGGCGTCCGTTATTCGAAGGGCACCCAATTTTCGAAATTCATAAAGCGAACGTTTGTAAAAAAAAAATAAAACACACGCGCGCTAGTTCAAATTAAATAATGCACCAAGCATATTTGTGTGCAATAATATTATTGCGGTGACTCTGAAACCACATCGCAAAAAGCAAATTTTTATTTTTTTTTACAATTTCGGGCTTGGAGGCCCCCTCCGTTCACTACCCAATATAATCTTAGATGCATTGTATTCCTAACTTGATCAATCATTGAGCTCGTCATAAATGCGTAGTCATTTTTGGTGGTGATGTCGTGATATTGATACATTACATTGTACATTCTTGTATGCATTTTCAAAACTATCCCCTCCCTTCGCCGTCATGTTGTCCCGCGTCCGTCTATGCGCGGAAAAAGGATTACGGTCAATTTTTCACATGATTTTGTCACTATAGTTCTCTGGCCTAAATTCCACAAGTATTTATTTTTGAAAATTTAAATTGCATTTATTGAAAACTGCACGACCGACTTGAGCCCTTCTTCTCGGGGACCAAAGGTATTTTCGGTAATCGGAGTTCTATAAAGCTCTAAATAAAAATTCACGATTTGTAAAAAAAAAAAAAAAAACGAATATTCTCCGGACGCAGTACGGAAACGGGGTCGTATCACATTATGGTTTGTATATAGACACGCAAAACGCAATATGAAAATCCGAGTGTCGAGTGTGTAGGGATACCATACACGACGTAATATAATTTGTATACCATACGCTACACGCGGTGTACGTTATAGGTGTACACTATACCTATACACTTAAGTCGGAACGGCGAGGGAAGAAAACGACGAGCGTTTCGGGCGTGTATTTTTTTTTTTTTATTTTTTTTATTTTTTTTTTATTCGTTTTCAGCACTCTCCGCGCCCGTACGGACGGAACGCATTTGAATGCAAAACGTCGCGTCGGCTCGCTGACCCGACGGCGGAGAGGAAAACACCGAGTAAGCAAATACCTACGCGTAATATAACAACGCAAGTCAATACTCCGTATAGTGTGTACGGGGAGAGAAAGAGAAAAAAAAAAAAAACAAACCGTACAAAACACATCCGCGGCCTTACCCGGATGCGGACAATATGGTACCTACGCGAACGACGAAACGAATTTCCCGCGCAATACTTGCAATGTTTGCGCGCGGTAAAATAATATCATTGTTATTATGTATTTGATCCACTCGGCCGGCATGATATTTACCGACTTGTTAGAGATATACCTTTTTTTTTTTTAATAATATTTCTGATAGGCGAACATATTCAAGGTTTTTATTGGGAAAAACTTCGGGGAAAAAAGTAGGTATAGGAAAACCGGACAAATTTACAGCAACCGTCAAGATTACATTCGTTTTGCATTTATTTGGTTTTTGTTTTAATATAAAAACCCTGTTTCGAGTTTCAAGTTTTACATACGTGTTTGCAATTTTCGAGCTATTTGTATATTCGACGTATTCGAGTATTTAATTTTTAATATTTGGATAAAACTGCTTTGGCCAGAATTATTTGGAAATTTAACACGAGGTTCGTTATGAGTAGAGAGACCGGACTTGTGTTCCTAAAATCCACAAAAAAAAAAAATAACACTTGAGACCGTTAATAAGCCATGGAAAAAAAATATATAAAAATCGCAAAAATAATAAAGAGGTTGAATAGTCCCCTCTCTAACGAATTTAGTTTATAAAATGGGGGATTTTGTTTTTGAAATTTATTTATACAAATAACAAATCATCAATTAAATTTTATCTTCTTCGTGAAAATTGTGATTTATTCAAATGTTTGATGGTTTCCTTAACATTGGATGTTGAATACATGAAAGTTAAAGTGAATTAGTGAAACACATTATATTAACTTAATGTAAATATATTTTTACTAATAACATTTGGCAATAATTCATATTTTTAGCCACTACCACCCATTTGGCCATGAGGCCATCGTCTCATAAAATACCCTATCGCGTCGCCACTATTGGTAACTATGTGTTTTACTTAGTGGTAAAAAAAAAAAAAAAAATTGAACTTAATGTAGTAGTTGTTTTTCTAAAATCGTTTGGAATTCAAATGTTGACAATAATCGTGCGACATTTCAAAACGCGTGTACAACCAAACTCCGTTCAGAATCGTTTTTCGTTTGCAATAATTAGCCAACAGTTCTATTGGCAATTTTCCACGTACAAAAACGGTGCATACATATCAGAGGTAACAGCTATTTGTTTTATTTACTCATCGATACGAGATTTTTTTTTTTCAACCCGGGGAATATTTTCTGTTTGCGAAACGTGCTTCCGGCCAGCGCCCGATTCGATCAACTCTAGTACAAAGGATACAAATATAATTCTTTTACTACTATCGTTCCGTCGGAATCAGTATATAGTCCTATAACACGTGTATACTATTTTATTAGTCGGCGGCACGATTGTCATCGCCACGGGGCTTGGGCGAACCATAGAATTATATGAATTGTGTGGGGTGAACGCGGTATTGTACGTTTTGTATTTTTTTGTTATTATTTTTTCATCGATCCGATCCATTCAATAAAAACGTACTCGGAATAGTCGGAACAGTTTACGTATCTATGTATAGATAGTATAGTAATGCAACTATATACTATACCCACTATATTATGGTAAGTATATCATAATATGTCCCGTGTATTACAGCGATTTGGTTTTGATTTTACATGCCCGGTAGGCAGGAATGAAAAAAAATAAATTAAACGAGAAATACATTTGTTATGAAAAATGTAAAATTCAATATATTATATGTGTTCGATTTTTAACAAAACAATAATAATCTATTAAATTTTACGTGAGCAAATTTGAATTTAGAACTTGACATTTCGGGAGTTATGAAATGTTAATAATATATTTTTTCAAACGACTTGTACCTACTCGTGTATCTAAAATCAAACTACTGAAATAAAAATAGGTTATATAAAAGTGCAATAGTTGTAAAAGTATAGGTACATTAAGTTAACTGGATTTCATATAGCAGATACGTTTCAATAGTGCAATATTACTTATTACCAGGTCTCGAGACTTATAGCACTTAAAATCCACAAAAAAGCCACGATAGCTCTTAAAAAACTATTTTAAAATCAAAAGCGGTAAAGTTCAAAAGTATAACTCTCTGTGACAGTAACTAACGTGTTAAATATCATTTTCCAACACGGCTTAATAACAATACAAGTAATAAGTAACAATACAATACAAAATATTTTTAATAATTGTACGTATTTAAAAAAAAAACAGTAGTTGGAGGAGAAATTTTTATACTCCTCTGTTCTCTACTATTTTGAGATTTTTGTAAATATTTTTAAGTGCTTTTTCAAAAATTGCCTTATACATTTCGTTTTTTAATTATTAATTATTTTGGTAACTCTTTGAAGAGGATTTGATTCAAGAAATTCTAAGCTATTGAAAAGTCTTGAAATTTTGATTTATAGTTTTTCAGATTTATATTATTTTCCGTTAATACAAACCATCATTACTATCAGGGTTTCTCCAGAGAGGGGAGCCATGGCTATGAGCCATGGCGTGTTGTAAAATTGTAAGACTTAACAGAAACAATAAAAAATTTAACAAGAGGTTCATTAACAGTCTTACTTTGTGCACAAAAAAAAAAAAAATTGAGTTTAATGTATTATTTTTTTTATAAAGGAATTTTAATATCAGATTTGGGCAAAAATCGTTAGTAAAAATTATGCGGAAAAATCAAACTTGTCAGGTTTTTTTTCTAAAAAAACATATGTATATTGTCGATTTAAGAACGATGGTGAAGTTAGAATTGAGCAGGCTGACTAAGTTTCGAAATTATAACTTTTTGAAGTTCTGATATTGATATAAATGCGGATATTATATGTTATGTTGAATAATTCTATATTTTAAACCCCCGAATATGTTTGTCATCCTATAAGGTTCACGAGTTCAAACCTGTGTTTTGAAAATAATTGTGTTTACTCTTATTTTTTCTCTTTTACCTAAACCGGAAAAAAACAAATGCATTTTAGGTGTACCAGGTGACCCAGCTATCTCCTTGCTCGGTCTATTTCAATCGAAAAATACCCCAAATAAGTTTGTTGTGCAAACTTTTCTACCAGAAATCTTCCCCCGATGTATCAAGTGTAGTTTATTTTCTGAAAGGAAATTTTATCTCCATAGTAATTTAAGATCATTTTTTGATTTTCCCTGGAGTCTTCCCGAAAAATAAGAAAAATGAAGAAACCAGGAGTTTGTAAAATGTGAAAAACCGAAAAAAAAAACGAAGGAAAAACGGGAAAATATACGAAATGTAGGTATTATTTGAAAAATATTTCGGTTTTTTTTTTCCTGTGAACAACTTTTCTTTCACGAGTGAAGTTTCGTTTACCAACATTATTGTTCTTATGAATGATTTTTGCCGATGAATCGATCTTCTGGCTTCTGATATTGTAGTTCGGTTGACCGGTTCATGGATTTTTGAAGAACAGACAAAGTTTCCTCTTCAACACACTCGTGCAGGACGGCTGTATTTTTTCACACAGTATCCATATCTATAACACATTTTACATGCTGACTTAAATCTCAAACGATATTATACTAGATTCTGCTAAGGGTTTACGTACCATGACATCATCACTTAAACCCGCTACTACTAGCCGATCTCTTAATCCAAAAAAGTATCGAATTGACAACTTGAGGCTAGACGACGCAACTCGATGATAAATTCAGCAACAGATTCACCACTTTTCTGCTTCCTAGAGTTACACTCGTATCGTTCGAAAATTATCAACTGCTTTGGACATTAATGTTCTTTTAATTTTTAGATAACTGTCTCAAATTTTCGATTTTAAATTGAATCAGATAACATTAAATTTTTTGACACGGCATACATTACTGGACCGATAAGTACAATAGGTTGTCATACCTTGTCATTATCTGAAGTCGCACTATTCACCAAGAAAAAATCTTTCAAGAACATTGCCAAACGGTTAATATTGTTAATGTTGTCATACGGGTTAATTGACCTGAAACAAGTTTTGGTTAATACGACGGTTTTAGTACCTAAAGACTGAGGAAACTGATCGCCTGCACTCTGCATCCAGCATTTAATTTTGGACGAATATTCATACACTTGACAGGTTCGCACATACATAAAGAATAACAAAACAAAACGCACTGGTCGTCAAATTGTATGTGTCTATAGATGGGTTTAGATAAAAGTAGACGTGTTAGCAGGACACAGTAGGTATTCATTATATTATGCAAAGAACAACGTGCCGCTGGCGACGACAGACGAAGACCAACAACATGGCAAAAAGTATTCTTATGATAAGTCACAGAACTACTACATACATAACAGTATTTTTATAAACATGGTTTTTATATATAAAAAAAAAAATGGAAAAAAACTAGGAAAACGAAAAATCAGTACAATATTAAACAAAACATTATTAAAGAAAAAATATAATGCTTATTTAATTATTTTACCATAATATGGCATGTATATTGTAAACAAAGCATCACTATCAATTGAACTTCGCTCAGAATCGTTTATTGTTGCTTACGGATTTCCTCTTTATATCATACTTTTCTAACTTCTCACCAACAACAGTGACCGCTTCTATTCCCTATTCCTAAGTTATTTGAGCAGACAAATATTTGATATTATTTTGATCGAAAATAAAATGCTAGAAAAATATTTTACTTAAAGGTTTTTTGTCCGGAAATAAATTTGTCGAAAAATAATTTATAATTAGAACTTAGAATTTAGTTAGAAAATCAGTTACCTTAAATACAAATAGAGAGCGCTGTTGAAAAGGCAAGGCCCCTCTACATCCTACCTTGCCAACTTCTCACCAACAACAGTGGCTGCGCCCGTCCCCATTATCGGAGTACAGATTTTTAATAAAACATTAAAAGTAGACGAGTAATGTTAATTTGGAACACCCGTATGATCATTATTTCACTACATATCGAACTTTTTATTATACTTTGATAATATCATCTTTAACTGTACACACAAATTCCAAAAATCAGTGTTTGAATATATTCAAAATTTAACGGAAAAAAATGGGGTGAACGCGCTTAGTGAATTATGAATTATGTACTTACGGTCTTCGGGAAGGCAGCGGTCCTACTGTCCTCTCTAAATTACATCCTTGATATCAATCGATTTATAATATATTCCAAACGCGTATAGATAAAAGGGTACGGGACAGTGGCTCAGTTCGACGGCTCCCCATGACATAACACCTTTGCATGATAGACTGCGGAAATCGTATCGGAAACAGAAAGGAAAGCATTTGCATGCGACCGGTATAGCTGAAAAATGTGACTAAATTGTGTGCTCAGACGACCCGTTTTGGGCACGTCCGGGAATCGGGCCCCATTACGTTATTCTGTACAGCGAATTCAAATCCGCGCTCGCATTTCGCAATTAATTTGCTAATGTTCGTTATTATATGTAAATGCCGGTGGTTTTGCCGACCGACTGGTTTTGGCGGAGAACGTGACGGATCACTTAAAACAATACACTGTAACTTATACCAACCTACAACAACATCGCCGTGAAGTTAGTCCACCTTATCAGAAATCGACAACAATATTGCCGTTTATCAAAAAAACGTGCAAATTTGGTTTAGAAATTTGTAAACCATATTATAATATATTCGCATTGGCGGTAAAAATAAGAAGGTTGGTCAAGTTCACGTAAAAATGCTGGTAGAAAAGTTTTCTAAAAAGAAAAAAAAAAAACAATCATCATTGTAAAACCAATACATTCCTCGCTCCACTCAGAGTCTAAAATTAAATTACAATTGCAATTTTATTGGTCGTGCTGGCTTCTTCAATTATAACAAAAACAGCGAACTGTCCGTAAATTAATGGACGAAAAAAAAATGTTCGCGGTTGATAGCCTGCAGATAGCTGTTTGAGGAAAAGAAAATATTGTGATCGGCCCTCTCGGAACATGGTTGTACGCGAATCGTGTCCCAATTGGATGACGGTTGTTATTCTGTTCAATTTTAGTGACACGGCTAAACCAACGCTGTAAAACGAACACTTGCCCGCGCGAGCGATACGCGCATAATTTATGAAAACATGTATCGTCGAAATTGTAGTAAGCATATAAAACATAATTTTCTCTGGCTTATTTCTTCTTCTTTTTTTTTTTTTTTAAACGCGTAAAACTCCGGTCTCTACAGTTACGCATTACATCTACCGCGGACGCGGATGCGTATAATATCATTACATTATCATAATGGGTATTCAAATTTTTATTGATGACGGATCAACCCCGCCTACGTTTTTCCGTTTGTGCGCCGGGAAACGTCTCGAAAATGTCTACGTAAATAGCGTTACCGCGTGACACGTTATTGGTATAATGCCCGCGCCGGTGCGGGCGGGAGTCTGATGAAATCACGGTCGGTTATTCGAAATATATTCGGAACAAACGTAAAAAATAAACGGTAAAAAAAAAAAAAAATAAAAAATATTAGAATATTATTGTTATTGTTTGACGCGGATCTCGCGCACGGCGTACACCCAACGCGATGCCCGTGCGCCCGTGTTTTCTCAAAGTCTACGTACGGCGGTGCACGGTCGAATGAAATCCCGTTTGGTCGCGCCCGGCCGTAACGTTGTTGACGTACCGGTGGACCCGTCCAGTATATTACCGTTAATAATGTATTCTTGACAGTATCCTATACAAAAAAAAAAAAAAAACCAGCATTCCCCGTCGTCGTACACAAGGTTTAGCGTCACGGGATCGCGCGCGAGATACGCGCGCGTAATATTTACGACGGCAGTAGCCTTGTTTAGACGATTTACAAAAAAAAAAAAAAAAAAAAAAAAATGATATTATATATTAATGACAATAATAATAATAATAAAAAATAATCGTTGATTCAACATCGTAAATCGTATTTTTCAACGCTGTATGCGCGTACATTACCAATGCGGGTACGCCGTAGCTGGCACGAGAACTAATTGGAGATTTCGGTCATTCACAGCGCTGCACCGGTGTACCCATACCGGCGCAGTGCGTTTTATAACGCGTAAGTACCGAATGCCAGCAGGGCGTCCGTCCGCTGGCGATCGACCCTAATTTTTTTTTTCTCCTTATTTCCATTCCTATTCACGATTATTTACGTTGTAATATTATTATTATTATTATTATTGTACGAGTATATATTATAATAATAAAAAAAAAAAAAATGATATACCTACGTGTATAGCGTAATATTAGTTATTATACGAGCTCGTGAATAAAACGAACGTTGTAGTGTTGCGCGTGTGTGCGCGTGAATAACGAAAAAAAAAACGTGGTGCGAAGACGGTTTTCAAAAAAAAAAAAAATGATTTTTTTTCTCTATTAAAAAATGCCGACAAACGGAAGGTCTATATATGTACGTCATACCGGGCGGTGTTCGAGCCGGCTTAATGGCCAATTTTTGGGTTAATTTCAACAATGTTCCGAATTTTTTTTTTTTCTTGCCACTAACGGTGGGTAATGTATAAAAAACCGTCAAAATAATATTTTTCGGTCTTTTACAACGTGTCCATAGTGTCCATAGATGTACAAAAAAATAAAAAATAATAATAATAACATACGGAAGCTACCGGAAATAATAGAATATAATATAGCCGTGAAAAAAAAAATACCCCCAATAATATTGTAATATAAAGCGACGATGTCCGTGTTAAAACGTAACTTTTTTTTTTTAACGTTAAAAAACGCGTGTCGAATGTGCGTATATAATACTTATAACATATTATAACATAATATAGTCTCCGGGTTACTACCGGAGTAGGTGGTCCTTTATCGAGTATGAAGAATGTTTACTATACACTCTCGTGAAAAAATTGGTGTTTTTTTAGTAGCTCCGGACGGGTTTTTTTTATTTTTTATTTTTTACGCGAAAAAATTACATAAAAAACACTGTTACCTATATAATGTAAGCTATTGAAAAATAATATTTCACGGTGAATTTCGTAATCGATTTATTTATCTTATTAAATTATGAACTCGTATGCATCTGCGTCGTGCAGCCTCAATAGACTCAAACTCCATACGTAGAAATGTATTGTATTAAATACTATGGGTTCTCCTATTGCCACGAAAACTCTAGAACTCGTATAAAACTGTAATGTCGGACCCCTCTGCATAATTAACCGAAGCGCGGGAGGCGATACGTTAACACAGCCAGCGGAGATTATACAGGCGTTTACGGATTTCCGGACTTCAACAAATCCGAAATCCAAAAGCAGTTTAATTTTGGTGTTTTTTTTTTTACATTTTCATTGCGTACCTATGAGGGATTTTCACCCTATGCTACTTTCCGCCTACTTCAAACAAAAAGGTTTGGAAGTTAGGGGGAACTTCCAAACCATTTTGTTTTAAAACTTTCAATGTTGAACCCTGCATTTCGCAATGTATTTTTTTTCGTTTTCAACACTACTTACTTGTAGATGAGTATCTTTTGAAGCTGCTACTTCATGAATAAATGAAGTGAGTGGATGGCAATTTATCATAAATCACAAGATATGTTGAAGAAAAATTTAAAGTACAGTAACGTGCAGTAGCCTCAGTTACAGCCGCCCTATTCTTCTGGACTTCTAAAGCTGTTTGAAGTTTTACGAAAACCACTTCACTGAAAAAAATCCACACCGACACTACACAAATAAGTATTTACCCCAACCCAGCTTCTATAAAATGATAATTTCTTAGTTCAACTATACATCAGTAACAACTTATTAAGTATCCGATTAACATTTGTGCCACTGCTGTCCACATTTTTATTTCCGAGGTTTCGAAATCTTTATTCAACGTTAACATTTCGTATTATTTTATCAATAATAGTTGTGTACTAGTAACAACTGCTTTTTAGAGAGCTAAAACTCGTTCCGTAAGAATATTTTCTTAATCTATAAGGCCGTTTATATATATAAAAGTCTATAAAAGTCACCTGCAGGCTATACTCAATAAATTATATTTCAAAGAATCAAACCGCGACATTCGAACAGTTTTAATCAAACACTTTACAACATGTCGACAGGCACGCGTGACCGGGTCCTAAAAAACTTATTTTTTAAAATTTTTCCTATGGTATTTGACAAGTTTAAATACTATACAACTATATTATATTATATTATATTGTGTATACAAAATACTGAAATATTAGCCTCATATACGCATTACACTAAAAGACAAACAGTTAAATTACGAAATTACAGCTGCGCGTAAGTAGACAGTAATAATTCGATAATATATTAATATAAATATTATAATAACCGTGACAGCACGAATATTGTTAGAATCTAATACGTAATTTTATAACATCGTTTTTTACAAAAATATACAAAAAAACAGAAGCTTAACTAGAGCCGGATAATTTATTTTTTCCATATCTACTATTGTTATTATACCTCGATTTTTTTATTTGTGTAAAATATATAACATGCGTTTTTGTATAGTTATCGTGTCCGATTGTTCCGAATGTTTTAATCGTAATACTCGTTGCAATAATCAATCAGACGGGCAAGTATGCAGATGCGGCCGTCGCCGCAGGTGGGAAATCGGGAAAGTATGGAACATTATAGCAGTGATTTAGTTTGGTACAAAATGTCCCATTGGGTAGTTTGGGAAGTACAGTGAAATTATGAAAAATGTGATATTATATATTTTCTTAAATAATTTTCTTTAATAGTGTATTTTACATTAATATTACAGCCAAATGTGCTACAAATCATTTCAATGTTATCAAGTTACCTGTAATCAAATATTTAATATATTTGAACCGATGTAACAAGCAAATTTTCCCTCTCCCTAAGGTAAGAATATCCTTTTATTTTGTACAGGCAACACACCAACTGGGAACGTCGTGGAGTAATACCTTCGCTACACTCAGAATCTAAAATGTATACAAAGAAATACCCATATAATAACACTATATACGAACTACTACTACTACTATGGAATAATACTTACCTTACTGGACAGACTTACTTCGCATGTGAATAAAGCCACTGTTTTAGGTGAGAAGTCGGGAATACAGACGGGAATTATATGCATATCTGTAAACAACGATAAACCATTACTAACAAAAAAAAAACGATTCTGAGCAGAGTTCAGTTGATAGTATTGCTTTGTCAACAATATATATATATATGTATAAATAATATAAATTGTTAATATTACAATGGAATAGACAGAAGGTGCGGGGTTCTTGTTATTTGTATTCAAAAAAATTATTTTTTACTGTTTTACTTCTCTTTAACTTGTCGGGCTTAGTAATTTGCACCATGAGTAGTCTATTCCGGTTTAGGTGGGAAGGTATAGGATACATATGGTAGAATAGGCTGGTAATTCAGTTTACATATAACAACGAAAAATCATTGCAACCAATAAACGACTCTTAGCAAAGCTCCGTAAACTAGTTCGGTCGTGTTAGACGTGATATTTTTGGAACCCAACGTACACTTGTTGTCAGTTTTTTAATGTTTTCGAAATACTGTTTGTAATCTAGACTTTTCCACTAACAAACAATACAACAATTTTCCGAGGGATAAAACCATTTTAATACTAAGAATACACGAATATACATTCGCTATACATTCGCGAAATACACAATATATTTGATTAAACGTTTTCAACGAGCATATAAACGAATACTTTACCCGATTCCACAATAAGCTTAGGGTGTAAAAACTGTACACCTTAAGCCTTGTTTGATTATGGATGCCACCGAATACAATTCATTTAAAATCTGAAATGACGTCAATGTCCCGCGCACTAATGTAATTTATCATGAGCACGTCCACCGCCCGCGATCACTTTATTTTTCAACAATATGGTTCGAACTTACCTATAACATTTTTATTTTACATTATTTGTACGTCGTATTTTATAACGGGTATTTTGTATATTTTTTTTTTTCTAGGCGGATAAATGATAATAATGGTAAAAAAACAATTGTCGTATAAAAGATATGTAAATAATACAATAATAAATAGTACCTATATACAAAAAGTAAATAAAAAGAGGACAACCGATGCTGTCAAAACGATTTTAAAAATATTATTAGTATTCACGCCTGCCTACTGAGACCGCTTTGTACTGCGGTACCCCAAAGTCGATACTTTTTTTAGATTCTGAATGAAGAAGCTTACGGTTTTACAAAGACTTTTATTTATTTTTCTTTGCGTAACTTTTCTTCCAGAAATTTTGCTCCGATTTACAACGATAGCACTTTTTCTAAAAGAAAATCTGACTGAGGAGGTACTTTAAGGAGGTATTTTTTTGATTTTCCCAAGAATTTTCTCAGCAAATATGATAAACCGGGGGAAAACATGGGAAAACCCGGGAAAACGCAGGAAAAACGGGAAAATCCGGTACATTAAACAAATATTATTAAATAAAACATTGTCTATTTAATTATTTTACCATAATACATCGTTAACAAAACATCACTATCAACTGAACTCCAATCAGAATTGTTTTCCGTTAGAAATGGTTTATGCATTTAACTACCTATAACAGTGGCTTCACCAGTCCCCATTATCCTAGGACATCTGTTTCAATATAATATTAATTGATAATTTAATATTTAAAAGCAGTTACCAGAAATTGTGAAGATCATTGTGCAACTGAAGATCTCGCCATTTTCAAAATTATAAATCGTATGAGCAGTGTAAACAGTCAAATTTGTATAGTAAGAGTGAAATCAGCACCACGTGTATCATACGTTTCATACAAATTGTATTATGAGTTATGACATTTAAACTCGGATTAAATAATTATTATAACTGAACCAGTTATTATGAATTTAATAATTTTTTAGTTGTGTTTATGTTATTGAGCTTGAAATTATATGTTTGTGTTTGTGTGTGTGTGTGTAGATTAATCTAATATAATTATTAGGTTAAAATATAATTGGATGCATACAGTAACATTCGTTCGTTTAATACGGTTGTTTTGTACGGTTTAATACAATTTTGTTTCGTCTCTGTAGACTAGACTGTTGTAGTTATATACAAACAGATAACGTTTATAGTTATTTTAAATGACGATAATAATAAAAATAGTAAATTTATTATTATTATGATTACAAATTATTGATTATTGTTGCCGTGGTGCACTGGTGTCAGAGTGGTGAGTGCGAAGAAATACGAACAATAATACCAAAATTTCTTCCTAGGAATTCGTTATTGCGTGGCACACCAGACGGGCGGTGACTGCGTGATATTCATAATTTATCGATATTCGCCCGTCGGGGGGCATTGGACATTAACCGTATTTGGTCGTAGACTCGCTAATAATGTGAACAGTAGATACGTATCGAAAACCGATTTTCTTTGACGGTGGCTGTATATCAAAAGGAACATAATCGATCTCTTATATTTTTTTTTTTCGATTGTAACAATCTGGTGGAAAACATAGTTTGCAAAAATTAAAAACAATGGAATCGGTAACACCGCGAAAATATTTTCTGTTTCACAAATAATTTTATCTCCGGTTTTTCCCAATTATTTTGAAAACCCCTTGGAAAATCCAATAACGACCTCTTTAATGGATTTACTGAACACATTTTTTTTTTTCAAACAAAGTTATTACTTTGTTTGTAATATTTGTACACACCCGAGCAAGATTACTCGTAGAAAAGTTGTTTATAGACAGAAAAAATAAAAAAAATGAACAACACACATCTTAATAAAACCAATAGATCCCTCGCTACGCTCCAAATCTAAAAGTTATTTACTTTCAAACACAAAATAGAACCGTCTAAATCATTCAATATCCTTTTCCATTGAACATAAGTTAGGTGTAAAATTTGTTTTTTTTTTTTTTTTTTTGCTATTTGCAAAAATTGATCAAAAATTTCTTTGTTTACTAAATATATGAGATAAAATACTGACGCATGTCTAAAGAGATATTACGATTAATTGATGTAGCAATTAAAATGTTAAATGGTTTGCATAATTCCGTTCAAGAAATTCGTGATAACAATTTTGAACATTCATTAGAAAATGCTAAAAAAACTGCTATCGAAATAGAAAAACAAACCGAATTTCTATAAAAACAAAGACGTAAAATAAAACGAATGGTTGGGGGAAAAGCGATAGATGAAGGTACAACAATAGCTGTCCACACAAAAATCAAAAATGATTTTTTACATGACTGTTGACTCAATCCTTTCGAGTTAGAAATATATAGAAATATAGAAATAGCGTTAAGAATACTTTTCAACATCCCAGTAACAACTGCTAGCTGTAAAAGAAGTTTTGGTAAACTTGAAATAATAAAAAAAAAAATTACTTAAGATCAACAGTTGAACAAGAATGAAAACATTTTTTATGAAGAAGTTATCGATTAATTCACCAGACTTAAAGCGAGAAAAGTAAATTGTTTAAAGTTTAAAATGTACACTGTAATAATAACTAGTAAATATAAAATGTCTTCTTAAAAAAAAAAAAAAAAATGTAATAGTTATCATCACGTCAAATTTTTAATCGGTAAAAAGGCCCGTATCTTTCGGATTATCTGTTGTGCTCACTCTCCGTCGATTTCAGTTAAACAGACACCGCTTTTGGCGGAAACGCTCGGTGCGTATGTATCTATTTGTGGAAAAGGAATCGGTTTTACATCCGGTACGAAATCCCGCCGGGCCTTTTTTTTTAAAAGTTCGCCCATCCGGTACCGTGTAAAAACGACCGTTACCATCAATTGCGCGCATAATATATGTACAGTTTAAACGATTGAAACGAGTTATTGAAATATCCACGGCGTGTTAAAATATATTATTGCCTGCACGTTCCTACAGTGAAACGTTACTAAATAATAGTGTGTGGTTCTTTTGCCGCGGTGGTGTTTCCAAATATTAAATATCGCCGTCGTTAAAAACATTATGTACCTATTTTTTTTAATACATTATATAGGTGTATAATGCACGGTTATATCGCCGTTCCCCGAAACGCACAAGTCCACAGCCGAGTCCGGATATACAATATAATATTATTACACCAGGTAAGGTTTTAGGTGCGCGTCGCAGCTGTATACCTAATCCGACTCCCGGACCAGCGTGATACCCGCCCACGTACACAACAATGCCGCGCGTGCACTAAAGAATTCGAATCGCCTCGGCGGCGGCGTTTTTATGGGAAACACTTGTAAATTCGAAACTTTATACTCCAACGACACCTGCGAGCTCGCCTATATATTAAAATAACGTATACATGTATATTATAATATGGTGTATACACGATGCGTATATTTATAAGGCACACTTGCACAAAATATACAATATGCGGCACAAACGGCGCGGGGTTTTACAGCCGTCACACACTCTATACTAAAAAATGTTTCCGAGAGACAGGTTTCTATTTTGCAAAAAAAAAACCAGCTCTAAACTCTAAAAATCACGTGCTACCCACGACGACGGGTATACTTATATTGGGTATGCCTTGGTATTATAGGTATATTATATGTAATCGTAAACAGCATAGTAGTAAAATACGATTCTGTGTTACAATGCTCGTTATAAGTAATATTATTATGTTTAATAATATAAAGTAATGATAATTAAGTTTAATACACCTATAAGCATCGTCGTGGGTAGCACGTGATTTTTAGAGTTTAGAGCTGGTTTTTTTTTTTTTTAAAATTATACTTTCGCATTATTACGATAATAATGCGAAAGTATAATTTTGTATTATTTTGAAAAAATATTTCTCAAGGTTCCACAAACGGAACGATATAAGAACAGCCATGTTTTAGCACTCTTCGAACCTAAATTTATAATTATAGGTAAACGGTATACTCGAGTGAGGAGGTGCCCGATATGGCACCAGCTCTCTCACAGAATGCGATAATCAGCGTCTCGAGTGAAAAAAAAATTGTAGGTACTATTATATATTCGACCAGAAAACTTCGAACAATAAAACGTCTTAAATATAAAAAAAAATAATTACACCTTTAGAACCATAAAGTTTGTTTTATAGATAGCGTTTCAAAAACCGACTACCGAAAGCCATTTGATATTTTAGGGACGTTACATACATATAATTCAACGCAAAAATATGCAAAACCTGACAAATCGCTGTATAAAAGGTACAAATAAGAAATTGTTGAGGTAATAATATATTATTGTATTACCATAATGGTATGCAGTAGCATACCATAAGTAAGTTCTTAAGTATAAAAACGCACAGTATTTATAATATCAGAGACTCGGAGGGACTGCAGGAAGATATCATGCGCACATGGAAACACGTTTTAAGAAATAAAGAAATAAACTAACGATTATTGCCGCATTGATATTATGTAGGTGTCTCGACATAAAAATCACGTAGAGGAATATATTGATGGGCCCATTAACGGGCGAGGAAATTAAAAGAAAAAATATATATGTAAAGTGAAAGTATATATAACAGAGAATTTCTAAAATAAACAGTTAATTAATTGATTAAATAATCAATCAATCAAACGAATCTTCGCAGACCTTTAGGCAGCTGAAATTAAAACTGGAATCGCTAAACATTAAACCTTAAACTGAAAAGTTTACCAAAAAACCAAACTTTAAATCAAGTCGTTTGGATTCTGAGAACATCCATTTAGGAATGTAGGAATGTATCGGTTTTACTATGATGATGCGCGTCATTCTTTTTTTTAAACTTATTTTTTTACGGCGCACCGTGACGATATCAATTTCAACATTTTTTATTTTCACGAATTATCTTCTCTACCAGAAATCTTGTTTCAATCAAAACGCCACAAAGTATAACGTATGTTGAATTTTGGATCTAGTTGATGATCAAATAAGTCGTTTTTTCATTGATTTTTCAAGTCGGGAAAGTTTAAGAGATTAATGGTTTCGTTATTTTCGATTTTAGTTTTTTTGTTGTAAATTGGTTAAAAATTATCGTTGAAAACAGAAATTTTTACAAAATAAAGTTTTTTAAGTACAAGAATTATTATACTTGTACTTTATAGACGTAGTTAAATTTGTTTGATTACCAATTTTGAGCTATTCATATTAGACATTTATATTAGATATTTAATAGTTAATACTTTTTCTGTAGATAAATACAAATGGTTAAACATTTTCAACGAGGTTCGTTGTAAGTTTAACTCATTGGTCAAAAAAAAAAAAAAAAGTTGAGTGTTTTATACAGTAGTTTTTTCATTTTAATCGTTATATTTTGACGAAAATCGTAAAACTCCACTCAGAATCGTATTTCATTAGCGTTGATTTACCAACACAATTTAAAATATAACTCTATATGACCCCCTACCTTTTCAACTTCCCGCCTATAACAGTGGCGCACACGCACGTCAGCAATTTCAGGTGCCCCGAATTTAAAAATCATTATTTATCGCATTTACGATAAAATATCGTGTCGCGCCGGGACATTATTAAAATAATAATTATAAAAAAATAATATTATTACTGTGTCGTAACGGTGTTAACTGTAACGTTGATAATAATTATAGTAATATTTTCCCGTGTGTAAATACATAATAATTACGGGCGCGACGTCTTCGTTATGAAAATATCGTATTATTAATATTTAAACCGCATTAACGTGTCAAGGCGGTCGTAGCGCGGCCGCCGCAAACGGATATTAATAATAATACAAACAATATAATAAATGCGCGGTGTGCCCGGCGCGATGTGTATTATGTAAATTTTTTTACTCGTACAAAAAAAAAAAAAATAAAATAAAGAGATCCGGACGACGACGCGGCGGGACTCTACAGCGGCGGCAGCGGGCAATTTTATTTCACGACTAAATAATAACAACATTATGTATTATAGTGTGTTGCATTTGTACGTGGCGCGCAACGGTATCCGCGGAGGACAGTTGTTATTAATTGCCCCGGCGGTCCGGGGGAGGGGGAGGGGAAGTGACTGCTAGAGGGGCATATAGTACTTCATTCGGAACGTTTAATTTGGTACAATTAAATTAAACATTTTTTAAACGAGCACAGCACGCGGTTTTTGGACAGCGCGCTATAATGTGTAATATTATACAAAACGCACCGAATTAACTCGCCAATTTTAACCGTATTATAATATTATACAGAGTGTTTTCGAAATTAACGAGGAATCGCGTAGTGGCGGAGCAAACGCGCGGCAATATGTTTGCGATTTCGCCCACCCCCGTCCCCGATCCCCAATCCCCGCGTCGCCGAAATCAATTTGTTTTTTCACGATATCATATCGAATATTATGCAAATCTGAAAATACTCGCGTGGGCGATTCTCGCGAAATTCTCGTGCGGATCGATTATATGCAGTGCCGCGTCCGTGTACCGTTTTTAAGTTTTGTCGCTCGTGTCGACCGAGTAAAAAACCAAACCTTACAAATATGTATACCTAATACTGCATAATTCACCGTTTATCGTAAACGTATTTAATGATTAAATTCCATCCGCCCACCTGACCCACCTAATGGCGGAATGAACGTAAAATAACCCGAACCCTGACCTAAGTATAATCCACCACCGGGTGGACGTACTGATCTCCGCCCATCGATATTTCTCAATGTTCCCGATAAACCGCGATACGTTCGCCTGTTTTTACCAAATACATATTGTAAACGCGTACTAATATTTAATTTGTTATGCATGTCGAGCACCCGCCGGCCACTAAATCGTAAATAAAATCGACATCAGTAACCGCTTCTCTTAGGACCTCTGAGGTCCGTTTCGTCACTGCACCCATCCGCGATGGAAGTGGTTAAACTCCGGTTAAAAAATCGATTTTATTTTCGCAAAACTGTAACGATCAACAACGCGACGGCCCGCGTTGAGTGTTTAAAAAAAAGAAAAATTAGCCGAATGTCACCGCGGTACATCGGCGTGTTTTTTTTTTTTTTTTTATAGTTTCGTCTCAGAAACACTCTGTATACCTAGGTAGGTATACCTACCTACCTGCCTGCCTGCCTGCCTGCCTGCCTGCCTGCCTGCCTACCTATCTACCGGTTACCAAAGGTATAAACCATTTACCGCGGGTGTTAATATAAACACACGGCCGCGCGCGTTATTATTATAATAAATAATATACGACGTAGGTATATAGTATATACACATTTATGACCTCGTTTTTTTTTTTTTTTTTTTTTTTTTTTTTTTATTATTATTAATATACCATTTCGGTATTTTGTTTCTGTTGCGTTTTTTTTCCGCCGTTCCGACTCCTAAATTATTACCTCGCTCCCGCGTATTACAATATATATATGTAGAACGCCCAGAAATATACGTTATGCATATTACACATCATAATAATAATAATAATTTGAATAACATATGTGTTTTATAATATTATATTAATTAAAACCATATTTCCATTAAAAAAAATAAGTAATAAATAAACGACACGTCTTCGGACACGACGCGGCGCAGCGGTGCTCACCCATATATATATATATATATACGTACGTACACACGTACACATTATAATAATACACGCACCGTAATATAATGGCGAAAACCCAATGCTCGTAATTTCCAATTATTATAAACTATAACGTAGCTGCCCTGTCTGCCCCCGACGACGTTTCCCGTGCCAGTTTAATTCGTCCTTTTTTTTTTCTCGTGGCCGTTTAAAAGCCGACGAGTCTGCACAAACGGTTATCCTTTCAAAAAACCGATAAAACAAAATTCGATTAAACCAGACGTTTCTATCCCCCGCGTTAATACCGCGCGGCTCATATCCGTTGTTGTACTAATAGGATAATTGAACATTTTTTTTTTTTTCTCTCGTCATTCCACGTCACCGAAATAACCGACAAATCTAAACAGAAAAAAAAAAAAAAAAACACAATTCGATTTTCGTGCCGAAACACTGTGTGAGTCAGTGACGAAATCACGGGAAATATTTTGTTGTTACGGTTTATTGTTTATCTTAAATATAATACAAAAAGTACGAACATTAAAATAATTGGTAAATAGATTGGTTCGCGTATAATATATTATGCGATGTCGTGAACCTTTTTTTAATCGGAATAATTCACTAAGACAATGATCAAAAATATCTAACAATGAGCACTTAGATTGGTATCGGCATGGAATGTAATATTTATCCGGCTAAAATACTACTCAGGTTTAACATTAACATTAACATTAAATATTTAATAACCATTAAGATACAGGAAAACTGATCAAATAATTGACAAGTTACATTCATCGCTTTATAGGAGCATTTTGACCACAGTTTGAACGCTAGAGAGACGCATAAAAAGTATTCAACCGTCTGTCTAGTTCCACCGTTTGGAACATTAAAGTTCAGCGAGGAAAGCAATTCCCGGAAATAAATATCTCCAATCGTTAATTCAAAAACAAATCATAAATCTATCAAGTTTTTTTCTATTTATTATATTTCTGACTTTAAGTAATGATAATAGCGGCTGATATGATGAGTGAAGCGCACGTTCGACACCACATTTGAATTGAAAAATCGTTACAAAAGTTTTTTTAACACTAATTGACTGTGGAACACACAGTAGATCCATAATCGATTAAAGATCTGACAAAAGAACAGTACAGTGATTTTAACACTAATGAATTGTTAAAGTCTTTACAAAATCGGTTTTTCGTTTGCAATGATTTATCAATGGCGTACACTGCATAAATATAAACACTAACTTACTCACGACAGCGGCCGTAACCGACCACATTGCCCTAGGACGTTTCTATTTCTTTTCTCTCTTTGCGATTTGTGTTTACGAATTTACTTACGTACATAACAATTCGTTAAATATAAATTTAATCAGGCGGAATTGTAAAAAAAAATCTTTCCTAAGGACAATGGGGATGGGTGCAGCGACTGTTGTACGATACGTGGGTAGTTGGCAAGGTGCAGAAGGGAATTTAATGCGTATCTAACATTAAACCATTGCTAACGAAAAATCCATTCTAAGCGGAGTAAATCGAGAAAATCGAAAAACCGTCCGTGTGAAACGCCGCGCCACATCGACATTTTCTTTCGGAAACGCCGTTACACTCAAAAATCGGAGCAAAGGTTCCGATGGAAACGTTGTCCGCGGCAATAAACGAAACAAACGCCGTTTGTAAAACCAATACGCTTTTTCGTTCCACTCGGTATCCAAACGGTTGTTGGGACGACGGTACTCGGGTGCAGCCGTAATTTTCGTTGTATTTTTCCGGACCCCCGGGCACCCGTTTTTTTTTTTCATTTTTTTTTTTTTTCGCGGATCCCGCGGTTCGAATACACCACCCCCTTCGGGCCGCCGAGGAAAGACCTCGCGAGGATCGACAGGCCGCGGCCCGCGGAACCGAAGTGCGCAGCACAACGCGTCATACACGTTCAATGTTATTACCGTACATACCGCGTACCCGGGCGCCCGTGAGCGCGGCAGTGCCACAGCACATCGCGGCGCCGACGGATTTTCAAACAGTGTAAACGCCGCGCGCGTTATGCGTGCAAGTCATTACGATTAGGCTCACTATTAATCACGGGCCGGGCGGGCGGGCGGGCGGGCGGGCGGGGGGGGGGGGGGGGGGGGGGGGGGGGGGGGGCGAAACCTATACGCTCACGAAACGCGACGTTGTTATTATTATTATTATTATTATTATTATTATTACGTTTTCTCGGTCCGCGGTCTCGCGCACGGGCCGCGCGATACGCGTACAATATTCTTTCGCGCGCGCAATCAACAGTAGCCCGGGTAAGCCCCGCGTAACCGCAGTGACCGCGGCCGAGTCGGCGGCACCGCGGCGCGGGCGCAATTTACGGGCAACGGGTAACGGACGCTCGGGCGCCGTGACGATTAATATCGGCCGAGACGATTAATTACGACCGTCGCCGCGGACCGCGATATTTCAATGGGCCCCCGCGACGCGCGCGCGCGCGTCGCGGACCGTTTCTCGGAGACGGCGCGGCCACCGCCGCCTGTTAACGCGCGAGCGTTTACGCGCGCCCGCCGCGGTACGTTTTCACGTAGCTCGCGACGAGAGCCGCCGTCGCGCGCCGACTGCCGGACGCGCCGGCCCGTATTTTACACCGCGCATTTTACTATTCACTATTTACTGTTTTATGTTTGTGTTACATTATTATCGCCGTTACTAATCACCGTCACCGTTGGTAACATTCGGGCGCTGCGGACGCCGTGTCCGTGTACGCCCGCGTTACCGCGCGCGCGCATACCGAACGCTCCCGTAGCATTGCCCGCCGTCCGTTTGACGCGCGTGTCGAAAATATTAATAACAATATTGTTACTATATCGTTATCGTTATTAGTATTGTGGTTTTTTTTTCTTCTTTTTTTTTTTCCGGGCGTCAAGCCGCGACCGGTTAGAAAGCTGCGGCAACGGTTCAGCGGCCGTCGCTCTTTGTACATACGCCCGTGTATGCATTTACACGCATTTCGGCGCCGGCGACGGGCCAATCACCCGCGGGACACCACCAACGACAGCGCTTGTGCATTCGGAACGTTCCGAAAACGCCCCGGAAAAATTGCCGTTAAAAATGCATTTTACACCCTGATTTCTCGTTTCTCGAACGCGTTATTAGCCGGGAAATTCGGCGGTTTTAAAAATACCCAATGGTTGGTTTCGCCTTAACAATAATTGTGCGTTTAACGTTTGTCGTATATTTTTTTTTTTTTGTAAGATACACCAACCGTAAGATCTCCGGACTTCGGAGGTTTATTTTTTATTGCCCACTGGGTTAAGGACTACAAATAAATGTATATTGCAATTCATTTTTTATGTTCATTTTTTTTTGAAAAACTTGAAATTAGCCATTTTATAGGGTTTATTTTTCTGGACATTTTACCCCGTCGACTTTATATTTTCATTAAATTCGTGATTTTTAATAATTTTTAAAAGTTCAGAATAAAGAAGTGTGCAGTCAATAAAATCGTAATAATAATAATCAATTATAGAATGTTATTACAGCCATTATACCAATAAGAAGTGTAAGAATATTTTTCCTGTTTTTTTTTTTCAATTTTTCAAATGCGTTGAGAACTCCTGATAAAATCGAAAAATGACCTCTCTGATGTACCGGAGGGTCATCTAAGGATTGCAGCGTCGTCACAACTTCACAATGACCTCCATTATTATTCGTGAAATCGTAACTGCCATTCGCTCTAGTCGGCACCTAACTAAAATATTTCGATCACGAATCCATGTCGTCTATGTAACCGAAATGTACGATCTCGAGTATTACTTAACTAATTATTTATATGTTAAGTTATTCGTTTGTTTATTAAGTAACTAAGTATTTACTTAGTTTACTTCTTAATAGAAGTAATTAATTAACGTAATCGTTAATTACACAGTTGTATTCATTGTTGATAAATACACGTTTCGGCGCGACCGCCAACAACAATACGTTGTGTTCAGTTCTTTGCCCCTTTCAAAGCATTTCCATGTGGACTGCACCTACACTCTAGAGTGAAATTCACGGGCCATCAAAATTCAAAGTTCATATTTTTAACATATATTAGGACACAATATAATATAATACGTATAATTATGTAGTACTATATAATTTAAAGTAATGAGAACATAATTTGTTTGTTATTTATTTATTTTTTGCTATTGTTTAATAATATTAAGAACGTAATTAATATTATAAAAATTTGAAACGATATAAAATTAAAATTAATAATATTATATTATAAAACTAGAATATTTTTTATTGGGATAAGCGACAAATCTTGCTCGAAAATAAAAAATTACGATACTGAAATATCGTATTATATTTTCGTTTCTTTCCTACTTGACTACGGGTTGTATACAATTTATCCGCGGGCCGCCATTTAGTGGCCCTTGCCTATAATAGTCATAATAGTCGAAAAAAAAATTTCAAAACGACTGAAAATCAACACTTGATGATAAAAATTTTAAATTAAATGTATAATACAGGCCGCACTCGTATTTACATATGTTGACAGTAGTTGTACAAACTGTTAATTTTCAATACTTATATTTAAATATTCACACAATCGGTATGAATGAAAAATGCTGGCTGGGACATGACAAGCATATGTTCCACACATTACGCGTGGCGTATTGGCAATGCAGTTAGGTATTATAATATATACGCCGTCATCGGAATCATTAATAAAAATCTGAAAAAGGAATAGGGAAAAAAGAAAAAAAAAAACCCCGTTACATATCATTACATATTATTTGTATGTGTGTATATAATGTTATAAATGAATGCAACATAGTCGACAGATAGTGGTAAAATGTACAGCGATTGGAAACGCCTGTCGTTTATATTATTATGTTCAATGTAGTTACAATGTCGTTTTATATTCATATAATATAAAATAGACTTTCACAAAAAGCAATGCGAGACACTCGATCACATGGACTAATTTTCTTTTGGGTGTATCTAAATAAAACAAGTACATATCCTATTATATTATCCTATATATTGAATGTAAACACTCTTTGATTGGTAATTAAATTTAAAATACAAAATTGTGAGTGATAATAAGCAGATAATATAATAAGTAATAATCGTGGTCTTGCCATTGTCATAGAACTAACTGATGATTAAATAATTAACATCCGCGGATCACGGTATAATAATGAACCGGCATCAAATTAGCTAGAGGTGTTGGGAAGAGAAGTATCAAATGTTTCATTTCTTAACCACTTCCACCGTATATATACGAACACCGAGTGAGTGAAACACTGTCAAGTGGAATCATTTTGAAAAAAAAATCCTACATCTCCTTAACCTGTTGAGATAGCATGGAATTTATAGGTCAATTTCAATTAATATTATATAGATGGCGTTAAAATCAGTCGATGTTTATAACTTGCAAATCTGCATCCTCCTTACCTTCCTATCGAAACAGTTTTGGCTCATAGATATGTACCCGACGCCAGTTTATCTTATACTTCTACCCCATTATACCTTAGTCCGTTGGTTATGCCTAAAGATAATACAATTCTACGATTTTCGGGATTATGCATTGAATGTAGTGACATAGAAAAAAAAATATATATATATATATAATATATTATTGTATGATAATTTATAATAATTTATAAACAATAAATACAATATGCATTATATTTTTTTGAGTATCAGTCATTTTACCCGTTTAAAACCATTAAAATATTGGTGTAGCATTTGTGTAGTATATTTGTGTTGCTAAACAATATATTGTTTAGCAATTGGATATATAAGATTCTGAGCGGAGCAAAGAAGCTGATGGTTTTACAAAGATGTTAGTATTTTTTTTTTATCTTAAAAGAAAGTAAAAGAAAGTTAGTATGGCCGCGATATCCGCGAATGGTTAGGTAGTGCGAAACAATCAGTGAGTAATTGATTAGGACCTAATGGCGGAATCTTTATTCCGCGTTATAACCACGTTTGGTTCGGATCTGAATATACAGGACCGGGTAATAACGCTATATCTAAAAACGTTTTCTTTAACGGTAAAAATTTACCTAAAAATCCTCACGATTGGAGTACATTTGAACACACGACGTTGCTTATCATAATTTATCTACTGAAACATCTATCGACCCTAGGTCGATAGACCTAGACCCTTCGTCTAGACGAATTGTCAGAGGTGGACTGGAAAGCTATTTATGATAATTAGAGTGCTTCAGCTGATTATTATGCAGACGTAGATACAGCTGTGGGATTGACTTTGAAAAGGTCGTTGGAAGATTTACTTGGATTATCTGCATATCGTAGACCTAAAGGAGAATGAGTTAAAATCGGCTGGTTTACAAAGAGATTAACAAGGAAAAGAGGTAATTACGTCATTTAGATGGCAAGGGCCTCCTCCTCCAAATAGATCTAATTAGAATAGTTTAAATAAATCTCAAAAGCGTTATGCTATAGAGCAATACAATATCGCAAGAAAACGTCGTAATTTACCTATTTATATTTTAGGTGATTTAAGTTAAGTGGCTCCAGCAGATCCATCAGATACCGTATCACAAAATACAAGTATTACCAGTCCAGATTACAAAAATATAGACGATCCTTACAGTGACAAAGAATTAAATATTATTGAACCACAAGGTTATTACCTCATATTTAGGTTATTACCATCATTCATATTATTATATGAATGATGTTTCCTCAAGTGGCGGTACCCCAGATAAACGTAAGGAAGGTCAGGTGCTACAAGTACCCCAAAGAAGCTAAGACGTTTCCTGGCACGGGGGATAATTCAGATATGGACCCAGATACTGGTAGTCCTAGTATTGAAAACGCTGTTATACCTCGTCTAATTGACGACAAGGCCGGATGTAGAATGGTATTTAGAAAACATCATTCTTTTATATCATACGGATTGGTTTGGACAAGCATTAAAGATACAGCAAGTGATAATATGGCTTTTGGAACGAGTAGTTTAATGAGTATTCCTGTCGATCGTCCTTTTTTTATTTATCCTCTCTCCTTCAGAATTTGATATGCTACCAAGAGTTATGTAAAACATGTATCTGTTCGTATTGTTTTAAGAAACCCAAGAACAGCTTTTGAAACCGCAGCTACTACCAGTACATTGGCAACACTGAATCAAAATAAATTTATATGTATTGGACATTCATTAAATAAGTATACACGGGATGTAAACCGAAAATTTACATAAAATACAACACATTCTATGGTACCAGTAACGACAGAGGCTATTAATAAAAAATTCCATGAAGAAATAGTGAGTCATATGTACAGTTCAAAAGACCTGAATATTGACAGAATAATTTATATTGACAGATTACCGTCATCATACTGTAATATGCCATTATTTTATAACAATTAACAATATAACGATTACTATTGTATGACGGCGACAAAAACAGCCGATGATAAGGTTTCATGGTCAAGGATCAATGAATTTATTTCAAAATGTGACGCAAGTTCTTTAATTGGAAAAACAGTATATGTGTATGATTATACACCAGCTATATCTTATCTTACACCGCCATGGAATGCGCGGTTTAATGGCTATGTCAATTCAGTAAATCCGACAACAAAAGAATTTGGAATGGCTAATATGAGATCTTTCCAAAAGAATACTATACAAATAGTTGATATGTCAACATTTACAGAAAACCATAAATCCATAAATTCCATAGTGCATTTAGATAAGAAAAGGTTTGATAATATATTTGCTGAACAAACACGATACTATAGTCTAATTGAAATGGGACAGTTTGCTCGTATTGGTTTTACTGGACCTTATACATCTGGATTACAACATTATATCATGGAGTTTTCATGTTGGCGTTTATCCTGTTCCAAAAATGACTAAAACTTCTCATACTATAGTGCCAGAAGAATTTACAGATGTAGAATGTCAATGGGATTTACAATGTAAAAATGATTTTTGATGTCTTAATCATTTCGCTGTATTCGACAGACCACATGTACACTCAGAAAATGGACCTTATACTTTCTTATCTAATAACAAATATTATTATCATGATCATTTGTCATCATTTAATAATAATTATATTACACCAATTGTACCTATTGTACCTAGTTTCTGACACTACGTCTAGGACTATGGAATCAAGGAAATAAAAATTGTATATAATAATAAATAACATTTTCTTGAAATAAAATATTTTATTATTTAAAATTTGTCTTATCTTCTATAATCTTATAATGTACAAGTAAATCATAAAAAAAACAATGGATTTAATTTTTTATTATATTTTTTTAAAAAATTTGCTGTACGCCCCATGTATATGAAATGACACGTTTAACAAACAATGGGTTTTTAATAATATTTAAATAACTATTTGTTAATATTATAACGGGCGGACTTTCAAGTTTCAAGGTGACATTGTTCGTAATTGGGTTCATTTCAGAGTACTAATCGTTTTCCATAACCATCTTGAAAACTAAAATTATTATGTTTATTAGCCGAACCGAATATACCGTATGATAAAAAACATGACGAAACGACATCAAAAAAAAAGTTTTTTCCTGCAGCCGAACCCTGAGAATAAATTAATAACGTATTTAATTTTGGAATTTTTTTTTCTAAAATATTAAATAGTACTTGTAAAAAATCAATTATCTCATTTTTATTATCATGGTATTGGAAATTTAATAATTCTATCGCAATTTGAATAGATGTATCTACGTCATAATACGTTTCTTTGAAATCATGAATAGTCCATTTACGTAATCTCATTAACCAATTACGAACTTGGTTATTAGGCAATTTATCTGATACGGCATATGTATTTAATTTAGAGTTAGCATAGAATTATTTTATCCTTCAAAATCATCGGGCGGACAACAAGGATATTTACACAACAATTCAGAAAACGTCTTCACTGGCGTCACTTCGACCATTTCTGATAATTTTGTAAACTCGTTATTGTCGCTTTCTTGTCTCCAGCTATTTCCTTCAAAAGGATCGTTAGTGTTCTTCCGATATTCTGTATAGCCGTTCCATCATTCGGGCAAGTCTCTATACCCATCGCTACAGTTTGCTTCCACCATTCTTTTGGGTCGAGGTCTAAACATTTTTAAATTTTATATTTAGACATTGCTATATACAATATAAAAATATTTCATACTCGTGATTTTGGAGCTCTTGTAGAATTCTAGTTTGTAGGTGTAAAATTTCGGGATCGTCTGACAGCTGTACATCTTCTGGGAAGCGGCCGTCTGAACATAGTTAAAGATTCGTGTGAGCGCCAATCTCGTAAAAGAACAGACTGGAATTCTTCTTCTATTGAGGTGACGGACATGTTTGATAAATAGACCACTTCGTTGGAGCCAGGCGCAACTACGTATAAAAATATAGATATATATTATTTGAAGGAAAAAGCTGAAGACAAGAAGGCGACAATAACGAGTTTACGAAATTATCAGAAATGGTCGAAGTGATGCCAGTGAAGACGTTTTCTGAATTGTTGTGTAAATATCCTTGTTGTCCGCCCGATGCTTTTGAAGGATAAAATAATTCTATGCTAACTCTAAATTAAATACATATGCCGTATCAGATAAATTTCCTAATAACGAAGTTCGTAATTGGTTAATGAGATTACGTAAATTCATGATTACAATAATTATTATAAAGATCGTAGAGTCAAACCGTATTTTAATGCATAGGCATTTGATTGACCACAGGGTCAATCAAATTTCGAAGAAACGTATTATGATGTAGATACATCTATTCAAATTGCGATAGAATTATTAAATTTCCAATACCATGATAATGAAAATGAGATAATTGATTTTTTATAAGTACTATTTAATATTTTAGAAAAAAAATTCCAAAATTAAATACGTTATTAATTTATTCTCGAGGTTCGGCTGCAGGAAAAAACTTTTTTTTTGATGTCGTTGCGTCATGTTTTTTATCATACGGTATATTCGGATCGGCTAATAAACATAATAATTTTAGTTTTCAAGATGGTTATGGAAAACGATTAGTACTCTGAAATGAACCCAATTACGAACAATCTTACCTTGAAACTATACGTGAAATTTTAGGTAGCGACACTACACGTATTAAAGTAAAGGTGACATGCCATTACATGGTCCACCCGTTATAATATTAACAAATGGTTATTTATATATTATTAAATTGTTTGACCCATTGTTTGTTAAATGTGTTATTTCATATACATGGGGCGTACAGCAAATTTTTTAAAAAAATACAATAAAAAATTAAATCCATTGTTTTTTTATGAATTCATTTATATGAACCTGATCGAATACTTCCGGATCCTGAATAACTTCCTTCTCAGGGGGGGGGGGATCGAAGATTCGGTTCTCTGCTTTCCTCTTTGTAATTCTTTGTAATTTTGTCTACTGAGTTCATTAATTCTGTTGATACCCTTTATGATTTTTTTATTTTTCTCATAACCCTCTTTTTCGGCAATATCGGTAAAGGTTCCTCGTAAGCGATTGGCACTATTTTCTCTGTTATACTCACTTTACCTGAATCGTCTTATTGATATATTGGTTTCTGTTGTCGAATTGGTGTCGACTCCTTGTCGGATTTCTGAGAATGGATCGGCACCACTGAAGAGGAGGTATTTCAACGCGTTTTCTAAAAACTTGGTGTTTTTCGTAGTATCTGTCCGAACGAAATATTTGACCGTTCTCCTCGTCCGAAAACACATTTGTTTAACGAATCCGATACATTTATCGGATTCGTTTTCGTCAGAAGAAATTTAAAATCGCTCAATGGTGAAATATATAAACTAAAATAAATGTATTAAAATAAATATTAATAATAACACAGTTAGATAATACTTAATACTGATATATTGTATATCAATCTTTCGGTTTATATAGAAGAAAAAAAAGTAGACAACAATGACAATTGATATACATAATAAGGCTATTAAAAAAATGTATAGATTAAAAATGATGAAATTATAATTGGCATATACAAAGAAAGTGATTATGTAATGATAAAAATTTTGGTGACCTTGAACCGCAATCTTTGGCTGGATACTTGCTAAAATTTCTATAGAAATATTCTTTATTACAGCGTAAACATAACCTTGACGACAACGACATGCGCGGTACCACCCAACCAGCAGCCGCAGCAGAGAGTTGTTTTTTTTTTTAATAACAATTTCACCGCATTATTTTTATATTAGCCCTAATAACAACCCGTAACGTTAATATCACTGCCAACAGCCTACAGATATGTATAATATTATACATATTCTATAATCTATAATTATTCTAACACCTGAAGAAATACAAAATGGACCTGGGAAACCCAAAAACCCTCTTTTCATGGCTTCAGAAGAACATGAAAGATTTTTGCAAATTGAAAAGTTACCCGCTAGTGACAAATTATGAAAACTTTGAAAAGTGATACAATAAAAATTATTTTTTTATATAATTTTAGCGATAAAAACAAAAAAAAATTTAAAAAAAATTAACATTGATAGCTAATTATTAGTTATTAGTATTAATACAATTTTCATAGACAGTATTGTCCTTATTATTATAAGTCATTTTTGTGTGATTTTTTTTAATAATTGAGAAAAACCGAGAAAAAACATTTGTAGCATTTGAGGTATTTAATATTTACGAATTTTGTTTTATTTTTATTTGGTAGGTATTATGAGGACTAAATTGTTTGACCAAACAGTAATACTTGAAAGTTTAACATGAGGTTCATTGAAAGTTGTATTTAGAAATAAAAAAGAAAGTTGGAGGTAGTTGCAATAGTTGTTTTTTTTTTTTTAAGTGTTTAAAGATCTTTAATATCTTTAATATCTTTTATATTCATTAAAAATAGTATGATTTTATTTTGATGTTTCAGGTTTCATTTACTATTTTATTTTAATTTTGAACGGATGAACGGGTTCTTTTGAAGTATGGTCTGATTTTATCAACTTGTTTTCTCCGTGTAATTATCTTTCCTAAAATCAGAAAATGATTTTAGTAACCTTTTTTTTAAAAAAAAGAAAATATTTCATGGGAAGTAAATCGAGTGTGTTGTTCATTTTATTTACAATGATTCGAATTTTAACTGCCAGTTATAGAAACGACTCACCTCTATTGTATTTTAGTTGTAGGTAGGTAACATTATAAATAATTATAATGCTATTATTAAATTGTTACGTGGCAAGTGACAACTTACTATTTAGCTGTAAAATGGATGAAAAATACAACTAATTTTTGTCGAAAGCCGAGTGAAAAAAAATACCGTTCATCATATACATACGCAGTCGCGTAGGTACGCGGAGACCCGTTAACGTGAAAATATTCTCGACAACTCGAGTTAAAAAAAAAAATAATAATAAAAAAATACGCATGTGAAATACGTGGTGATATTTTTTCATCTCGTTAACTCACGAGAGTTGTTTTTTTTTTTTTTTTTTAATAACAATTTCACCGCATTATATTTGTATAAGGCTTAATGACCCGTAACGTTAATATCACTTCCAACAGCCTATAAATATGAATAATATTATACATATTCCATAATCTATAATTATTATAACACGCTCCTTGAAGGTGAAATAATTAAAAAGACGTCTTAGGATCATTATGGGGACGGGTGCGGCCACTGTTATAGATTATTTAATGTCTACCTGTAAGCCATAATTATAATTAATTAATAATTATAATTATGATGATACAATGATAATAATGATACTATTGTATAGTATCATGTGGCTTTATATATTTTCTTTAATAATATTTGTTAAATGTTGTAATGATTTTCTCAATTTTTCTACGTTTTTCCCACGTTTTATCCCGGTTTTTTACATTTTCTAAAAAAACTTTTAGAAAAATCGAAAAATGACCTCGTTAGTGAAATTTTCTTGCAGAAACATCGCTATCAATGTTGGAGCGAAATTTTTAGTAGAAGAGTTGTGCAAAGAAAAAAAGAAAGCTGTAATATATTTTAACTAATACCATTTCTTATATTTTCCCGTTTTTTTTCAGTTTTTCAAATCGCATAAACAAACTCTTGAGAAAATCGAAAAATGATTTCCTTAAAGTACTTCCCCGATTTCCTTTTAGAAAATATGCAAAACGTAGAAATCCGAGCAAGTCTTTTGGTATAAAAGTTGTTTACAGATAAAAAAAAAAAATAAACTTTTTATTAGCACTCTACCTCTGTGCTACCACAGACGCATACTGATTATTTAAAAAAAAATAATATATCAAAAATATTGATTAGAACAAAAGTTATTTCACGTGGCACATCGTAGACTTCTTGTATATAGAAAAAAAGAAAATCAACATAAAAAAATTAACAACAATAAAAATTGTTTTATATTCAATATATAGGACGATCTATTGATCGTCAATCTATTGATTGTCCATACATTAACAATATTATAATTTTATCATGAGTCATGACTAAATAACTGAATAACTGTATTATGTTTTTTATTATTCTTATCAATATTAATTATCATTAACAATCAACAGCAGCCATCGTTAGTCCAATGTGATAACACTGGACTAATAATCTAACTATCCATCCATCGATCCATGCTCACAAACGCTTACACAAAATAGGTGATGCAGCGAAAGCTTTTGCGTTATCTTTTATTCTTATATGTTTATTTTACAACTCTGGAAAAAAACTGGTAATACCACAGAATAGAAAAACTACTAGCCATTACTATTAAAGTATTACATATTATACTTTTCATTAATCTCAATATAACTCTATAACTGTATAACTATCATATGTATCATACATATTTGTATAGAAAGATGGCGAACATGGGCAATTATAAGCATTACAAGTGAGTAAATAAAGAGATAGAGGAATGAAACATGGGAAAACTAGAAAAAAACGTAGAAAAATTTGGAAAATCGGTACAATATTAAACGAATATCATTGAAAAAAAAAAATTTTATTTTTATTTTTATTAAATTACTATAAAATGACATGTATATTGTTGACAAAGCATCACTATCAACTAAACTCCGCTCAGAATAGTGTTTTCGTAAGCTTTAGTTTATCGTTACTAGAATACATTAAATTCATTAAACCCATCTACCTTCCCAATTTTCCACCTACACCAGTAGCTGTTGATCTTATCTTACCTTTTTTTTTAATATTAATTAGTTTATTCTGTTCGTACTACACAGTACGGACAGAATGTTTACATTCGAAACATCGCCATCTATCACTGTTTTTTTGTTTAATTCGCGAAAGCTCTTGTCCGGGACATTACAGTGTACGTATTTGCATTCCAGATTATTAATGCTCAAAACATTCTAGTATGCATTTACGCTTATTATACCCGAAAGGTGTGCTTTTCGGATTTTTTCAATCCGGATTATTCTGATAAGAACATTTATTTTTTCGGCCGATTACAGTCCGGACATTTAGTGTTTCATTTTCCAGATTTGTACAGTCCGCCCTCATCTGTTGCGTGTACCTACACGTAGAGCTGGTTTAGAAAGGAGTGTTCTTTATAATGCTGATGGAGGATTCCTGCTGCCTTGTGATAGTGGTTTTTATTTCTCAAACTGCCTTTAATAGCTTCCTGATTGGCTAAACTGTATACACTATGTGCTAATCAGTCAAGCGGTGACTTTTTGTTCCCCGATAATCATATTATCTAAACGTTATATGCTTTGCATGTGTATGCAACTATACAGATAGATCTCTAGATAGATAATTAGTACTGAAAATGTTTAAATGTGTTAAATTTTGGCGTCGCTCTTAAACATATACATCAGTGTTAAGAAAGTTCCTTTTAAAAAGTAATTCGTTCCCATTCCTTCTTCCTACTGCAAAAAGGAACTCGTTCATTCAAGCGTTCCTTTTTTTGAATTTTTTTTTTTGAATACCCATATAACGTATTCATAAAAAAGATACCCGGAACGAGTACAGCTACTATTATAGGTGGGAAGTTGGGAAAATTACTAAATTTGATGTTTGTTATTATCAGATAACTTATATTGTTTGTTACTATTTTAAACTATCATCACCGAGATACCGTTTATGGATATAAACGGGGATCCGTTACATATAACTAAACTTTTAACTGACAAAGTGATATCAATCAATACTAAATAATAATATCACTAAAATTACATGCGTTTAATTTTCTGTGTCCTAATAGAAGGAACGGAAATTTGCGTTCACGTTCCACATAAATAGGAACTTCTTCCTGTTCTACGTCCTACATTTGAAAAGGAACGTGTTCCTTCCAAAACACATCAGTGTTTAACACATGATGTGTTAAGTTACACTTAAGATGTATGTACCTTAAGGCCTTAATTCAGACCTTTGAAAGTTCATTTAAAATATGAACTAGTTCATAGTCAAAAAAGTAATTTAATTTCAAAATTTCGTTAAACGAAAACTACAAATATGCATATTCGTATATATTTGTGTGCAATTTTTTAAACTTTTTTTTTATTGAAAATGCATTTTTAATACTATTTTATTTAGATAATATGAAAAAATGGTTTTAGATTTTATTTTGTTTTAAAAGAACCAGATATTCAAACGCTTTATCTGTAAGAGTGTCTCTATTGTGATTTAATATTTGAACTTCTGATGAACTTCTGAATTTTATTCAGAAGTTCATCAAAAATATGAACATAATTCATTTTCGTTCATAATTTTTTTTTTTGTTTACTTTGGACTTTTACATTTAATATATTATATTATATTATATATTTTATATATTTCGTATAAAAGTTGTGTGATTGGTTTAACCAATTAATTTATTAAATAAATACGTATTATTAATAATGTAGTATATAATATTATACATATTATATACATATTATATTATATAATATTATTACAAGTATTAACAGTGCTCGAATTGAGAGGGCGCGTCCCTGGACGGAGTACCTCAAATAATTTTTCAGAAATGTAAGCGTACCTTTAGTATTTGTTTGAAAGTTAAAGTGGAACGCATGTGAAGGAGGATACAAAGTACCGTGTCTAGAAAGAGCTACAGAAGATTATATAGACCTATAAAAAAGTATTCAGTGAAATGTACTGACCTCTACGATTAGTTTTCATTGAATAAACAAAATAGAATAAAACAGAAGCAGTAAATGTAACGTTACAAGTTTTCCCGGCGTTTTTTCTAGAGGTGGAAACATAACACGAGGAATCATAATTATCAGGAAATTAAGAATACTAGAAAATCAAAAAAAAAAACCTCATTATTGCACTAACCAGACAACAATTTTTACTAGGAACCATCGCCTCTAAAGTTGATAATTGGAGTAAGATTTCTGGTATATAAGTGATTCACATACAAAAAAAGAACAAACACATCATCGTAGAATCATAGTAGTAACCATTAGAAAATAAAATAAATAATATCTACCATATATTAATAGGTTTCTATTATGTAAGCAAAAGTTAGTCTGCAGTAGGTAGTGTTTGTTTTCGATAATAATGAATTACTGAATTTACCCTTTCCCACGGGTCGAGTTGAGCTCAATAATTTCTAGGGATACTGATTTATTTTTTATTTCTTATAATCGTGTGTCTTTTATTTTATTAGTTCGAGCACTGGGTATACATCTAGATAAATTTGTCTAGATAATTGATGAATTACATATTAAATTTAATAAAATATACGGCTCAGATATCTTATTTTTCAATTATCTAGATAAGATAAAAAAAAATCTACCTGTCTTGATAAATAAATGTATTTAGATAAACTAAGGTGGGCCTTAAATTAAGTTGTTATTAAATTGTATATTTTTGGGTTTTTGACACATTTTATACGTTTACGAGATAAATATGTTGAAACGTTGAAAGATCATTGCCAGATCTTTGAACCTAGGTTCGTCGTTTCTTGTTTTTCGAAAAACCGTCCGATATTATATGAATTTAGATTTTATCGATACGTACTCCAAACCCACAAAAATACTCACAGTCGATCGTATAATATTTTGAAAATATAATGGTAAAAAAAAAAAAAGAAAAGATACCTATAGTCTAGATATTATTTCTGCGGGTAAATAGAACATCGGTAGTATACCGAAGTAAAAAACCCTATCCGAGAAAAATCCTTACGGAAAAATCTCTCCGAACGGGTATTTCTTGGACGAAATGCAAATGCATAAATTCGCATTATATACGAGTATTATTATTGTGCATACGCATTAAGTTTATTCAACCGTTATGCACCTATAACATATTTGTAGCTACATGCATTATAATAATATTTACAAAATATAATTTTACAACGGTCGTAATTCACGTTTATCCGGTAGAATAAAACGCCGGAATGATTCTATTCGTATTCGTGATGATGACATACGTACATGAATAAAATAATTTTATTTCATTTTAAATAAAAAACCGCGTGCGTTCGTATATTTTAGAACCGATAAAAAACATTTCCAAGGCTCAGTGTACAAGAAGGGTCAATGAAAAAAATTATTTTTTCATTATTTTATTTATATAAAATATCGTCAGGAAATTACATTAGTTGTATAAATAAAATTAGCCCGTGTCAAAAAATCGAACGGGAATTACAGTAATTCATTTTTTACAAAAAAGTGTTCTATTACAAAGAAGGGCCCTTTTTGCCACAGTTATACAGACACGGTGATCAGTCTTCGATAGACACTCATATTAACATTTTCAGACGTTTTTTTTGTTTTAGATAATTTAAAAAAAAAAAAACAATTATCTCAGATGTTGTTACGTTACCGTTATTCTTCATTAATTTTATTTTTGAGGGTGAAATCACCACTCATTTTTTGATTTTCAAATAACTAATAATACAAATTCCATAAGTATTAATAAGTATTCATAAGTAAGAAGTTTTAATTTAAATAATAAGAGTGAAAAAAAAATAACGATAAATTTAACCATTGGGAAGGTAAGCCCAGGAAACCTGCTCGTTTCGTAAATTGTCCGAAAAATATCCAATACTTTCCGGGATAACGAGTAGTGTCTTATCGAGGATTGATCACCGTGTGTATGTGACGTACAAATGCGCGCGTTTTAGCTACGGGACGCCGACGTAATAGTATATCGGTTTTCATAAAAAAAAAAAACAAACAAACAAACCAAAAAAAAAAAAAACAAACACGAATACAAAATGTAAATGAAAAAAAAAAAAAAAAAAAAAACCATTCTTACAATCTCCCCGTAACGGCGGCGGCGGTGGCGGGAATTAATAATAATTCCCCGTGTACGTGTATCATTTATAACCGATACCGCTCACAAACGATTATGCACGAGTACCTGTATTAAATGTATAATGATGTCTCTCTTTTTTTTTCTTTTTTTTTTTTGCCCTTCCCTCCCCCTCCCCCCCGTGCTTCATGAACGATTACGGCCGAGCATTATATTATACAAATCGAAAGTATATTTATAATATATAAATTACAATAATATATTATTGTATTGTGCGGTTAGAAAAAAAAAAAAAAA
>CABPRJ010000963.1:1302785-1319690 GCA_902439185.1 Cinara cedri | reverse complement strand
GTTCTACAGAGACTAGATATTGTCAAGTGTCAATTAATTTAAATACATATATTTAAAAGTAATATAGTGGTGTCAAAATAGATAATAAAAATAATTATTATTTTAGGCGAAATGGTTTTGAATAACAAACACCAAAAGTGAAAAGGACTCTTCGATGATATCTAAGATTAAAAGAAACAAGAATTTAATACATAAATGATCCAATGCCAGTGAGTATTGTATATTAATTATAATTTCATATATCAAAAAATTATAGCTATAACACTAGTGCGACCACATTATTATTGTGTCACATGATTCTAATATTTTAGAAGATCCACGGCACACAAGTATGCAAGACTCACGTATTGGTACTATTGCACGTATTGGTGATAGGAATGTGTATTTTAATCGTAAATGTCTCTTATTAAAATATTTAATACACATTAAAAACTTTCAAAACACATAATTTGATTAATTTTGAGAAGCATGTCTGTTTGTCCTATTAAACAACACTCTGACGTTCTAATGGATGATTTCACAATATCTGATACAAATTAAATGCATGTAGATACAGTTTTTGTTTAAATTTATAAATAATATTAATCTGTCTATTAAAATATCTTTTAGATTTCCACTTTTATTACATTAACTAGTTCTTTGTGATAGGAATGTGTATTTTAATCATAAATATGTTTTATTTATAATTCCACAATATCTGATGCCAATTAGAAAACTTAATAATTCATAATTTGTTTAAATTTGAATAGCATGGCGGTTTAGTATACTAACCATCACTCTGACTTCAACTTTTAATAATGAATAATCTAAAATTTTGTGATAGGATTGTGCATTATGTTCAGACATGCGTTTTGATACATAATTTTACAAAATTATATCCAAATGAAATACATAGAAATGTATAATTTGTGTAAATTTGAATAGCATATTGTTTGCTAATACCAGGGCATCCCTTTAATTTGATACATTTTACTCTTATAATTGAATATTCTATACCTATAAGAGATACATTGTTTTGATTTATTTTCATATGGCAGTTATTTTGCATGAATAATCCTTATGACTTAAATTTTTTATAGTACATTATCTAATTTATTGTGATAGGGATGTTTCTTTATGTTTAGTTTCACAATATATGATACATTTTAAAAACTTAAAAATATATAATCTATTCAAATTTGAATAGCATGGTGGTTTGCCTATACAAAACATATTTCTGATTTGTACTTTTATTAATAAATTATCTGGTTTATTGTGATATAAATGTTTATTATGATCAGACATACATTTTAAAATAAAATATCACCATATTTGATAAAAAATAATACATGTTGACACAGTTTTCGTTTGAACTTATATATTATATTAGTTTTCCTATTATAATCATCCTTTGTATAGAAGTTTGTTTATAATTCCTTCCAATCTAAAGTTTTGTGATAGGAATATGTTTTATGAGCAGACATACTTTTGCTTAATTGATACTACAATTGATTTTTTAAATTATTTTAGCCTTGGTCAATTAAAAAAAATAGTTCAGTATTAAATAAACTATATTTACTCTCTTTTGTTTAAAATTTTTCTGCCGCCCATTTTACTCCATTAAAAAATAACATACAAATTTATTTGTAGAAATTTGTATCTATTTCAAAATGCATTAAGAAAGTCATCTATTTGATTTTTATAGTATTTTTCATTATAATCGTAGACAAATGTGAAAATTTATGCCAACAACATTTTCATTATTTTGGATTAGTTTTTTTTTTTTTGTTATAATTTCACAATAAATAATTAATAATTAAATAATTAATCACACAATAAAAGATAAAAGTTAAAATTTTTAGCAAAAATCAAGTCTTGTAAAAACATATTTAAACTTTACTCAGAATCATATTTCATTAGCATATATCATTACATATAGATGTAAAATAAAAAGTTGTATGTATTCTACTTTTCTAACTTTTTAAAATTTGTTTGTCATTTTAAACATTATTTAAATGTTTTTAGGTTATGACTTACTGGGTTCTAATAATTTGTCTTTTAGAAAATGAAAATGCTATTTTTTATTCTTATTTTTTAAAATAATATAATATTTTACCTATTATAGTATTAGCATTGTTTATTCTCACTTATATAGGAGTATATAATTCCTGTCAAAATATTTTTTTTCTTGTTTCTAGTATTTTAATTTGTATATTAACTATTAAATACCTCTATATTTTTGAATAAGATTATTTTTACCAGTAAAATATCATTTTAATGATTTTGTTTTTCAGATTATTTTAACTTGGATGATGTGTCTTAGTTTGTCAATAAATATATTGATTTACTGAATGTTTATTGTAAAATTGAGTGTATATGCAATATAAGTATATGTTAGTTATAATTTATTCCATGTGATTTGATGAGTTAAGATATTAGATATCTTAGAAACGTTCAGTTTGTTGATCTTTGGATCTGGTTTTATGCCAAGTCGACAGTCATATAGGTCATAAGGCCTACTCAAATTGTGTCAGAATACGTTTGCGATTTGTTGAAAAATGTAGAAAAATATACATTTTTTACTCTAACCACTAAAATAATATTTTTCAAGACCAAAGAATGCTATTTCACATTTATTTAAAAAAATGTATTAAATAACATTCATGGATATACAATTAATGCTGTCAAATTGTTTAGTAAAAAAATTAATAAAATATGTTTGGCTATACTTGGTTTTTATTTTGCCTACGAGCAACCAAACCCAGTATCCATGCACCGTATGTGAGTGTACACGAGGTATGCAGGCTATGTCGCTGCATGGTCTTTTGCTTCGGGTTGAAGCCCGAAATTTTTCTATACAGATACTTAAACTCTAGTTAGTTTTACGATTGCTGTTAATTTAGTTCAAATGACAGTGCAGACAATACGATCAAGCGTGATGGTAAACTCGATGTGATTTTTAAATTATATGTTTGTTTTCCGGGGGACCCATTTATGTTTGATTATAATTCGGTGTCCAGCCATATCCTGGGGTCGACGTCAGCCACGCCCAAGGGCAAAATTAAGTTCAAAATAATGCGACCGAATATTAAAAAACGGAAGATATTGTACTTATATAGTGTATATATATACTGACTATAGTACAAAAAAAAAATTACCTACATTGGCTATTTTTTTTTTTTTTTTTTTTTTTTTTTTATTTTAAATTTTTATAATATACAATCTATTCCCGAGGAATAATAAGAATATGTGATGATAGATGGTAATAACATGATTGAATGATGGGAGGAGCTACCCAGTGGTAACACTGCCCTTACTTGTGTTATTGTTTATTAGTTATTAAGAAGATCACGGCACCATTCTCCTCTAAGCCTCCTGGGGGGGTTTCCAGGAATTATGAGGGAGGAAAGATTTCAGATAAGTGGGTTGATATGGAAAAGAAGTTTGGAATGGAAACGTTCGTAAAAAGTGACTGCTTCTTCATGAACTGTTTTGATTTTTAGGCCAGAGTGTAAAGTTAAGTTAGAGATGCATAGTGGAGAATTTGTGATTTAGCGAAGGATTTTATTTTGAAGGATTTGAATTTTGTTTGTATTGGATTTTTTAGCATTGCCCCAGAGCTGGAGGCCATAGGTCCATATTGGCTTGAGTAGGGATTTATAAATTAGGAGTTTGACATTTAGAGGAGTATGTTGTTTGAGATTAGGATTTTAAGGATGCGGAGACGAGCATTTAGGGCAAGCTTTTTAATTTTGATGTGGTGTGACCATGTGAGTCGGCAGGTATAAATTAAATAACTTTATGTATCCCACCTTCCCAACTACCCACCTTCAACTATGGCCGCAACTATTCTCAGTATCTGCTTTTTTTTTTTTATCCATATTGTAATATATTACTAGCTGTTCAATATATGACACTGCCCGTGACGAATAAAATGCATCTAATGTAAGTACATGGATAATAAAGTTGATGATTTTTCATCCGTGTCTCTCTAAGAAGGTAACCAAGAAATTATAACGAAAACAAAATATGCAATTGTTGTATTTTAATCATCAGATTCATGCGTGGGAAGTCGAATTGTAAGGTCGAATTTTATTGCGATACATGGTCTAATAAGGGTTATGCGTTGAAAAATATATTTTTTTAAATTTTGTTGATTGGCTATGATTTTTATTATGTTTTATTTAGGTATGTCTCTAATTAATATTGTAGTAGTGATGTATTCACTATAGACTTTAAATATTACATTCTTTATTAAAATTGGCCTTGTACCGTAATAAACAAATATCTATAATGTCAAAAATGATTGAACTGATTAAAACTGATTGAAGTATTTGTTAAGACTTGTTAATTTTAGATATTTTCAATTTCTTGTTAGCAATTTTTAAAGAATTACGAGTCGGCGGGGCCATATTGAGTGCCTCAAATATATGCTGTCTGCCATTTGTCGCTATTTGAAATTCACAATGAAAAATAAATTATGGGCATTTGTTTTTATTTTTCATCGAAATTAAACACTTCGTGCAACTTTCGTGAAATATTTCGAAAATATACGTTTCATGAAACTGTTACACCATATGTAAAATATAAAGAACCTCTGTGCAAAATTTTAAATTTCTAGATCTGTGGTTCTTAAGGCGATTCAGTGACGAATCAGCACTCGGTGAGCGAGTGAGTGGTATTTGGCTTTTACACAAAATAATATTGTACAATTCCCTTGTACCGATCGATTTGTATACACGTAGTGTCTACGTAGGATTTATTCGTTTTAAACAATACGGAACATAAAAAATAAAATCCTTGGCGCCACTATGAATTAATATATAATTGTGTACAATTGTCCCGATATATATTTACGCGTTTTACAGACGTCTAGACGCACGGCGGTCCCTTAATTTTTGTCTGAATGGCACTGCGGCCAAGGACTTATAATACCTATGAGTTATGAGTTTTTCGATCATTTTTTTTTTTCCACTGTCCACGATTAATTATTATTGTCAATAAACGGTGACCAGAGACCAGGACCCGGGGTCAATTGAATCTATAGACTACTTTATGGCTCTGTAATAATGTACACGTGGCACATTTAGCGATCGTTAAGCATAATAATATAACTATGTAAAAACTGTGTACTTAATAATATTATTATTATTATCCTAGAGTGCGTAATTTTTATATTTTTTAACAAAACTCCGCGATACTTGTATCGAGGTTTTTATTTCACAAAAAAAACCGTGTTGAGCTCTATGTTGTGCATTGTTTTCACGTATGTATATTAATATACATAAGAATATAATATAGCTGCGCTATCAGCTTTAAGGTATACGGTTGCTTAATTCGTTTCGAGATAAGATTATAAGAACGGAGTCGTTGCCATATAAACCACTCGTACGCGGACGGACGTTTCGACACAATAATATTAATTTGTATCGTTCGGTTATTAAAAAAAAATATGCATAAAATATAGTATACAGGGCGGATTCTTATTAATATACAGGGTTGTAAAAAATTACACGTATACACGTTCGGGAAACCCTCCACGATTCTACTGCATCGGCCTATACATTTTAGAGGCTTATACCAGATTTTTAGACAAATATTCCGTTTTCCAATTTAATATAATGTATTCAGAGAGAACCTATACAATTATAATCACTCTATATAACTGTATAATATTGTGTACATTGTGTATAATAAACATTATACACATTACAACAGCAGCTGTAGGTGCCTATATTTGTATTTGTGGTTTTTTTTTTTTTTATCTAGCCTTGGTCTAGGACGATTGTGACCGAGACGAGATATCGGTGGAATAATAATAATAATTATTATTGCGTTAAATATAAAAAGTCTAGCGAGTCGATTGCTTATCGGTAATAATAATTTCTATATTACAAAGAGGTGAAAACTCGTGCGTGTTCGGTATACCAACGAGGTATATGTACTTTCGTATATACGGTCCAATAAAAAAAAAAAAAAAATGAAAAAAAAAATGGTGTACATGCGATAACCGGTGATTTTTATACTCGCACATTATAATAATATAAAAATAACATTTTATTTTTAAACGTTATTTTAAACATTAACCTTTGATATATTTATAAATAACTTGTTTGTATAGGTATCATATTATTATTATTATCATATCGGTAAGGTTTGATCGAACTATGGAAAAACGAATGTTTAATTTGTTTTTCATTATCGTATCAATATATGGTATATAGTAATCGTTTTTTTTTTCTTTTTCATAACTGTCATTTAAAATACCTATATATTATTATTTTGTTCGCAATTATTATTGTTTAGTATTATTATTTTAAACTCTGAGCGCAGCTAGAAATGTTATAATGTGTATGTGTGGTATTTTTATATTTTTGTGTTTGTACATTTTTTTTTTCAGAAAACTGAATCTAATAGAAAAAAATGACAAGAAAACTGCTTTGTTGCATCTTAAAACTAATTGGTTAGTAAAAATTTTTCTGACAATTTTTAAGCTATTTATAGGCATTTTATACTTGCTAGTTATTCTCAAGTAGTTTTTCTTGAGTAGGTACTACGTGAATAAATTTTTTTTTAAAAAAACAGAAATACTTGAAAATTTAACAGAAGGTTCATTATAAGTCATGCTTATAGTGGTAAAAAAAAATTGAGTGTAATGTAGTATTTTTTTGTTTTTTTAAGAGTTTTAAAATTAAATTCTAACAAAAACCGTAAATATTAAGGCCTTTCGAAACGTTTATAATTAAATCTCGCTCAGAATTGTTTTTCGATGGCAATGGTTTATAACAGATATAAATTTAATTATTTTCTATAGTATCCACCTTCCCAACTTCTCACTTACACACCAGTGGCCCACCCATCCTGGAAAGTACATCCATCCTTTTTTTTGTTTACAAGTTTTACACTGGAAGTCTTGTTCCGGTTTTCAAGTATGTATAATTTTTCTAAAAACAAATTTTATCAATCGATGCGTTTCGGGGGAATTTTTATTTTTCCTGTAATTTTCATGGGTAATAATTTTGAAAACCCGGAAAAATGTATGGAAAATCAGCAAAGTTTGTAGGTACGAAAATTACAGTTTATTATTTTCCCTATTACGTAGCTAGGACTAACAATAGTTATAACAATCATTAATATGGTTAAAATAAGGGTTTTTTTTTAAATATATATAGTTAAAAAGAGGTTTTAGCTAATTTTTAAATTATTTAATTTTTTTTTTTAAAACGATTTAAAAGCATGGATTTAATAGATAACTTCATTGGGGTAATTGATTGTCGAACATATACCTATAAAGTAATATATTATTTAATTTCGTTTCTTTTTTTCTGGTATCGTATAGTTGAAGATCTTGCATCTGCAGTGTAATCTTATGTAACATATAAGTATCTATTTGAAATTATGTTGAAAAGTCAAAATCATATTTCAACATTTTTGAATTAAGTTTATTTTTCCGAGATTTTCGTTGAAACACTTTTCCTGACCCAAATGTAGTTCAACCATTACGCTTTTTTTTTTTTTTTAACCTAATTTTAATACGACTAAAATAAGTGTTTTATATAGTTATATTAAATTATGATAGTATGGTCGGTGAATGTCGACAAAAAATAACAATGTATTAACTGATTGAAATGTCTATAAGTAAATTAAAAATGCCGCTGCACTTAAAACATTACGCGAATATTGTTGCATGAAATTCCCAACGACGTTATCTTTACGACGACGGCCTTTACTGTAATAACATTAAGAGCGTGTATTTATTTATGTACAATTTATAGTGATAATTTAGTGTATATTTTTTAAAGTCGCTATCGTATAGGAGCAAAATAAATATGTTCGCCAAACGTGCACGTTGTATTCCACAATCACCGGTGGATATTTTAAAAATTATTATATTTGAACGTTGACCGATGTTTTTTTTTTTTTTTTTTACTAGACGGGTTGGTTTAGGTTAGATTAACATCTTTTATCAGCGTAGACACTTAAAACGCTAATAAATATCATATATTGGCGTGATTCCAATTGTTTGGAGATTTTCGATGCGCGTTTTCGGGGAAAAAAATTTGTTGCTCTTTGTGTGATGAATATACGTATGATATACGCGTAATTATAATCGAACAAATCGTTCTTGTCGAAAAACGATTGTTAGCGGACCTCGGTAATCCATCCGGTTTAGTTAGACGTTAGATGATTACTATACTATATGAATCTAGTCGTTTGTCCTCTGTACCCAAATCAACCAGGAAGTAAAAAAAAAATATAAAAGTAAATTGCTTATTATTAACTTTAAAATTACTTCTAGAAAAACTTTCGGAATACTAGCAGACTGTTTCAAATAAAGTACCACCGAAATTCGAGGTATTTCAAAGCATATTGCAGAGTAACGTGGTGAAGGGGTTTTCAATACGCCTAGGTGTCACGGTCGAAATTGCATAATGGGTGCAGGGGCGGATAGGCCCACCGGGTAAATCCGAGTAGACCCTCCTCTTTATCGTCCTTGCTTTTGTATTGTTTATACACTATTACAATGTTTGCTACTCAAACATATATAACATATAAATATACAAATTATCCAGTATGTAATGATTCCTTTTTTTTTTTTTTTTTTTTTTTTTATCATCTGGGTATTGGTTGGTACGAAGAACGTCAACAATCCGCGTATTTGGTATTTAGAAATAATTAATATCCATAAATGGATATAATACTGTTTACCTACTTATAAACAACCATTATGTAGATAAATGCATACAGGCTTTTCCACGACAGAACCATAGATGGTCTCTAGAACAGTAGTTCGAATACTTACTTTTTAATTTCCTTTAATTATGAAAATGAAAAAAAAAAAATTTGTATGATTTATTTTAATTATACATAAGTACATTTTTGTAATAATAACCTAACCTAACCTACACCCCCCGTTGAACCCCTCCAAAGCGCCGACCGCTCAAACGTGTTGTAATCGTGCTTTGTGCACCGTCATTCACCGCGCCGTTAGTATTACGCGTAATTAATATCGGTGCATTTTATTTGCCGTGGAAAAAAAAAAAACGTTTACCGAGGGACCGTATCTTGTTGGTAACGAAGCGTGTTCTTCTGGTCTTCGCCAGTGTCTCTAAATTTCGTCACGCGAAATAGCCGGTTCGCTATTAAAAATAAAAATAAAATAATAATACAAATCAATCACTCAGTGTGTATCATAGGGATTTGAAACAAGTATCGGTTAAGTTCGGTAGGTATTATTCGAGAGTGCGCATCGGTTTAAAACGCGCTTTTATCGATTAAATTTGTATTATTGTAATTTTTTTCGTTTAATTCGTCAACAATTCGACGCTAAGCTATATGAGGTGCGTGCGTACAGGTAGCTTAGTACATTATTATACAACTTCGGTTCGGACGAACAAACGATATTATAATAATGCACCGGTAACCCTCTCGGTGTCGATAAAACATTTTTTTTTTTTGTTTTTTTTTGCTCGACGATTACGACGTTTACAAGTATTTAACATTTAAATTGTTATGAGACTATAATATTATAATGCATGTATACATATTGGTAATCAGTATCGGTCGTAAAGTCGTCGAGTGCGGTAACAATATTAGTTGCGCGGTTCTGATGATATTATTATTGCTACGATTACGATTTACTGCTGTCTATAGTGGGACATCCGTTGGTTTCTGCAGTATAGGTACAGTACGATAAAATAATATTGTTTGTTCGCAGTGCGTAAAATCGGCTAAAAAGTGAAAACCGTACTCGCGTACGACAAAATATATCGCAGAGGAGGTAGGTGACGGTGTTTCGTTGTTTTCTTTTTGAAATCATTTTCGCGTAAAAAGAATAATACATTTGTATCGTCGGGATCACACGTGTTGCAGATATTTAGTATAAATTTATACCCATAGAACCGACAAACCGTCATAGATGATCAGTTCGAGTTTTAGAACAGTGATAAAGTAAGCGTATAAAAAGAAAAAATACATATAATACATCAACTATAAATAATGTAGTATTTTCTGGGCTCGTCTGAAAAAAAAAAAAAAAATGATAAATCTTATAACATATGCAATCGAAAGTCTGTCTTTTAAATGTGTCCCCCTTTTCCACCTTTATCGATATCACAGTCAATCGTTGTTGTCCGCGGTGGTTTATCTAAAAAGGGCCGTACTTCCGTTGTCCGTGACAACACAATTGAATAATAATAAATGTTTGTTATTTTTATTTATTTCATTCATGTCACCGAGGTAGCCCAGAAATCATATTATCGAAAATAAATCGTAAGCCATTCTTTTTAGGGGTTAGCTGTTGAGATAATAGTAGAACTTCCTCTTGTTTTGAATGTCAAGTGAACGAAATTTCATCTAGATCGGAATGAAACTACCCGTAGATTCGTATAGCGGGCAGATAGACAGTCTTTACATATTATAAACTATGCAATTTTATGACGGTTAGGGCTGGAAAACGACACGGATATCGTGAAAATTGTATAATATTATTATAACGTCTTAACGGTTAGGTTATGGTTATGGGCATCGTGATAGTATTGCTAGAGTGAATTATTATTATTATTATTATTGTATTGTGGACATAGCGACAGTAGATAAAGCTGTCGTGAAAGCGAGTTACTATCACGAGACTGTAATTATCGCCGTGTAAACGCATGCGCAAGGTGATCGTTATAAGACGTAAGACATTATCTTTATTTCGGAAAGTATTGACTTTTCGTTGATGACATTTTGAATGTCCTACGTTATATTGATCACTAGGATTGTGAATTTTGTGCATACAAACTTATGTTTGTTTTGTTTTAACCCTTTTCAAAAAACAATTTAATTTCCCGAAAAAGCAATTTCAACTTAAAAAAGCACGTGAGTAACATGTATATTTCATTTGTGTCAAGGATGTTCCAATTGGGGGTTTAGACTTTCAATCTCTAACCCCCACCATTTTAACGCTAAATTACACCATTTGTTTGGATGTAGTTATAGTTGCAGTATAGTATAGTATTGCAATATTATAGTGTTCGATTATTCGTTGTTTTACAACTATATTTCTACAATACAAAATAGGTGTGTCGAAATTTGACCATAGTAAACGGAGCTCGGCTACTCTACAGATATATATTTTTTTTTAAGTTTTAATTGATTTCTCGGGGAATTTATATTAATTTTTTCAAAGGTTTTTTAATGCGTTGTATGGACAGTATTTTAATGATTACTCAGTTTACTGCCATTCTATAAAATATTTTTACTGCCTTTCCGCGCTTTCACTGACCTTGGCAACAAAGGAAATAATACGATTACTCAGAATCGTTTTTCATTACCAATGGTTTATCGTTGCATACAGATATAAATTAAAATGTTCTATACATCCTCCCTTCTAACTTTCCCTCTATAAAAAAAAATGGTACACTCATCATCAATATTAGCCCCGTTTTCCTTTCATTAACGCGTATCGGCAACAAAAACGTCGGTGTGTTCATTAGGCGGAACGCTCGTGTGTGCACAAGGCGTACCTGGCAATATGCTGAAACTATTAATACGTCATTCTATAAAATATTTTTTTTTTATCTTGTTACTTTATACTAATACCGAAGTGCCGGGAAATTGGATCAATTTTGTAATATCGGGCGTTTTTTCCCCCCCCCAGTATCAAATCTCCCCTTAAACACTGTATAGTAATTGATATTGTTGTAAAACCAGGAAATTGGTTTTTGACGAAAATCCCGTTTGATTAAAAACTAATTTAGGTAATGATTGTTTGTCAGTATTATTAGTTTTTGAAGCCGTGTACATTTACGGTCATTTGTACTCACATTTTTATAATTTTCTGTTTTTTTTTTTTTTAGCGTTCGTAAATTAAATTAAAATCTATGTCCCATTTTAACAGATTAAACGTTGAAACCTTGAAGACCATAGAACCTTGAAAACTATACAGTTTTCGAGTATGCGTCCGTGATTGACATTTGGAGATTAATTGATTGAGTAATTTCAGTAATAGAGTGCGCTGCCTATATGCTTTCGAGTATATTAATATGAGTGCTTCATTGTTCTATTTTCTTTTTGGCAGTTTTTCGCTTCAAACGCTTTTTTTTTAATTAAATTAAATTAAAAATGATTGTTTCTGGTTTTTTTGAACGGGTTGTATCTCTTTTGATGGAAATCGATATCAGTGGAAAACGGCTGAAGATACGTTTGACAGAATTTGTGGAAAACGGTCGCGTGCGTTATCATTTTCTTTCAAAAATGACGTTTTCGTTTCCGTCAATATTTTTTCTGTCAAATTAAAAAACTGACATTAATTTTTCCGGCGGTTATAATAATTTGTTTTAGAATTTTTGAAAAATCAATTAGAAATGCGTATTGTGACACAATGTAATATATTTGAAATATAATTTTCAAATTTATATGATTTCAATTTCAACCGAGTAGTATTAGTTTCAACGAAATTTTACCGGATCAATGGTTAACGGACACGTGGTTAACCGGACACGTGGTTAATGCAAAAATACTGTGAAAACGGTATATTTATTGATTACTTAACTAAATATAACGTGAGTTTTAAATAGTGTAATTTTTTTTTTTTTATAATATAAATAATAATACATGAAAAATATCACATAAACAACAAGTTGTAGGTATACATTGTACGGTCGCGAAATTATTTACGAGCTAACCCCTCATCCAGACATTGTATAAGAGGGTCTAAGGAGGGGGCATCGTTCTTATTGAAATTATTTTAAACAATATTCTAAAAGTTATATCGCATGCTCTGTGAAATATACATCTTATCATTTATTTTATAGTTAATAAGTAGATCCTAGGAATAAAATCTCAAAGTTAAGATAATATTATCTATAAATCCTGATAAAACCCATCGATGTTCGACAATTAACAGTAATGATTTAACTGTAAAATTAACTTTTATCTCTATATTTTATGTCTATTTTATATATATATATATATATTTTTTAAAAAATCCAATGTATAATTTCATAAATCTATATGTAAACAAATATTAATGTTACGCATTATTATGTTTACTAAAGTGAGTCTTTAATTTTCTACAATTTTTGAGTACTTCGAAAAAATGTAGATAAATTAACGACACGCCATCAGTAAAAATTTGTGACACCAACATATTGTTGTTTTGTAATAAATGTATAAAATAGTTATATTGGATTTTTTTTTTTTTGAAATTTAAATCTTTTACTTTTTGAAAAAAATATAAACCATACTAGTCATAACGCAAAGTTCTGGTAACTATTATTTATTTCAGAAAAGAAAAATTTAAAAATATAGAACAGTATGGAAGTTGTTGCATTAATTGTTAGATCTTGTGGCACTCTGTACGCGTCGTATTTCATCTAGTATTTGTCCGCTAACTTACGCATACGTACGAGGTCCAAACTTTAACGTACGGATGAACTAATTACATTGAGTGTGGAATGAGGACGGTGTGTACATATTCAAAATCAATTACACAATAGTTACAAAATTAACGCCAATTCATATAACCAATTGTTGAAAACGTGTGTATCAAAGTTATAGTGTTAAAAAAGTTCCTTTTAAAAAGTAATTTGTTCTTATTCCTTGTTCCTTAAAAATGAACTCATTCCTTTTTTTCTTTCTTTTATTAATATCTAATACTGTGAAAAATAATTAAAACAACAGAGTGATCAATCTATCGTAATATACTTATTATCTCGGAAAATATTAACTTTTTTCAGACATTTTTTCATAAAAGATATTATAATAAACAAGCATCTCTGCAATTTTGCAATTATAGTATTTTTTTTCTAAACCATTAACTACTTTTGATTTTCAAATGAAAAATTATATTACAAACTCCACAAATAGATGCAATATTAGTTAAAATAAAATTTTATGTTGATATTTTTGATTTCCATCAATTTAAAATGCTTTTAATGTTGTTATGCATTATTAAAACGCCGTGCGTATCAATTTTTAATTTTAGTTGCCATTTGAAAATCAAAAATAGGTTTTACCCCCGAAAATAATGGTGATAAAATAATAACATATATGCAAAATTGTAGAGATGGTTGTTTTTTATATATTCTATTAAACAAATTTCTAAAAAAACTAATACTTTCCGATACAATTAGTGTTTTGATCACTCTGTATTCTTAACTTGAAAATATCTATTGTTAATTTGCTTTTGAAATATATACTATACAATATACATATTTGATATTATAGGTTTTTATGAGATTATTTTATCAAATATTTGGCGAACGGCAAACTTTGAAAATTTAATTGAAAAATTGTTCTGACGATCAAATATTTGAACAAAATATCTATAACTAAAACTCTGTATTGATCGGTTAAATATAACAGCTGTTTTACCCTCGAAAATGTAAGTTGTAAAATTATCATAGCTCATATCCCATAAGCTCTAGTAACGATGTAGATGAAATTTCATCAACATCGTGGTACTAATTCATTAGTGTATTCGTATTTGTATTCTATGGCACGGGCGCCCTTAGTTAGTTTATCAGGGAGAGGCATAATATAATTTTAAAGTTCAGAGGGGTGCAGAAGCCCTATCTTGCCCTCCCTCCGGGCGCCTATGTTCTATGGTATGTATTTGATATAATATCCATACATATAGTTCACATATAAGATTACAATTAAAGGCATTTCTTTGTAATTTTAACTACGGTTTTTTTCGTACACTTTGTATATTATAATATATTAATTTATTCTCCCAAAAAACCAAATTCATAAATGTAAATAATTCCTGGTTTTTACTATTCCGATCTGTTCAGTGTTCAGTCTAACAATACACACCACTACTCTCTACGGTGCCGTTGAAAACTCATTTGTCATTATCTAAAATTTCGTAGGGATAGTAAAATTTAATAAATAATGATTACAATATTGGACTACAAACGACAACGTCTTTGTATAAAATGTGTAAGTTATATTTCATAATCATGATGTACGATGATAACAATTTGTTATTAATCTATAAATCCAATATTTGACAAAACTGTCAGTTTGACATACACCAAATATTTGATCGCGTGATCTGGGCTTTAGAAATTTGTGTATACATATTTATATATTTAATAATAATATTTGCATAAACAAATAAGTGTAGTACGAGTTAATCAAATCAACTAAAATTGTGATTCTTACTTCATAAAATATAATATTGGCATTGTATCGTTATCACCGAGACGGCGTTAATATCATGGCCATACAAGTATACAATCTTATTTTATATTAATATTATCTTATTATTAGTATGCACCTTGTATGTTAATAAAAATATAAAAAGGGGAATTGCATTGTTGCAATAATATATTGTGGTAATTAATTAGTATCTGACGAAGTAATACCAACACTAGAAAATATTATCGTTAAAATAACGTGCGTTAAATTTTTTAATAACAGGAGGAACGGAAATTTACGTTTACGTCCCTAGTAAATAAGAACTCTTTGCTGTTTCTCGTTTCTATATTTTAAATTAAAGCAATACAATCTCCGTTTCCAACTCTGCAAAGTTATGAAATCACGTCACTTATTGATAAATGATAACACTCGATTTCGGGTCGAGAAAAAGGTCATTTGACTTGGCAAATCGTAATTTTTTTCATCCAGTTAAAACTAACCATACATAACCTTCATAACTCACTATAACTGTATGAAAATATAATAAATAATATAACTGATATTATATACGGTTGTTTATGAAGCCTGCTTCCTCCGTAGACACGCCTATTGTGCACTTAGTGATCTTTTCTCGGGTTACCTAATTTATAAGTGTATTTTAATATTTGATTGTAATATAGCAGCACTTTTTCTGAAAGGAAATTTGACCGGGGAGGTACTTTAAGGAGGTCATTTTTTGATTTTACCAGGAATTTTCATAACAAATGGGAAAACCGGGAAAAAATCGTAGAAAAAAAGAGAAAATAGGTACAAAATTAAACAATTATTATTTAAAAAAAAAATTCGGATTCCAGTGAATCATCCCCGCATTTTATGCAACTCGGAATGAACCATATTGCTTATAGTTTGTTCACTAATTATGTTCCTGGTGTCAAAACCTTGATTTATAACTTCATGACCTATTGTTTGCCTTGTTAGGTTCTTTTGAGCTGTCTCTGTTTCTTGTGGGTACGTGAGATATTTTTGCAGTGCGTCGATTATTTCTGGAATATATATTCCAACAGTCATAAAATTATCTGCATTTTCATAGGACCAGGATATAGTAATGGCAGGTTTTAATTTTTGAGGACTTATTTTGTGTGGTTTTGGAGTCAATGAAGTCCATCTTTATGTCGCTTGCGGAAGTGGCTGGTATATATTTATTGCAGTCTATTTGCGTGCCAAAGTTTTGAATTATGTGATTTTTTAATGTCATGAAGTACGTCTTATTGTTGACGGAAACCGGTAGTTCGTTAAAACATCTATCTTGGAAATTTAAATTGACATTTATAGGGACACATTTTTGGAGGTAAATTATTTCTCCCGTTTTTATAGCTGTGTATCCTGGTCTTCCTCTTATTATATATGCAAATTCACACAAAGAATATGATAAGAGAGAAAGCTTTTGAAGTAATAATTGTTCTCGAGTTCACATTTCTTATTGGTTAAGTGTAGTAATTCAAAAATAAGGCGGGGAGTGCCTAGTTATGTAAAATCGATTTACACGTATAAATTAATTATAAATTTGATTACCTTTCTTCTTCAGGCGGCAAATTGATATGTTGAATTTGACAAAGGTGACCGTAGTGAATAAAAAGATTTTTAATGTAACAATTGTTTTTTATTTATTAATTTTTTTTTAAAATATAAAGCACTTTTCTAGGTTCCCGTGCTTTTGTCAGAATCTCTGCGTAGTCTTTTACACTCGCTTGTGATCATCTGTCCAAAAGCAACGGGAACAATACATACACTGTG
>CABPRJ010000963.1:56395-78463 GCA_902439185.1 Cinara cedri | reverse complement strand
ATGGGCTCTGCCCGCACAGGTTCGAATCCTGTCCGCAGCGAAAATTTTTTTTGTAATTAATATTTATTGCTCACAAAAAATATGAATATTATATATATATTTTAGATTCTAAATAGAGCCAGGAATTTATTGATTTTACAAACATATTTATTTTATACTATCATTATTTTTTTTTCATCCGTAAACTACTTTTCTACTAGTAATTTTGCTCCGATTTATAATGATAGCAGATTTTCTGAAAGTAAATCTAATTGAGGTGGTTACTTTAGGGAGGCCTTTTTTTTGATTTTCCCAACTTTTTTCATTATAAAAGGGAAAATATGGGAAAAAAATATAGAAAAACGGGAAAATGGGTACAATATTAAACAATTGATATTATTAAAGAAAATATACAGAGTGATTTTTTTATCATGAACTAGAAATTATCTCGGAGGATTTTAAGTAAATTTGATTTCTGTTTTTTCCAATCATTATAGAATCGTATAAGCTTATATATACAACCATTTTTAATTTTTTACCCCTACTCCATATACCTTAAATAAGTGTATACTATTGATTTTCATTGACCCCCCTTTTTTNATTTGAATAGAAAATATTTTTCTAGAAATTTTGATATGCATCACACTAATATTAGATTAACCGTTTATGAGTTGTAATAGTTTAAAGTTTAGACCGGAGAAGTAGGGAAGGATAATAAATTACCAATCTATGATTCTTCTCTACTCTTCCGGTCTAAACTTTAAACTATTACAACTCATAAACGGTTAATCTAATATTAGTGTGATGCATATCAAAATTTCTAGAAAAATATTTTCTATTCAAATCTATATTCAAAAAAGGGGGGTCAATGAAAATCAATAGTATACACTTATTTAAGGTATATGGAGTAGGGGTAAAAAATTAAAAATGGTTTTATATATAAGCTTATACGATTAAATACAAAAATACCTATATTCGCAAAGAAATTCATAACAGTTTTCCTGAAAACCACATTTTATGTAAATGAACAACTGTCTGTTGCGAATAAAAAAACTGTTTGGTTTACAAAACAAATTTCAAAGAAATACAACTACGATTATATGTGGTCAAATGGAAGCGGAATCTTTTTTAAAAAAGCTGAAGATATGTACGGTGTGCGTATCATTTGTCCCAATTAATTTCAATTAATACTGATATATCAATCGATCAATTATGAAATAGTAATTAAGCCTCACTTGTAAAATACCTATATTTCAAATTTTGTAATATTTTTATTGTTACGAATAATACGGACTTTAATTTTTTTCTTAACCATTTCAATAAGATTAATAATATTTAAACTCTATCTGTCGATTGTATTGATGACATACAATTTAAAAATAACCGTTTTAGTGTTTTTCAATGAATATTAGTAGCCTTAAAGCATATACTAATAAATTAATAGTATACTTAAGTTCCATAAATAATAGATTTAATTTAATAGTTTTAAGTGAGACATGGATGAAAGACAAGTATGATAAAAAAATTAATAGATATCAAATGTTTCATTCTTTAGAAATTATAAATAAATCTAACGAGTTTCCGTACTTATTAATAATGAATGTACATTTGATAACATTTGTACTCAAATTATCAATGAGTGTAATTCAATTCAATTATCAGTAAATAAAGGTGGGTTTCAGTATATAGTTACAGGTATATATATAGATCACAATGTTATGATATTAAACAGTTTATTACCTCATTAGATAATTACCTTTCAGATAATAACTTTAAAAGTAATCATATAATCTGTGGCGACATCAACATCAATTTTTTTTCAAATTCCAGTGATTCTAATACTTATTTAAATAATTTAGTCAAATTTGGATATACTTCAACAACTAATGATTTTCTTAGAGTTAGTGTAAATTCTAAAACTTGTACTGACCATATTTTTATAAAACAATTTAAAGCCTCGGTTGCCACAGCTGATCACGCTGTCATTGATCTAGGTTTATTTACTGCATATATCCTTAAATGTAACATAACTGATAACTTTAGCACTATTATCATTAACGAGTTACCATAGTTCAGAGAGATAAGTGACAGCGCTCTCGATATTGAACGGACCCTCATTAATTTTGATCATCTTAATATGTGAATTAGTACTGAGAATTGGAATTGACTACATAATTATAATTGTATAGACACTTGATTCTTGAAAAATTTAACGAGGTTCTAAATTCATTTATTAACTTATCTTCTTTCATCGTTAAATATTATAGATCAAATAAAAAAAAATAAAAATGGATCACCAAAGGGTTAATTACATCAATTAAAAACCGTGAAAAACTCTATACAAAATTACGCGAACAACCATTTAATACGTTACTTAAATGTAAATATGTTAATTATAGGAATATGTTAAATAATACAATTAAGCTAGCCAGGAATATTTACTATCAATTTAATTAAAGATATACCTTATAGTAATAAACGAACAAACAAAACAACCATTAGTAATATAATAAACAATTATGGTTAAAAAATAACTGAAAAGCAAAACATAGCGTACGAGTTTAGTAATTTTTTCTCTAAAGTAGGCAGCTTAATTTCTAAAAAATATTTAGAGAAATAACTTCCAACCTATAAGTTTTTATACACTTAACAAGAACTGTTATATTTTCAACACTATATTTTTAAATCCAATTAACAACTTGAAGTCCTAAACCTATTGAATACTAATAAAAATTTTAATTCTTATTCTAAAAGCTCAATATCTAATTATATTTTTAAAGGAACTGCTAATTCTATAGCTGTACTTTTATCTATAATATTTAATATTTTTATTTCAAAAAAAAAAATTCTTTAAGTCATTTAAATAGTCAGTCGTTATTCCTATTTACAAAAATGGTGGTAAAACAGAATGCTCTAACTACAGGCCCATTTCACTTACTTTAACTCTATCAAAAATATTTGAAAAATGCCTAAAAAGTAGATTATTAGGTTCTTGAATAATCATACATTTTTTCACAATAACCAATTTGGTTTTCGAAGTAACCTCTTGACTAATAACGCACTATATGAAACCACTCAATATATATATGAAAACCTAGATAACTAGTAGCATGTTCTTGGAATTTTTTTAGATGTTAAGAAAGCTTTAAATTCAATTGACCATAATATACTACTTAATAAACTTTACTACCGTGGAATAAGAGGTGCTGAGTATACATTATTTCAGTCATATCTTAACGGTTGGGTAGAAAGAGTAAAAATAAATAATGAGTATAGTAACGTACAAGAAACTGATTACTCTGTACCACAGGGTGCCGTATTAGGCCCACTATTGTTTATAATATACATTAACGGACTCATTAATCAAGAAACTTCTGGTACGATTATTTGTTTTACTGATGATACAGTCATCTTATTAAAAAGTCCATGTATATATAATTTATATATAAAGACTGAGGATAGTTTTAAAATTGTTAAAAATTGACTAGATAATAATTCACTTGAGATAAAAACTAATTAAATTCACTTTAGTATTAAAAAATCTATACATAAGTATAAAATCATTGCTCATACTAATAGTTATATCAGCAATAATTTAAAAAATAATGTATACAAATGCAGTGAACTGAATAGAGTTAGCTCTATATAAACCTTGGTTTATTTATTGACGAGAAATTAAAAATTTGAAAATCAAAAAGAGGTAGCGGTTTTACCCCCAAAAATAAGGGTGAAACAAAATAACATGGATATATAATTGTAGAGCAGCTTGTTTCTTAAATGTTCTAGAAAACAAATTCTGGGAAAAGTTAATTTTTTCTGAAATAATAAGTGTACCCATTTAAATGGATCACCTGGTAAAGATATACAAAAAATAGCATTTTGTTTCCGGGTGGTTAAAACTGTATTATCAATTAAAAAAAAAAAAATTAATAAAATAAAACATCACTGTCGGTACACTCAAACATAAATGTAGAAACCCAAAAAACATGATAAAGCATGTTTTTTTAAGTTACGGACAAAAGTTTTAATGGGATATTTTTTGGACGTTTCACTGTAATATCACACCAATGTTAAATAATAAACATTTAAATTATGTTACTTGTTGATATGTAACTCATATTTTTTATGAAACAGTTATATAATAGAATATCGCAGTAATGTTAATTGGTAATATTTTTTTGGAACATTGTTCCAAGTTGTTGAAGCTAAGTTCAACTCTGTGACATTGTGTTGTAACGTTCATTGCATATTCATTGTTACAGGCAAATTATACAATTTGGGTGAAATAGATAATGGCAATATGATAATATAATGATCAGCGATAAACATAAATTTATATTGTTAGAAAATTTATAATTTTTTTAAATTTTAATATCAACTTATTGTACGAAAGCAGTACATGTGACAATTCACATGTACTGCTTCCATGGCTTTTTGATGTACCCACATAGTCGTTCCACTCCTATGCACCGTTCCTGTTTGTGGCCGATAGTAATATTGTGTGCGCATGCGAGACTTGTCCCACTATACGAGATACACAGAGAGACGGAGGAAAATCACTTGTGTTCGAAAGGATATTCTCATATATATTCTCCGGAAATATGTGCCAAATCAAAAATGGAGAATAAGAGAATCAAAATAGCACAATTCAATAATGGCGTTAATGAAAAAATTATTAAAATTATATCAGATATTGATAAGTCTAAAATGACAAATAACAAATCAGAATATGCAATAGATCAACGGGATAAATGACAAAATAGCTCGGTAAAAACATGTAAAAAGCCTTATATATGGTAACGGCCCATCTAGCACTATAACAAAAGAAATAATAAAAAATTGTTGTAATTCACGTATATAATATTATAATTATAATAATAAGACATCTATATAATACAGATAAAATACGATGACGCGTTATTTACCGTATAATATCGTAGCATATTTTATAATAATATAGTGCGAACGGTACATAATAATACAATATTAATGGAAATGCGTTGGCATCGGTGTGCTGTATTATTAAAAATATTTTTCATCACAATATAATGTCTCCCACGATAAAAAAAAAAAATACTTTATAATAATATAATATCCTAGCAAAACCGCCAGTACCTATGTACCAGTTTTTTGTTTTTTTTTTTTTTATTGCGTTGCAAATGGCGACGGCGATGTATAGTATAAAAAATTATTCCTATATAAAGAGCCACCGTCGATTTTTACGCGCGGGTGTCGAATTTCCGTAGTACATTTATTTCTTCAAAATTATGTATACATTTTTTCTGTTTGTAAATATGTATTATTTATTATTAAAATATTTTAATTTTTGGGATGAAATAAAATAATAATCATATTTCAATATTTAGGTTAAGCTAGGTAAGGTAGAGCAATTATGAATTAGCAACCAGAAGAGAAAAGACTAGGAGCAAGGGGGAGATTAAAAAAACGCTGGACAGATGGCATAAAACAAGACCAGGGGGACGGTTTTAGAAAAAGTGAGTCATTTGATTCATACCATCATATTCATCTCATTTCACGAACTTTATAATCTTATAATGAGAAGAATTTTTGACCATGTTGTCACTGATATCATTTCACGAGTATCATAAATTATAACCATATCACTGATATCACACAACTCACATTAAAAAAAATCTTTCTTTGCAATTCAATAATTTTGTAACATAAAAATAAAAATGGAATTATCTATTTCATATTTGTTATTTTTATTTACAATAATTAACATTGCACATCAAAATGGTAAGATTAAGTGAGAATCAACAACATATAATGGCAGATATTTTGATTATGAACCTGAAAATAATCGAAAATAAATTATTGTATATATTGGACAACATAAAATTCTTGATAAATTTGTTGTTATTCAAGAGAAATAGATCTTCAGTATCTATTGAAAATAAAATGACCAAACATTGAAATTATGAGTAATTTAAATTATAAAAAAGAGCTGATACTGGGGATGGGAGCAGCCACTGTTGTAGGTGAGAAGTTAGGAAGGTAGGATACATAAGGTTATTTCATTTATATCTGTAAGCAACGATAAACCATTGCTTGACAAAAGACGGTTCCGAGCACAGTTCGGTATTACATAATTTGAATTTTTGTAATTTTTTTTTTTTTGCGATTATCGTTTAAATTTGATTTCAAAACGCTTATTAGAAGACAAAAAAAGTCGTTCGATAATTTGGAAATTTTATCACGTCTAGGTAAGTACAATACCTAGTTTCAAGTTTCTACGTGTATTTATAACCAAATTACAGAAAAAAACTCCTAAAAATTAAAATTCCTTAAAAGGTCAAAAATTTTGACAATGATACCGTAAGAAAGTAAATCAAAAAGTCAACAAAAAAGGTATCTTGTAATTTTTCGATTAAATCATTTTTTTCTAGTAGAAAATGTAGTTCGTGTTTTTATAAAATAATGAAATCGTGAAATTGTACATTTTCCTATGTTTTTTCCCACTTAGGTACTTTTATTTAAAAAATGGCGTCAAAAATCAAAAGATTACCTCTTTTAAGTATTTCTCTAGTGAAATTTCCTGTTAGAAACTTTGCTATAAATAAAAATTGGAACAAAATTGTTGGTAGAAAAGTTGTGCACAAAAAAAAAAATTCTGTAATATATTTTAACTAATACCTACATTTCTTATATTTTCTCGTTTTTTTTTGTCGGTTTTTCAACTTTGATAAGAAAACTCCTTTAGATAGTACTAATAGAAAGTACTTTCCTACACCGATTTCCTTTTAAAAAATATGCTACACTTGAAAATCTGATCAAGTCTTATGATAGAAAAGTTGCACACAGATAAAAAAAAAAATAAACATCTTTGTGAAACAATAAGCTTTTTCGTTCCACTCAGAATCTATAATACGACTAATAATACTATGATCATAATCGTTTTTCGTTAGTATGGTTGATCGTTGCGTTAAGATATAAATTAAATTACTCTATAAAATATCCTTCTTTCCTTCAACTTCGCTCTTTCGATAGTGACACACCCGTAACCTGCAGTATCATCCTGTTTTTCACCAGTCGAAATGATGGTGACAAATCGAGTATTGAGGAGAAGGTTTTATACAATTTATTCACAATTATTAAATTGTGCATTACATTCCGTCCCGTTTTAAATTCCTGGACATGCTACGCTGTATTTAACTCACTTCAATGTATATATATATATACATATTAATTATACACACATGCAATATATAATATACAAATAAGTACGAATTATTTCGTGGCTGCAACGAATGACCACAGCAGCTACGGAAGTGACCGTAGATAAAAAATTTAAAAAAAAATTATAATTACCGCACCGGCGAACTTGTTGCCGATGACGGTGACGAGAATTAACGGGGGGGGGGGGGANGGGAAACGTACATGAAATACCTATACGAGCCGTTACGGTCTGAGGAGCGGTCGATGCGAGAACGCGTACACATATATTATACGATTATAATAATTATGAACACTAGAATGAACTCTAGTGTTTATGATTGTAAGCACTAAATATACGTATACACGGATAGATATTATGAAGGTACAGTGACTCCTCGACACGGGTGCTCCCTCGAGAACCCCCGTTCCCCCTCCTAACATACGTCCGGACGCCCATTATCGCTGGCCGATATCGATGCTGCGGCGCAGACATAGCTCACGCGCGTGTACGTGTTTATGCAAGTTCACCGTCACCGTCGACGGGTGCGGCGGCGAGTGGGGTATATGTGCGACGTAAGGCACACTCACGACAACCACGCGGCCAATGGCCAATGTCCTCTCCGGCGCGACCGGTTCACATTTATTATATAAATATATAATAATAATATAAATAAATGTTTTTATTATTATTATTATTATTACTACGGGTTTTTTTTTTTTTTTTATTCGTTATTAGTATTCACAACCGCCTGCGGCAGCATGGCGGTAATAGTGAAAAAGTCGTGAACGACGACGACGAGAAGAGTGACGACGGCGGCGGCGGCTCGAGAGCAATATAATAATATGACGCGGGACGGAGTGGTGACGGCGAGCGGGGAGCGATGTCGACAGGGGCGGCACACTAGACGGCCGGTGAGTGCGTGAACTGGTGTGTGTGCGTGTGTGTGCGTGTGTGTGTGTGTGTACAGTATGTACACACACCGCACGCCGTACACATTATCGTCTAGACGGACGAGCGGGCCACCGCCCGCCTTTGCCCCGGCCGCGGCTCGCGATAAACACACGATCGTGTACGCCACATGCGGCGGCCCGAGTCGTTGCGGTCGACGGGGCCGACAAGTGGAAGGCGCGCGCTGGGGGGTTATACGACGGATGGGGGAGACGGGTTTACGGGGTGTGCGTGCACGCAAGGCGGCGGTACAGACGGCGTACTCTGTGTTCGTGTGTACGACCGTAAATACACGCACGCACACTTACAGACACTTCCGAATAAACGGTATATATATATACACGCGCGCGCGCGCGCGCTCCGTCATTGTCTGGGCCTGGTGTGTCTACTCCGCGCGCGTCTGGTTAGGAGGGCAGCAGCCGATCAAACGCGTTTAATTATTTGTGACGAGACAGGGGTTTTTCGTCGTCGTCGTCGTCGTCGTCATACCCGCGTAGCCCGCCGCCACCACCGTCTGCCGCCCGAGCACTGTTCGCGAACGCACGTACACACACACAAAGACCCGATGATTTTATATGTATATTATTATTATTATTATTATTATTCTTTATTATGCCCATTACGGGCGGGCGAAGACGGCAGCACGACGTGTCGTACGCACACTGCACCGCCGTCCTAGGTCCCTAGTCGTTGTCATCGCCACCGGCGCAGGCTGTTTCACCCTGTACCACTCCTAGTCGTCAGCTTCGCTGCCCGTATCTTTTCTTTTCTCAATAGACCTCTATTATCAGTCTGCTATCAGTAATAATTTGATTATTTGGTTCCAAAAATTATTTAACAGTCCCGTTAAAAACACACATAATGTTTTTGAAACGCTTGTGTCGTTTATACTCCAAGATTTTATTATTATTAAATAAGAGATACTCACATGGAGATTTTAGCTGTAATAAAACAAATATTTAATTACTCAAATGTTGAATACAAGAATTTTAAGTCACTTTACATTAATATGTACACTTTTCTTTATTTGGGATCCAATCATACTTGATAAAGGATAGTTATCACACATCACGTCACTGTATAAATCGCCTCTAAAACAATAGGTAATACGCGCTTGAAATATAATTTAAACGATTTTCACGAATCTTAATTGTACGCATTATACGCATTATACGAAGTCACAGATAATTCATACAATTTTACCGAAGATGGCAGGGCAATTTTTTCAAGTGACTATCCACTACGTTATTTTTTTTTTTTTTAAAAAATCTAAACGAGTAGATAAATAAAATCTTCACCTTAACTTACACCGGATTTTTTCCGATTATGCCTTCCCTCTCCAGTAAAAGAATTTCCTAATATAATATTTGTTACAAAATATACTACCACCGTTAATTAATTAACCATTTATTTCTTGGTGTACGCACAAAAGTTTACTGTATTATCGAGTATCCAATGGACTTTACTGTGAGTTCACTTGACATATGAGCACAAAAATCTCCTTATTAAAATGTTTTGGGAGATAATTTTTACGGTCTAGTGGTGTATTAGAGGGTATACGACATATACTCAAATCGTATTTGTCAATCATATAACCTAACCCTGTGGTGCTCCCGGGAGGGAGGCTTTGGGGCTGAAGCCCTCAAAATTTTCTTATATTATACAATATTATTATTATTGTTACAATAATAAATATATTATTATCTTTTATTTGATTATCATTAATACGTTTGATACACACTAATAGTTCAATAGTACGAGATAAGGTCTGTGGCATTATTTCGTTGAAAATTATTTTAGATTCTGAGTGGAGCGAAGAAACTTATGGCTTTACAAAGATCATGGTTATTATTTTTGTTTTTACTGTAGACAATTTTTCTACTAGAGGACTTGCTCCGATTTTTACGTATAGCAACTTTTCTGAAAGAAGATGAGGTACCTTAAAGAGGTAATTCTTCGATTTTCTCAAGAGTTTTTTTATCAAATGCGAAAACCGAAAAATAACAGGAAAATTTACGAAATATAATATTACAATTTTTTTTTTCTGTGGACAACTTTTCTATCAGCAATTTTGCTCCAACATTTAATGATAGCAATATTTCTGAAAGGAAATTTCACTAGAGAGGTACTTTAAAGAGGTCATTTTTCCATTTTCCCCGGAGTTTTCTCAACAAATGTGAAAAATTGGAAAAATCGGTACAACATTAAACAAATATTATTAAAGAAAATATATAGAACCTATTTAATTATTTTACTATAATACGGCATACATATGGTTGACAAAGCATCACTATGAACTGAACTCCGTAAAAATCGTTTCTTCGTAAGCAACGGTTTATATAGTTACTTACCAGGTATACATTAAATTACCTATAATAGTGGCTGAACTCATCCTCATTATCCTAGAACGTTTTTTTAGATTCATACTAGCGATTACGTCGGATCGTCACCCGTTATTTTAGATCGATAACTACGATAACAATAATAATTTTGACCATCGACTGTGTAATAATATACTAGTTAGGTACCTCGTTAGTCGTTAAAAAAATGTTTAAGCCCCCCCCCCCCAAACAAAAATCCTGAGTGTGCACTTGACCTAACCTTTTTGAAAAATAAAACATATGCCGATATACGAACTTATACTAATAAATGATAACTGAAATATTGATGGTAATATATTTTCATTATTGTTGTGCCTGTAGCCAAAAAATATTTGTTTTTAAATTGTTTTCAGATAACAAATTTTTTACACATAATAATTATCATAGATAACAAAAATATCTTTAATCTTTGTTATTTATGACAATTATATAATATATAAATGTACATTATATCCTTAGTCCATGCACAGAAATATGATTGATATGCCAATCTGATGGTCGATTTTATCTTATCAATGATCAATCGTCAATCGAAACGTTGGTCGTTTGGACTTAGAGTTTGTGAAAAATATTACCTATATAATTAAATTACAAAATACTTATTTTAAATTTTATAATTTCATTCTATAAATATGAAGTTAAATAATTTGTACTTATCGGACAAGTGTGTGTTTGAAGAATAGTTAATATGATATTTCGAAACTACTAAAAGAATGCGGCTAAAGTAAAAAAATGATGATAAAAGTAAATATTTTGGAATGCAGTTTAAAAATGGCTAATATTTTCATATTTAACGCGTAGCAAGAAAATTGTTTATCATAAAATATTATTCAAAAGTGCGTACCTATAGACCAAAAATTAATTTACCAATACACCGCTGAATTTATGCCACCTAATTACAAATTAATTGCATTTTCCCTCCCGTTTTTACAGACTATCCGAAATGGTAATAAAACACAGTAGATAATATAGGTGTAGTAAAAATGATGTTTTTTACTGCCGGTGTCATTATTCCACTTTACAAACAAGCATTCATCAATTTCAATAACATCGTCATCGTAATGTATATTGAACAAACCATGGGGGAATAAATATATCTCTCGTATCACCCCTCTTCACCAACTGATCGTTCCTGGTTCAAACTACATATATACTAATATACACTATATTATTTCATCGTTGAACACTCATTATTTGAAAAATTTTAGACTTTTTCAAAAAAAAAAATGTGACAATTTAAGAAAAATTGAATGTAAAATATTATATCGCCATCATTTTTTGTCACCCTTATTTTTGGGATGATACGACTAAGTACTAATTTTTATTTTCAAGTTAACATATATTAAAATGTCCATAATTAGATAGAGTATTAGTTTAAATAAATATTGGTATTAGAATGTTTGGTTTCCATCAACCCATTTACGAGATATTCCAATTTTTCAAGTATAGGTAGGGGGAGAGTAGCCACGCACCGTGCCGCTGTACAAATTATACTCCACTACTTTTCTCCTACCTAAACTTAAAATTGGAATATATCGTGAATGGGTTGATGGAAACCAAACATTTTAATACCAATATTTAAACTAATACTTTATCTATAAATGTAATTTATAATGCAGGTTATCATTTGGAAATAAAAAGTTGACAGTCGTTTAACCTCAAAATATAAGGCTGATAAAAAGTAACAATGATGTAAAATTTTAGATCTGCTTGTTTCTAAAATTGTTAAAACAATTTTCTTTGAAAAAAGTTAATATTTCGCGAAATAAGTGTTCAATTATAAAATAATTACGCTGTATTATAACAACTTTATGCAATAAATAATGAGTTGAAAATTAGAAAATGATTTATTATAGTAAGAAGGAAAAATATTCGCTTCATACATAATATAATATTTGGATAATAATTTTGAAACAAGTTTTACTTGAGTAATTATAATTTACTATTTAGTATTTAGAGATATATATACGTTCATGAAGATGGCCCACCCACTTCGTCCGATTTCTTCGAAACCGGTGTCAAAATTTTGCGAGAATTTGCTAGTAGAATTTACGCCCTCCACGGGTAAGTGGGCCAATTTTAGCCTTCAGGTAGCCCACCTACTTCGTTCGATTTCATCAAAACCTGTTTCAAAATCTTCATATTAATTTACGAGTCACCGCAAGCTCAAATACGAGCTCCTAAAGTCAGAATCCTAAAGTTTGCTCACCTACTTTGTTTCATTTTGTCGAAACCCGTAGTTTTCCTGATGGATTGTTATTAATGTAATAATTTATAAGTTTCCTCAAGAATATAAAATTAATTTTTAATTCTGCGTAGAGCGAAGATTGAAATGGTTTTACAAATATATTGATTATTATTTTTTATGTGTACACTTTTTTAACCAGATAGCTTACTTTGATGTAAATCTTTTTCTGAAACGAAATTTTCTTGGAGTGGTAATTTAGGAAAGTCATTTTTCAAGTTTCTCAGGCGTTTTCTCATCAAATGTGAAAAACCGAAAATAAATTGAGGAAAACGAGAAAATATACTAACTATATAAGTAAAATATTATGATTTTTTTTTCTGTGGACAAATTTTCTATCAACAGTTTTTAAATTACTGTTTAATGATTTTAAAGGTAAAGTTAAATTTACTGTGGTAACATTTTCATGATTATTCACTGTCGGTTATACTTTTCTTGCATTGTGATTAAAATACAATATAGACACGATTCAAGCAGACAGGAAAAGTTTAAAAGGTGTTAATTTTATGTTAAATATAGCTATAATCATGGTGTATATTATATAAAACATTATTTTTTTATAAACGAGTTTATATAATGGTACAGTGCAGTCATAACACTGATTAGTCTGTCTTCAAATCTCAAGTGTGTTTCGATTTGGTAGAAATAATTAGTGACGGGAGATTATTTTACTAATGTTATCATGACCTAAATCCTGATGGGTTTCTCCAATTAATATCAGCACCTTCTTAGTACTTTTAGAACTAGTTATGTGCCTACACCTAAAGCACTGAAATAAATTTCAATAACATATAAGAAAACGATGAAGTACAATAAAAAAATAAATTTTATATTCTTGAGGAAACTTATAAATTATTATACTAATAAAAATCCATCAGAAAAACTACGGATTTCGAAGAAATCGGACGAAGTCAATGATCAACTTTAAAAATTTGAAAAACTCGTATCTAAGATTGTGGAGACTCGAACATTTTGGGAGTGGATTTGCAAATTATCGCAAATAACTCATGCAAACAAATGTTGACACCGGTTTCGAAGAAATCAGGCGAAATAGGTGGACGTAATTATCAAAACTTATATTTTGTAGAATATCATTTGTAGATGATATCATTAATAATGACAGATTATCTCGAGTTTGTGAAGATCTATTTATATTTTTAATTCTGACCAACTTCGAAAATATTCTCTCTGCGGTAATTAGCATCAGGAATTCTAAGATATATTCTTTTATGTTATGAATGTTAGGAAAAATATTAATAATGTTAAATTCGGTCATCCATTCAAAAATCTTTAGTACATCACATCCATCAAATGTTGGTTTTAATTGACCCCAAAACTGCTTAAAATAAAAAATACTTCATATTTTATCGAATCATCAACTTCATTTTTATATATATTAATGAATCTATCAACACTTTCCTCAACATCATTATTAGACTTAACATGTAGTCTAGTTAACAATAAAAAGTGTTAAAATAATACAATATATGCATTTATTCTTTTGTCCAGTTCTGAGCAAAATTTATCAATTATTACATGATGTGTTTCAACCTAAAATGTATTATTAACACCAGGTATAGTTAAACCCTTATTGACACTACCAAGAAATTTGTTTAAGATTTTTATTTTATTTTCATATTTGTATATATTACTTATTTGGAAGCAAAAATCTCCAACCCTATGCTCATAGATCATGTTTGGATCTCTTAAACTTGAAACAACATTTTTTAAGCTTTTCAACAAATTTCTAGCTTCCGATAATTTTGGAAATTTGACCACGTACAGTTAAGTCTAGCATAAGTATTATTAACAAGTTTCAAGTCTTTACGTATATTTACAACCAAATTACAGCAAAAAACAGTTAAAAATTAAAATTCTTTAAAAGCTCAAAAGTGGCTCAAAAGTTTTGAAAATGATACCGTAAGAAATTAAATAAAAAAGGCAACAAAAAAGGTAATTTGTAATTTTTTGATTAAATCATTCTTTTTGGTAGAAAATATCGTTCGTGTTTTTTTAAAATAATGAAATCGTAAAATTATACGTTTCCCTACGTTTTTTCAACTTAAGTGCTTTTATTTAAATGGCATCGAAAATCAAAAAATAATCTGTTTAAAGAACCATCTATACAACTTGAGCCTACATAAAAGTTGCTACATGTAAAAATCAGAGAAGTGTACTAAGAAAAAACATATCCACAGATTAGAACAAAGAAGAAGAAATAAACAGCATTGTAAAACCAATAGCTCACTCGCTACGCTCGGAATCTAAAACGATACGGGGACATTTCATCTGTCACCCATTTCTCGATTTTAAATTTTTAGTTTTATCAAAATTTAGTATGTAATAATATATTAGTATAAATTACCTTGCGATCTAATTTAGAATTTTTTACTTTTTTTATTTATAATTTTATACTTTGCAAATATAAAATAAAATGATAAATATTTCAGTTGGTTTCATAGATTAATATATCTATGGTTGGATTAATATCTGTTTAAACTTTGATTTTTTGTTGTAATAATAATTATTATTATTATTATTTTTACAAACCAATGTAATTTTATTATATAATATTTAAATACTGTTAATATCTTGTTATGAACTTAAAATATAATTTATTGTATGAGCATATTATTTTTTTTTACTGGTATTTTACTTGGTCTGGATTTAAAACAAATATATTAGTAGTATTGATTAATATAACGTAGTTATAGGACCTATAGATACTTTCCTTTATTGTTTATTAAATTATACAAATAAGTAATTCACATTGTATTAATGTAGTCTTTTTCAATGGAATTGGCCTTTCCTTTAAACCGTCAATTGGTTGGTCCCTTTTTGCAGAACACACTTTATTGGCGAATACGTTTTATTTTTACATTCATTAAATAGTAAATTGCAATGATCAAAATTACTGTAATCTTCATAATTTTTTGTACAATTTTATTAGTACGAATTAGTACTTATTAGTACGTAACTTGGTTTTTTCAACTTTGAACCGGTTTTCAAATTTCAAACAACATTTTTCGAATATCCAAGTTCTGGAAATCCACGTGTTTTGTATGATCTAAATGAAATATATAAGCTTTTTTTCTGTTTTTTTTCATCAGCTTCAACTTTTCATCATCAAATTTTACACTCAAATGCGGGGTTTTCCAACTTTTGTTTTTGATTTCTATTGGAGCCATAGTTAAAATTGCCTGAATTACTGCAACAGCTACTGCATTTGTAGTTGTTTGAGTGAATAATTTAAAAGAATTAAAATTGTTTTCGTTAAAATTAGTTCCAATCTTGAGTTTACTCAAATTTTTTTAAAATCATCAAAAAATCATCCAATATTTTAGTGAAATACAAACACAAAAACTTCTTGAAGTAGAATCTAATATATATGTATTATTTTCAAAAGTACAACCTGTATTTTCAAAACAATTGTAATTTATATTCACCCGACACACATGATAAATAGCTTTTTATCAATAGTTACCTCTAGTGCGCACGAATCTTATCCACTTTCAACCCATTAATAATTAAAACCAGTATACCTATGTATATTCTATATAGGTATACAAATTCGTTTAGGAACAATAATGAAATAAGGATATTAGTAAAATTATAGTGGAATTCTGTTATGTATCTGTATAACGATTATAATTTAGATTTCAATAAAAAAAAAAAAAAAAAAACTATGCATTATTATATTATGACATTTATATGTCATTCCAAGAGTCACTAAGAAAATGGGACTTAAAATCCTATATTAAGCCTTACACAGATTTTAGAAAGAATCCGATTGTCGTTATCGATATTTTGAAACAAAATAATTAGGTAACCACTTCTTCAGTAGTTCAGTCGATATTAGTTTGGAAATATAAGCCTTGGAAAATTTAAAGGGTGTATCAGCTTACTACAAGTATATTTTAATAAATGATCCAATTGTGTAATACTGTAGTATAAATAGAAAATTAAGAATAATATTTGAGAATCATTGAATTTCGTATTATACTCGTAATCAAGATCAAAATATGAAAAATAAGAAATAAAAAAATCGTGACATTTTAATAAAATATGTTTTATGAATAGTATACAAAAAGTTAATATACAATTTCTATTATTTTAAATGAAGCCAAATTCGGGATTTAAAAATGACGAAATTCATGCTTGTTCGTGAGGGGTTTTGTTGGGTAATAAAACATACAAATTAATACTATACTGCCCAACAGATTTCCAAAAAAAATGACAAGTTGATTAAGTACTTACTTATAATAACTGTATATACGGCGATTCAGACTTACAATATTTGTCGCGTTCATTTTATTGACTAGCTTCCGTGTTAATGACATTTTGACGTACTATGCAGCCACAGTATAACTTGCAATTTATAGTCCAATAATTGTATATATAGTTTTACATTTTTTTTTCCGATTTCATTGACACTCGAGTTAAAATACTATTAATCGTTCAATGAAGCGAATTGATTATAATAATAATGTAAGAAATAAATTCGTTCAGTAACGATATAAATTATCAAAATATTATAACGAACGAAATATTATATTATAGCGTACGATATTAACCTAACCAGGATTAAAAAAAATACAAATAATAATAATATATTCTAATATAATAATATTATTATCTTTTGAATCCAAAATCCTTTTTAAGGTGGAGGGAAAATGACGTCCCCGTTGTCTAGCACGCTGCAAACGACTAGCATACATGCGCGGCAACAATCATCTCACCGCTCTTAACAGATAATAAGACAATAACGGTGAATTCAAAGTTATAGCAAGTGAAAATGAACTTCAAGGGGTGTAATTGCATTACACAAGACAACAAATATACAATAGTAATAATTTTGAATTAGTGCCTACCACGTTTTCATGTACAAATATGGCTCCATTTGAAAAACGACAAGAGATCATATTTTTGTTGAATTATTTTTTAAATAAGCGTTTTGAAATCAAATTTATACCAATATCACAAAAAAAATTACGGCACTTCAAATTATGTATTACTGAACTGCGTTCAAAATCATATTTCGTCAGCAATGGTTTATCGTTGCTTACAGATATAAATAAAATAACCTTATGTATCCTACCTTCCTAATTTCCCACTTACAGTAGTGGATGCACCCGTCCCCAGTATCAGCTTTTTTTTTTTTTTTTATATTCCGTGCGTTTTACAATTTGATTGTGATATACTTGATGATGAATTTTTAATTTGAAACCAGTCGTATAATACACTTATCATAATATTCCAGGTATTCATTCGTTTTATTTTTATAAATACATTTTTTATTTATATATATTGATTAACGAGTATTAAGCATTTTAATAAATTTGTTTTACTTTTTTATTATATTATGTATAATATTAATATAGGCATGAAAGTTTACTAAAATCATTATAATTGCTTGTATCAATTATTTATATGGGAAGAGAGAGATTGAGAATATAATATAGGACCCAAATCATGAAGAACATGGTGAATATATTAGAAACCAATACAAATAGGTATACGAGATGTGGCTATTAAATAACGAGACTGCTCGCCTAGAGGGCGCCTTAAATGGGTAGTGAAAAAAACGAGTAATGCGTTGGGTATCTAGATATCTTATCTATGCACGTACCAAAAGACGTTTTCGTCACTATTATAGTATTTGTTCAGTAGTGTTTTGAAACGAACGTGTTTTTTTCTCGTGCCGAAAACCATGTGTGACGAAAAACATGAGCAACGGATAAACGTACAATTTTCTCGTTTAACTAAAAAAAACTCCAACTGAGTGCTATAAGTTGTTAAAAGAGGCCTATAGTGAGGATTTCCTATCTCNTTGGCAACATTGCGCGAATGAGTTCGTAAGAAACGGTCGATATTGTGGAAAAACAAGTCGTGGATCTTGCACCAGGATAAAGCGTGAAGCGTTATTTGGCCGCTTAAGGCACTCCAGTACTCGAACACGCATCTTACTCACCCGAATTGGCACCCTGCGACTTTTACTTGTTTCCGAAGATAAAGTCTGCCTTAAAAGGAATCCAGTTTGAGTCGATGGAAGAGGTGAAACAAAAATCGGCGTAACTCCTGAATGGTCTTACGAAAACAGATTTCCAGCACTGCCTCGAGTAATGGAAGAAATGAATGAAACGGTGTGTGGCGAGGGGAGGGGAGTATATTGAAGGGGAGCATTTGAATGTAGAATAACTTTTATAATAAAACACTTTTTCGTAACCAGTCTCGTTATTTAATAGCCACATATCATATATACATGTGTGTGTATATATATATATATAGGGACTGTATTAAACTACGACAACATCTTAATATTAGTATTATAATTATAATAGTGAAACGTACTATTATTTAGTATAGGTACTTAATTTGTCGACTTAATAATATGCAAATTATAGCTTATTCAAACGTAATAATTATATCGCTCTGTTAATATTATAGTAAAACTAGTGTTTACAGTATAAAGGTATGTCTGCTCGAAATGATTACATTTAGAAGTATTTATACTATTGTACTGTAGCGTTTATTAAATACCTATAATAACACTTATTTGACCTTATCATGTCTAGCCGTTTGCATATTGTAATAAAATATTAGACTAATAATTTATTAATTGCGCCATCATTCGTATAATAAAAGCACATATAGTACATTTCATTAAATTAATATAATTAGAATAATTAAAATTAATCACATATATATTCCAATTTGCATTTTTTTTTTTATACAGGAGTTTTATGACGTATCAAAACCTTATGAGGGAACTTCAATTAAGGGTAGGTTAGATTAAGTTAAATAAAAAGCAAATATAAGTTTTCTAAATTTAAAATTTCTACAAACATGATAAACTGAATAATAACAAAAAAAGAAAATTGAAAATAGTAAAATTCTTGGAACATTTGGATTTTGAATTTTTGGATTACACAAAATCGTAAAAAATGCAATAATAATTAAATGGAATAGTATCATTTCGATCATTATACAACACCCGATGCGCAAATCAAATAAGTAGCTAGATAAACATTAATTTAAATATATCAAAAACAAATTACGAAATTTTATAAATATCTGTGTATTCAGAGCCCTGTATTAAATTTGCGAAAATTATTTACCTCGTACGAAAGGAACAATGGTATTAATAAATCAATCGAAATAATACAAACATACTTCGCACGTAGGTGCAGCCACTGTTGTAGGTGAGAAGTTGGGAAGGTAGTACACAAGTGGAAATTAATTGTATACCTGTAAGCAGGGGCATCTTCAGACCTAACCTATGGGGTGGGGCAAAATAATTAAATTTAATTGATTGATAAGAAAAAAAAACGAACAATGGGTCTACCCACGATGGGTAGACCACTGTTATAGATGAGGAGCTGGGAAGGTAGGATATATTGAGGGAAATTTAATGTGTATCTGAGCTTATGTAAATTTAAGCATTGCCAACAAAAAACGATTCTGAGTGGAGCTCGGTTGATAGTAGTCTTCGGGTCATTTCCATGGGAGGGAAAAATGTTTACTCTTGAATACCACCGCATTGGTCAACAAAAGATTAAAACTTTTATGCCTGATATCATTTAAACTTATATTAGCTTAGAATACTACAGATATATTGTACAAATGCATTTAAACAGTACAATTTAAAAGTTAAATTTATTTTTGTCCTATAAAATAAATAATAATTAAAATATTGTTAATATGAATAATAATAATAATAATAATAATGAATAAAAGTTAAATTAATTCTTTTTTACATTAAATAAATAATAATCAATAATATTTTCTATATTAATGTTTTCATTTCAACGAATATTTAAGAGAATTAAGCCAGAAGCCTCTGCTCAATTTTTTTTTTTACCACAAAGTACGACTTTTAATGAACCTCATGTTAAATTTTCAAGCATTTCTGTTTAGTCTAACAATTTTATCCACACAGTACCTAAAAATTACAAAAAATAAACAAAATTAAAATGCCTAGAAGTTGCTTAAAAATGTGTCAAGAAAAGTCAAATATAAGTTTTTTGTCCATATTTAAAGTCTTTACGAATATTTTTAACTGAATTACAACACTGAAAAGAAATTTAAAATTATAAACGCAATATTTTCGTACATTTTCCCGTTATTCTTATATTTTAACCTGGGTTTTCATAATAATTTGAAAACTGCTTGGAAAATCAAAAAATGACCTTCCTAAAGTACCATTTAGCACATAAATAAAAGCAGGAAGCTATTTAACTATAACTAGAACTATACAATTGATAGTTTTACGATAAATAAACAGTAGTAACTAATAAATTTCTAAATCTACAACAGTGGTTACAGCTAGTTCACGGTGTTGTATAGGCTATACAAAATGAATACATATACATTATATTATTGCTATTATTTAATTATTTTTTGTAATGCCCGGGATTATATATTCTTGTAGTAAAATAATAATGTAATTTTGTATAAATTCAGAAACCGTTCAATTTGACGCATCAGAATTTTTTAACCAAAAATCACAATAAAAGTTAGTTTAAAAAAAAGATGGAAATACTTCGTGAAATCGGTTGACTCCTGTTAATTTAATGTACATCTGTATGTATCGATTAACCATTGCTAACGAAAAACGATTTTGGTGCCACAGTAAAATAATTACATATTTTCTTTAATAATATTTGTTTAATCAGTTGTTGACTTGGGAAAAAAGGAGTAGAAGTATTCTAGCATATTTTAATACCCCTAACATCACCCCATGGGATTTTTCCCCAACCCCCTTTTTCCGGTCCCCCCGAAAACATTCATGTAGAACCATTACAGATATAACAAACATAACAAACAGTATAATATAAATTAAAATACATAAAACAATGTTACGAACTATTAGAGTAGAGCGAGAAGCTTATGGTTTTACAAAGATGTTTTTTTTTTTATCTGTGTGCAATTTGTCCGCCAGAAGACTTGCTCAGATTTTTAATTATAGCAGAAAGGTACTTTAAGGTCAATTTTCGATTTTCTCAAGTTTTCTTGACGGGAAAATGTACGGATTATATCACTCAGATAATATAATTATTTTTTCCTCTGCACAACATCCCAACCAGCAATTTTCCTCCAACTTTTAATGAGAGCGATGTTTCTAAAAAAAAAATATCACTAGGGAGGTACTTTAAAGAGGTCATTTTTCGATTTTCTCAAGAGATTTCTCAGCCAATGTGAAAAACCCAGGAAACAATTGGGAATACCTATTTTATTATAATATGATATACATATTGTTGACAAAGCATCACTATCAACTGTACTCCACTCAGAATTGCTTTTTTATAAGAAATGGTTTATCATTGTTTACAAGT